>OZ024911.1:44891482-45237796 GCA_964017125.1 Flabesymbios commensalis
GATCTTGGAGCTGTGAAACTGGAACAATTGGAATGTATGTTGCTTGATCGTAATCAATATCGTGTGGTGTCCATTAAAATGAAGGGTTGATGCTGATAATTCACCAACCAGCCGGCTGCCTGTTGTGCCAGAGATTAGACTAAACGTGTCTGCGTGTGTCCTGATTACGGGAAAAACTAGATTATCTAATTTTAGAAATTTCTAGAAAAAATTCGAGCTGTGTTAAAACACAATGCGCGATATAATTTATTTATGCTTAAAAGCATGTATGGTAAAAAAAAATATAAAATCAGTCTCTATTGTAGGACTGAACAATTTTTGAGTGTGTGAATATGTCTAGACTACGGTTCACAAACAGCGTGGTTGGTCATGTTGTCCTTGACACGTGCTAGCAAGATTCCAGAAAACGCTGCCGGAAAAACGGCGGTCCTAATTTATGTGAATACTAATGAACTGTGCTGATGAGGTGATTTGCGCAATGCATGCTGGGAAGGTGGGCAACACGTGTAGTCACGGCGGCAAGAGTAGTTAAATGATAGGGAGACCTTGCTGCCTCTAATGGCGGCTTCTTACAATACATAGTATGACAATTTTGCTCCCCTGAAATAAAAATGCAGTTATATTTGCATATTTCTGACCTACGGCCCTTACATTAGGGTATTTATGGACCAAAAAAGACCATTTACTCACATTTATAATAGGCGAACAGTTTTTAATGGCTCTAATCCTACAAAAAGCTCTGTGAGTCAAAGTTATAATTTTTAATTCAAAAATTAGAATTGTATAGGTGAGAAATATATTTTAGAGAAAATTCTGGTGGGCAATTCTCATAAAAATCGAGACACCCAAATAAGGTGTGTAAACGATTTTTTGCTAAAATTTTAAAATATACTCCTCCCAGTCGCCTTCAGTGGTGTAATTAGAAAAATTAGCTTTTAAATCTGATATGATTTCAGGAATTAGACTATTTCGTCTAAATTTATGTGACTCATTGAATTTTCGCGAGATCCGCCATCTTAGTAAAAAGCTGGACCACGTGGATTTCTGCCAAAGTTGAATTATTTGTTGTTATTTCTGCGAAAACGCGTGGACCTCTCTTCATACCTAACTAACCTACTGGCATTAAACGTACATTGACCTTTAATCCTCACGTAGGAGCAAAGTGCCCTAAGTTCGACCACTTAAGGAAATATCTGTATTCATGCCAGTTTCTGTACTGTTTGAGAAAATAAAAGTATGTCTCCCTTGAAGTATTGTTGAATGACTGTTGTCTCATCCATTTTCCCCCCCTTTCATGTATGGGATTCAGGGACCATACATTTTCACATATTTTTGTATTTTGCCTAAGTTCAAGCAAACTCTCCCTAAGTTCGACCACTTTGGTTTATTTTCAATAATAAAGCTCTTACTCTGTATAATGACAAGATTGAATTGTTGAATCAGGTAAAAATAAGAGATATAAATTTAAAAAGGAGTATATGGTGTGATGAATTTTAATTTGCAGGGTTTTACGGGGCCGTTTTAAGGCCGGGGGAGGGGTAGAATCCTCAAATACTAATAGTGTCTGCTGGGACGCACTGCAGTTGCAATTGCAATTTCGATTTGAATATGATTTTAATTTGTTGTATAATTATCATAAACTCATCTTTTTGTTTGATGATACTATAGATAGCCCAGAGTTAAATATACATATTTTCAAATATGTAACTTTGGAAGCCCTAAGTTCGACCACCCTGAAGGAGGTGCTAGGTTGGAGGCTATAGCCGTTCCCATGTGAAATTTCAAAGAATTTGGTGTTTTTGTCCTACATTTTTGATCTAAAGTTACTATTTCAAGAATTTTCAGGTTTATTTCAATATTCAAATAAGTGCAGCGGGTAAGATGGGTAGTAACTTCCCATTTCCATGATATACAATTCTAAACCTTTTTTTTAATTCTTTTATTTAGCAGTTTTGTATTAGGTACTTTAATATCGGTCTTGAAAAACAAAGGGGACAGCATGAACATAATGTTGAGAAGTTTCGTTTTGACCTCAAAGACGGAGGGCCCTCCTGGTTTTTCATTAAATGATATTTGGTCGAACTTAGGGCATGGTCGAGCTTAGGGCACTTTGCCTCCTCTTTGAAAAAATGAGATTTCATTTTTTAGTCCCCTAACAATTATAAGCTTTCCATTTTTGGCTCGATTTTCTATTGACTGGCGATTTGCAGTGAATCTTGATCTGACGAAGAGTTAGCTGTATGCAGATATAAAATGTGCGTGAACGTTTCAGACGTCGCGGGTCACCAATGTCGGTAGGTACGATTGTCCAGCCTCCATGTTGGCTGCCTGTCCACTCTTACCTCCGATCCTCGAGTCTAATTCTATATCCCCGTCTGGGCGACGGTTAGTAATAAAACATTGATGAATCCATAATTCCTTTCCTTAGTTTATTATATCAATCAAATATATAAGTCGCTGTGCACAGGACGCGGTGGCCCAAGCCACGTGGCTTGTTCTCTGGAACAGAGCAACAAGTCCGCCTGCTGCGCGGTCTGCGGTGAGAGTGGTGGAGCGGTCAAAAAGCGAGGCAAAGATAGCGTGGGTGAGGTCCGACGGGAGAATGCAACTCGTCAGCTACCCAATCCTGTCTGGCCTCACCAGCCAAAAGGAAACTGGTTGCTGGTCCCCACAGGTGGATATCATGTGAAGAATGCCACTTGATTTTATATCGCATGTTTTCCACGTGTATTTTTCACATGGATTATTGGTGTACCTATTCACGTGTATATCTGGGGGACATAATGTGATGTTTGAGCCTAGATTTCCTTTTGATGTGTATTCCACGTGGGTTTTTTCATGTGGATCATTGGTGTACATATCCATGCGTATAACACGTGATTTTGTTCGCGTGGATAAATGATGAACGGGGAACATCATTAGGCCAACATTGTTGTGTGTTTGCTGATGCTGCCTACCCAGCAGACATCAGACGTTGAACCAATGTTGTTTTGTTGTAGGCTCACCATCTTCGACGTTGACCCATTATTAAAACAACATCGGTTCAACGTATCGTGTCTGTCGGGTACTCTCCTGTCCCTAATAGACGAACCGGTTTGTTTGTTAAACGGCGGCCGATTTTTCAGACAGGTTCGTTTGTTGTGGTCAGGTTCGTTTAAAAAAAAAGGAGTTTTAGATGACCAAAAAAAATTTCTCAATTTCTAAAATCTACTTTCCGTGGACAAAATGAGAAAGATACATGCGGGTAATGAGTAAAACATACAGTAATAGGATTTTTTTGTCCAATAGGTGATTTTATTGTGGACAGGTGCTATTAATAAAAATATAGCATTTTTCCAACAGGTGTTTTATTCCGAACGCTCTTCCATTAGGGACAGGACAGTAGGTTCGTACCTGAACAACTCAACATCAACATAGACCATTTTGTTAGATTAGGCCCAACTCTATAATTAAAATGCAACTCATTACGCCGGTAGACTTCTGCAGTTTTAATGTACGGCCTAAGGCCATCGTTGACCACCCCCACTGTAAGTATCTGCTCCGGATCCGCCACTGCTTCTCACCACAATATAATTACCGATCTTTGCCAAAAACAAAATGATAGAAATTAGTTGAGTAAGACCATAAAACTGTATACCTGTAATGGTGGCTCTCCGTTTTAATTGTAGTAAGTTTAACAAACAAATAAGCATTCTTTCTTAAAGTTGGTGTTTATTTTAATAATCTTTTAATTTGGAAATGATATGACTCATATTATATTATGTTAGTCAGATAGTGCGCAGCGCGAGGGCTGACGCAAGAGAGACTATGCACTAGTTCTGGTATAAACCTTCTAGTGCCTCTCTCTTTTCACCTGGTGAGTTCAGGCGCGGATCTGGAGGGGGGGGGGCGCAGGGGGCGCACACCCACCCCTTTTTGGATCAAATTCTTTAAAAAGTCCCCTAAATTGGCAAAAAAATATTGGGGGCGAGCCCCCGAACCCCCTGCGCCCCCTCCTTTTTCAAATCCTGGATCTAGAGGGGGGCGCACGCCCACCCCTTTTTGGGCCAAATTCTTTAAAAAATCCCCTAAATTATGATATATAGCTCACTGCTCTGATATGTCACACAAAACGGCTCCCCTCAGAGCCCCTGTTCTCTGTGGGAACAGGAGTTCAACCGATATTCGTCATCCGTCAACCGTGTTTTTTGTCTCATGCAGTGGTATGATAAAGGGCTCACTGCTTTTGAGAGCTCTTTTGGTATGTCACACAGAACGGCTCTCTCAGAGCCCCTGTTCTCTGTGGGAACAGGAGTTCAATCGTTATCCGTCAACCGTGTTTATGCCTCAGCCTGAATTGCAGCCAACAAATGATCCAGAATTGTATTTAAGCCCGATCGTTTTCGAAAGATTTCATGATTCAACACTAGATCCTTAAAGCAGTGTGTGTTTTCAAGTGATCTAAATGTTATAACCTCTAGTGCCGTCATCCTAGTTTTGATCATACGGACATTATGTGAGATCATTAAAGCAGTATTATTAAAGCAGTATTAAAGCACTTCTAGGCTTTTAAAATGGTATAGGGTCTGGAACCCCAGTTTGTCCCTTTAAGCAACTTCAACAGGTTCAGTCGCCTGTAGACCTTTGCTATTAGGTCTTTCATGTGGTCATTGAAGCTTAGCCTTCGATCAAATAGGATTCCAAGCAGTTTGGCTGTTTGAGTTTGAAAATTAGGCTCACCAAACAGTTCCAGATCAATGAGTTCTGGTTTGAAATATTATGTTAGGACAGATGATTCCCCTTTATATAAGCATAGACCTATTCTAAGTCTCTGATATGAGTTTATTAATCCAATGACAATGACAAAAATGAGTTGATAATATGATTGCCAAAATTAGAAAGACCTCCACGGCTGAGTGGTCTAATGCGTAGAACTTCTAATCTCGTCGTCATGGGGTTGAGTCTTGTTGAGTCCATGAAAAAATAAAAATATTGATAATAATAATTTGACTTGTGATATTTCATGTATGTTTCAGATAAGTGTCAGAGGTGGGGGTGCAGGAGTGGTGAATTAAAGTGATGTGATATTATTTATTTTTTTCATAATAATATTTTTTACATCAGTGTAAAACACACTTTTTTTTCACGTGTATTATAGGTGACATTAACATGTGGAAACACACAGTTTTTTGATGTGTATTATAAGTGACATTAACACGTCGGGAAAACATTGGTTCATTCACATTACATTATAGGTGGCATTATCATAGGTGGAAAACACATGATATAAACACGTGAAATGGGTTTGCGTTTTCAACTTTTATTCCACGTGGCAGAATCACTCATATTTCACGTGTAATCCACGTGCCTGTGCATGCTGGGAAGGGTCGTCCGGGTCATTGCTAAAGGCGGTTAGAGCAAGGTCTTTTTGATGTCAAAGCCAATGACCATACAATGAAATAACCTATGGAATACAAATATTTTAAAAAAATTATAGCTGCAGACTTCATTCAAAATATGTCAGGGGTTCGCGACGTGGGAGCCAAAATCATGTGTAAAATAGTTAATTAATATTATGGTTTCAAAATTAAGTAATTGTGTGGACAGGAATTCGGACGTCATATTCAGTTGTCTAATTACCATGCTGTAAACTTGTAATTAAAAAACAACAAAAATAATGACGTTAGCTGATGAAAAATGTGTGCAGATAGTTTAGCATAAAGGCATACTCCTGTATTACGTTGTTAATTTTAAAAATGTTTAAACAGGTATTGCTGACCTCAACTCAAGCAACGGTGAAACAATAACTAGGATTGTGATAAACCTGCAAGGAGGCCGTGGAAGTGAGGGCATTAACTCATGCAAGGCAACAATCTGAGTACATAGATGTACCGTCAAATTCTTTTTCCGAGATATATCCGGCTCCGTCTGGAATAAGTTATAATTGGTAATTTAAATTCAGTAATGGTCAAGTTTGTGTAAGAGGCGTTGATAGGGGACAACATCAAAGGTCGTAGACCTACTAAAATCTAGTACAACAACGTACATCTGTTTGTGTCTTGCTTTCAAAAGCTTGAATCAATTCGTCAGTTGTAGCCTAAGCTGGCTTTCATGTGAGTTTTTTTATCGAAAGCCATGCTGTAGAGGCCTACGGGTGTTAAAATTTTGTTTTTCGAAAGAATGGGACATATAATTTGTTTAGAAATGATGTGTTCGAGGGATATCGGCATGTAGTTTGTCGGAGAGTGCCGATCACCTTTTTTTGAAGACAAATTAGCCTCTACCTACACTGCACGCCGCTAGACACTGCATCCCTGCATGCTAAAATTTGCAGATGGCTGACGTCATGTATCCCCCCACTCTAACTTTAGACTGATCTTAGTAAGCTTGTGACTGCCCGGCTCTCCTGCTAAAAGTTATGTGAGCGGCTAGCGCAGATGAGTACACACCTCATGGAGGGGGGAGGGGTGAGTGAGGCATACACCTGTGTTGGCATTTAGAGACGTGTGTGCCGTCTGTGTCTGGTTGGAACAGGCAACACAGTGCTCTCTGTAGCCTCTACCCAGTCATCTGGTAGTTTGCCACTCTGTGAAGATTGATCAAAAATAATTTTTCAGAAAATGAGATATTTCGTTTGCAGCATTCTTAATTCAGAATTAAATTCGGGAGTTCGTCCGGTAAAGTAATTTAGTTACACCTTGAACTTTAATTTCGAGCTTAGGCATTTCAGCTTTTGGTGGTTAACGTTCTAATAATTTAAGTAGGCCTATATTCGTGGTGTATTAACCCTTTCAGGCCTGAATTTACCATTGGCATCTTCCTCCATTACACGCCGTGAATTGCTCTCGCAATTCTCGACTTGTAGTGGATGAAGATGAAGTTATGTGGTTTAAAAATTAAAGAAAATTACCATGTATTGGTAACCAGTTTCACGGAAATTTTCGTTCTAAAACCCTTAATTGTGGGAAAATTAAGTCTGTTTTCAGGGATATAAAATGATGCTTTAATGCATCGTGAGGGCTTAAAAGGTTAATTCCGAGGTAAAAACTGAGCAAAATTGGTTGCTTAGTATTTAGGCCTTACGTCTGCTATTCAGTGTCGTGCATTTTATCGAATTTTTTATCATATTTTAGCCGTAATATCTGAAAATAAGTTTTTTTCCTAAAAATTGACAATTAAAAAAATTACTAAAGTAGGCTCTTTACTCTAGGCGCCTGCGCCGATGGCTCATTTGAAACGACTGGGGCTTGTAACTTGGAGGTATCAGGTTTGAATCCCGGTTGAGCCGGATATTTGTCATCGTGATTTTGCACTTTGAACTTGCTACTTTTGAATTTGCTACTCAAGCAGCACCTCCTATGTGGAGTATCAGGCTGGAGGGGGGAAGAGGCTGATGGACTTAGTCAGCCAGCTGACTCTTGAACGCTGCCACAGTTTTTTATTCTATGGCAGCTGCCGGAAGAAAATTCCAAACTGGGATAGTTCGATGCCAAAAGGACTTTTGTCCCAATGTGGTGTTAGCTCTAAGATGTTTATAAGCCTGATTGTGCCCACCACGTGTTCTTCTCTGCTGGGTTTAAACAGTCATTGATAGGAATTTCGACTAGCTCATTTACAATTTTGAACATGCTTACAAGTCTAGAATTTTTACGTCCTGTTTTGAAGTCAGTCCAGCCCAGGCTCTGAATGAGAGATGTCACACTGGCTGTTTGTCTATAATTTTGGGTGACAAATCTTGCTGCTGATCTTTGATTTTTTTCTTCAGGTTTTCTTCAGGCTCCTCCGAAGGAAGCTCAGAGTGGAATTTGCTTTACTTGTAATTTTGTTAATGTGGGCCTCCCATTCCAGGGTCTCGCTAAGGCAAACACCAAGATAATTATGGTGTTGATGAGACGTTCGCTAGTGTTTCGCCTTTAAGGGTGTACTCAAATTCCAGGTTCTTTTATTTCGGCCTGGACACCCTCAGGACCGAGCATTTCGAGGGGTTGATCGAAACACATCCCACATCGATCTGCCCAGTCCTGTAACGCAGATAGGTCTCCCTGCGACTGCTCCTGATCTGCTCGACATTTTATCGGGCGATACAGAAGGCAATCATCTGCAAAGAGACGAACCTGTGAGGAGACCATGAAGGGAGGTCATTAATATAGGTAAAAAAGAGTAGGGGTCCGAGAACAGTACCCTGGGGCACACAGGACTTTACATGGGCTGATTCTGAAAAGCTGCCATCGACTACTACTTTTTGGGTTCTATTGGTCAGAAAATTTTTAATCCAATTGAGAGTTGTTTCCCGAATTCCGTAGTGGTCAAGTTTGTGCAAGAGGCGTTGGTGGGGGACAACGTTAAAGACCTTACTTAAATCAAAAGCTGGCTTTCGCATGAATATTTTGATCGAAAGCCATGCTGTAAAGGTGTTGAAGTTTTGTTTTCCGAAAAATGGGACATAATGTGTTTACAAAGGATGTGTTTAAGTAATTTGGCACAAACACATGTGACGGATATCGGCCTGTAATTTACCGGAGAGTGCCGATCCCCTTTTTTAAAGACTGGGGCAATATTAGCCTCTATCCAGTCATCTGGTAATTTGCCCGTCTGTAGAAATTGGTCGAAAATAATTTTAAGAAAGGGAGAGCTTTCGTTGACAGCATTCTTCAGAATCAAGTTCGGGAGCTTAATTGTCCGGTCCGGATGCCTCTCCGCCGTTTAAACCTTCAAGTAATTTAGTTACACCTTGAACAGTAATTTCGAATTTAGGCATTTCAGTATTCGGTGGTCCTGGTAATTTAGGTATATTTGCGGTGTCTTCTGGGGTAAAAACTGAGCAAAATTGGTTGTTTAGTATTTCGGCCTTACGTCTGCTATCAGAATGCAGCTGGCCGTTTTCCTTCAAGGGAGAGACACCATTTTCATCCCTGCAAACACTGTACGTAATATAACGTTCGTTAAGGTCTCATTTTCGTCATTCATGGATGAACGTAATGAGGACGTGCTAAGGACATAGTCATAATAACCCTAACGTCGCCAGAACGTCCCGATAACGTTACATTTATGATTTACGTTCTGAGGATGTAAATGGGAGTTCACAGAGTTACGTCCTAAGTACGAAATGCTGTACGTTGTGGGGACGTTATGACGTAAAACAGTATTCGTACTTAGGACGTAATTCTGTGAACTCCCATTTACGTCCTTAGAACGTAAAACATAAATGTAACGTTATTGGGACGTTCTGGGGACGTTAGGGTTATTTTGACTACGTCCCTAGCACGTCCTCGTTACATTCATCCATGAATGACGAAAATGGGACCTTAACGAACGTTATAACTCAGAACTCAGAACTCAGAATCATTTATTCGCCTCTTTAACAAATATATATATAGTCTCATCATTTTATACAGATAATTAATGATGTGATGGGCATGGAGACTTGCATTAAGATCAAGAATTTGATCGCTATCATGCAAGCCACCATATTTAATAAGCAAAATTCAACAAAACATGAACATACCAGAGTTGCATGGATCAAGCGCGCCACGTCGACGCCAGACATGCACCGGATAAATCACAACAGCCCGTACGCCGTCCCCCGGCCAACCCACAGAGAAAAAATATTTGTGGGTTAGCCGGCGAAAACACGCACGAAGCCGGCAACACTAATGCACGACCCAGCGCCGAGGTGGCGCACTTGACCTCTAGACTGCTGATATGATATCGGAACATTTATATTTATATATATCATATGTGCAAAAAACTATGTGAAACTCCACGACATCTCATATGTGGACATTTAAGTCCGCAAATGAGAGGTCGAGACAGAGCACATTCAATGATTCTGAAATTAGTTCACCCGACTCGTGACCGGGTAACCTTACATGACAAAGTATAATTATTTTATTCTAGAATGTTATCGATTGCATACATAACAATTTTCAATTAAACATTGTGGCTGGTACATTTTAATAAAATAATTACGGGTATACAATACAAAACCTGAAAAACTATGAGTAAGAAATTTGTCTCGAATTTCGTTTGGTAACCGATTTATTAAATTGGGAATATTATGAGAAATACATTTGGTAGCAAATACATGATTCACTTTCATTGGAGTCTAATCATCACAGCGTCTAGTGTTATATCTGGATTGCCTGATAAAATTCAAGTTTTGAAAATAATCCGGTAAACTCTTTATCAAATATTTGTAATAAAATTTAACTGATTAAGTTTAAATATATCCTGTATTTTTAAAAGATTAAGTTTGATAAAAATTGGATCCGTATGTGCTAAATATTTACTTTGTGTTATAAATCTTACTAGTCTCTTTTGTAATTTCACAATTCTTTCATTGCTATGTCCCCAGATTAAAATGCCATAATTTACATGTGGCAAGAATAGCGAGTTATACAACTGGAGTAAAACATTCCTGGGAAGTACAAATTTCATTTTATTGATAATTCCGAGGGTTCTTGAAAGTTTACAGGATAGTTTCTCTATATGATCGTTCCAATTTAAATTCTCATCTAATCTGAATCCTAAAAAATCTACCACTTTTGTGTTACCAATAACAGTATTTTCGATTTGTATTTCCGGAATTGATACTTTACGTTGTACTTTATGGAATATACAAAATTTTGTCTTAGAAATATTTAAAGACAATTTATTGAGTTTTAACCATGCAATAATTTTTTCTAGCTCCATATTAATTATGTTAGCAGTTTCCTTGTTATTTGTGTTAATGGGTGCAAAAAGTGTTGTATCATCGGCAAATAGTATAAATTTAAAAAAGTTACTTGATTTAACAATATCATTTATATAAATTAAAAACAACAGCGGTCCTGAAATAGATCCCTGGGGAACACCTGTTTTTATATCCAAAACCTGTGAATTGATGTCATCAAAAACTACAAATTGTTTTCTATTTGACAGGTAACTCTCAAGCAATTTTCCTGGACCATCAGAAACGCCATAAAATTCCAACTTTTTTATCAAGATGTCGTGATCTAACGTGTCGAACGCTTTTAAGAGGTCCAGAAAAATTCCCAGAGGCACCTGTCCCTTGTCCATCATGTTTAGTAACTTATCAACTAATTCCAAAGCGGCAAATCCGGTTGAGTGACAGTGTTTGCAGGGATCCTGACGTTTACATTTAATATAACGCCAGAGTGGTTCAGAAAATTTGTTTGAAAAAAAAACCACCTGGCAGACCTGATGGCACGCTGGGTCTGCCGTTTACATAATTTATATTTTGCCCAAAAGTCAGCTTTATTCGTACGCTTGGCTTTGCATATAAAGATGTTTTTTTCTAAATAGATGCGAGGAGTGATTTGGATAGCCAATTAGGTAGATTTTCCCGATTGTGCATATAGTGTTCCAAATTGTTTAAAGGCCTGAAGCCTGAAGGGTACATTAATTGCTGTCTATGGTAGGCCTACTGTACGTACACTAGGCCTATAAAGATTCGAACTCTTAAATTAAGTCTTACGAAATAAGAGAAGGACATAGTCCCGGCTTCTGGCTTAGGCTACTTCGGTCGCGATATTGCCTTGATTGTGCAGAAAGCGATGTAAGGTGGCCACCATTCAATTATTAGGGGGAAGACTGGAGTTTTTGAACTGGACAAATTATTTATTTCACCTCGATCCTGTCTCCAATATTTTATTTATTTCACACCCTGCCTTAAGCAAATTATTTATTTCAGTTTCACATAAAAAAACATTCTGTCTAGTAGTTTGATCCCAAACTAGAACATGTCCTTCGGAAAATAATTTACGTAATAAAAAATCGGTCTCAAAATATTTATTTTAAAAATAGGTCTACTCCAGCCCCTAGCCTCGCCCCCCCCCCCTCGGATATTGATTTGTGGCCCCCTAAAGCGATCGGCCTATATATTCACTCATCTACACATTTTTTAAGCTGGCAACAAGTTTAATTCTGTTCAAGGATATTATCGATGATATAATTATATAAAAAAATAGAGTTGGCAAAATGGGCGTAGTATATATACCATTAAAAAACTAACCATATTATCGCATTTGGACCAATTTACCGTGTGCTGCTTTATTATACCATATTCTCACTCTTCAGTAACGGTGCGTTCTGCTAGTACAGTGACCGTGAAAGCAAGAGATCGGTTGCCCAAATTGAACAAGGGTGTGAAATGATCAGACGTCTGTTTGATGCAACATCTACATTATAGACTTGTTTTTGACAATAGAAACTCGCGACACACTACTTGAGTTATGTCCAGGTCTCATGTGAAATAAACTAAACTCATCGAATCTTTCGTTTATGAAATTTAGCGTGCAAAATCTGAAGAATTAATCCACGTAAATCTAGCCTCGCACAGTCGCAGGATTCTTCATGATCATCCATTTTTGATTTGTCGTTAGCAGGTTGAGTTACTAATCCTTGCAATATGAAAACACCATACATGCCATAGGCCTACAGCGGCCTACATGTTACAAATGTAAACAACTACACGTGTTGGATAATTTGTAGACTATTGCATGTATTGACTAACGTTATTGTCAAAGACTGGCCATGAATGATGCTGGCAAGAGATCAGCCGCAGGTAGCCTACTATATTATTACTAATTAATATTAATATATTAATATTATAGATCTATACTAGGATTCACATTCACCGTGGGGGATGAATTTCGCTGATGGCTCAGTCAATTTTCAATCAATTTTCATGAAATTTTACACTTAACCCTTTGAGTGCGGGCGACGCTTTTAAGCGCATTCATACTGTTTTTCCACAACTAAAATTTGACAGAAATTGAACAAATATGCATGTATAAATCTTGAGTAAAGCCCCCATTGTGAAATTTAGCAGGTTTAATTTTTAAGTGAGGAGGTATTTTCTTTTCATTTGAAGTTGGCAATTGCGTGAGCAATGCCAACTTCAAATGAAAGGAAAATGTTAAGTAGTAATGAAGCACTTAAAGAGATAACTACCCGGTATACTACTATAAATTGTATGCTATAGATTACTGTAGTCTAATTATTTTTTTCTCTTACCTAGATCGGTAGGCCTACTGTAGATCTGCAGATGGAAAGATATATGAATCACAGCATGCAGCCTCGTCAATGCAAGGAATATTTGCAAACAATTCATTAAAACAGATCCCATTATCGTGATAGGGTAGGCCTACCATAAGCTACCATGGATTCTGCAAGTGCTGATAACATCATGGGAGCATTCCATGACGGGGTAAATTTTCTATTCACATAATGCACTAGTGTTTATATTATTTATATATGTTTCATATGGGTATTAGTGGGCAGACAAGTAATTTTGTAATTGTATTTGTATGCATATTTTGATCCAAATAATGGGCTCTGCTCAATCTCATATTTTCACACAAAATGGGGGCTTCCCCCTCCTCCTATAGATCCTGTAGGCATATTAGAACTTATAAAGCGTTGTCACTTCTCCCACTATCATTATCACTAACATCCAAGTTGATTAATTCAAGACCACTTCAAGATTTAGAGGTACCGGTAAGGTACGAAAGTTCTGAAAATATCGTTACACATAGTTAACTGATGTGACCGATGATTGATTATAATTGATCATAGTCCTTTGGTAAACCAGTTATGAATATCAGAAGTGCTAATTGCTGAAAAATTAAATCATTTACTGATTCACATAATGCTAATATATGGCCAGGATGAATAAGGCCTATTGATCAACGGCACCTGTAGAGCACTCAATTGGCCAATAGGCTGCAGACGCCTATTGTGTCACAATGGTTGCAGTCTAGCTACATGGCAGGCTTATAACATAAATAAGCCTAAAGTTTTTTTTACATTTTATCTAATTATTAATTATGAAATCACGATCAATTCTCATCACTTGTTTCAACCACTCACATGGCGTTTATATAAATATGCTGACCTTAATCTAAATCTTATTTAAAAGTCACAGCTCAAATGTAAAGCTCCCAGTGGCGTAGCTGGGGCTTGACATGTGGAAATGTTAGGAGTGTGAAAACATATTCTCCTAGTAATGTCCAGGAGTGCTATTTGGCAACAAATTGGTTCGGTCTACCAAAGTGTTTTTTATTATAATTTTTAATAGACCATGAATGATATCATGAATGATAACAGGCCTTGCTAAGTTACTCCCCTGGCGCGATAGCACAATAGTGCGTACTGCCACGTAATATACAGATACAGATACAGAATATTAGACCATTCAAGCCTGTGATTTTCGCTACTTTTTTTTTACTCCTGAAATACAATGCAGTGATGTGCAACTGCAATTTGCAGTCTCTAGAAATTATACCCTGCGCTGCCAGGGGGTGCTCTGCATGGATGCTTGAGCACCCAGGGCTCTCAATGTCAAAGTTTTTCCAAGGGCAAGCAATGTCACCGCAGCCAAACTTTACAACTTGTTCCATAGGTAACAAACAATTGGACTAACTGATAACTGGTGCTGGTATATTTTTTGTGTGTAAAATAGTCATTTATTGTACCGGTATTACCTATATACTAATGAAGTAAACTTTGACAGATTTCTGGAGCACTGCAACTCTTGAATAAGATGACTGATGAGCAGAAATGTGCAGCGCTGAATTCCATACAGCAGATGATTAAAGAATCGTCATCACATAAAATGATAGGGGAAAAAATAAAGGTTAGCGATGATAGCAGAGAGGAAAATCTAGTGATGGAAAATTGTGAAAAACTGGAAGAAAATAAAGAATTGCCATGCATAAATCTTGAAAGTGACATCACAATAAAGAAAGAACCATTGCCCAATTCTTCTATGACATCATCTTACAAAGTAAGCCTATTATTTCCAAAAACAGCAATGTGGAGAATTGTTTACTTGTTGTCTTTCATTTGCAATGCATACATGTAGTTTAAATGTTTGTTTTTAATACTAGGTTGGACTTCTCAACTTCTACATTGTATTTCAAAAGTAAATAAACTACGGTATATATCCACTCTCCAAGAGGCGCCTTTCCTCTTTAACATGTTTGAGTGGAACCAAATAATACAAATAAAAAATAAAGAATGTTTTCTCTGCCTGTGAAGGAGACTTTTCAATTTATTTTTTGTCATAAAGTTTTGCCAAGTCTGAAGTAAGAATTTAATCTGTTTTTTTTTTATATTTATTTGTTTAAGAAAGTTCCTGTGAAGTCTATTATTAGAACCAGGAGACAGGCTCTTCAAGAGAAGGTGATATCTCACCAGACTGAAGACAAAGCATCACTTGAATCTTCACCAATATTGAAACATTCTACAAACATACCTCCACAGATAATAGCTTCCTCATTGTATGATTCTGCACAAAAGAAAACAAAGGAAAACACTCAACATGAACACAAGCAATTTACAAGTTTGATTAAGAAAGAAACCCTTGTTGATTTGGTCGATGATGAGACTGAGGGGAATAGTGTGAAGATTAAGTCTGAAAATAACTATCCTAATAATGATAATCTGTCAAACAATGGCAGGAAAGTGTCTAAAAAGATTAAGCGTGAAAAAATGGAACCAGAAAATGTGGGGATGGAGAAGGTATCAAACGGCTGGATGTGTACAGCCTGCGGCAACACCACACAGTACAGACATAACATGAAAGGTAATCACTACGACATTAATTTAAACCCTTAGAGCACTGAGCTAATAAATTAACATTTTCAGCCCCTTGAAGTTGTGGCTCACTACCGCGAACCACAACTTCAAGCGACTAAAAATTAGGTGAATCTGCTGAATTTAAGTCAATTGTATATGATTAATTCAGATTTAGGACTTATTTATTTTTTAAAAGCTTGATATATAAGACAATTAAAACATTATAAAATAATACTATAGACAATAATCATCATCAGTATTCTAAGGGTTAAGCAACATTTGCTTTTCAATAAATAAGTATGTTCCTCTCCTTCTGAGGTACATCTGCTATTATTATTATACTACAGTATGGTCTGAGAAGATAAATGGCCAGACTCGCTCGAACAAGGCATCACCAGATGATGTCCAGATCAATGTCTTGATGTGTACAGTCATCAAGGGTTACTAAGGCCTGTATCTTGTCAGGATATGTCCCAAATATACTGATTAGGCAGGAATAATATTTTGAAACAGCTGGACACAGTCATGCCATATTTTGGCCTCTGGAGACGTCGGGACATAATCTTTTCTAGCCAGTTGGTTCCCATTCTTATCCATCTGTACTGTATGATAATGAAAATTTCCCGAAGTGGCATTATATCGATGGGCTAAAACAATAGTGTGCTAAGTGACATTTTTGGCGTTTAAAATAATAACCAGCTAAGTCACCTATATTATGTATAAAGTTTGAATTGATTCCAAATTCAGAATAAAAAACAGATGAAGTCGACTTAGCACATTGTAAATTCTCGTGAAGAGGAGCACATATCAGCATAATATCTGTCCAACACAGGACCAAGTCGACTTGATACATTGTTGTTCTGTTATTACATTTTTATGGGCTCTGTTTCGGGGACAAAAACGGTTCAAGTGCACTTAGCACATTCTTATTCTAAGATTTGCGGAGACAACACAGGGGATATGCCTGGACTTAGTTCATTGTTGATCTAGAAACAATATCTGCATATTCTGTTTTCCTGGAGTGACAATGAGCTGAGTCTACTTGGTGTCTTGTTGATACCAATTTTGCTTCTGTAAATCGTTTTGGAAGATAAAAAACACTTGATCTACTGTCAAATTCCAATCGCTGTGTGTTTCATCAGTATCAAGTCCAAGTCATGCTGATAAATGGATTTAGCAGACTGTAGTTCTAAGTAAAACGATAAACACAATTTTTCTGTCAAATCGACCTGACCCACTATTGTTTTAGACCATCGATATATAGTATTTTTAGTAACTATCCTCTTATGGCAGCCTGCGAGGTCACTGTTTTCTCTGTTCTACTCTAGTTCAGTCATGTTATTGCATACTCAATTGAAGCATTATTTATTAATAACTAACCACTTGTTAACCCTTACACTGCCGATTTTTTCAGACTATTTTTCATTCATTTGAAGCTGGAATTGCTAACGCAATTTCCAGCTCCAAATGACGAAAAATAGTTATTTTTATGAACAAATATACATCTTCAAAATGAAATTATTAGAAGAACTTAGCATCTATCACAAAACATTTTAGCAATTCGAATTAAATTTATTGGTCTGAAATGTGCTTGAAAACGGGTATATTCGGTCCCGGCAGCATAAGGGTTGATGCACCGGGAAGTTTAGACTTTTTGACAACTATGACTAAAACTAGGTGGTGGGCTAGTGTGTTTTATTCCGTATGTTTTGTTTTCAAGGGTTTTCATAATGTGAAGCTTGTAAGTTGGTTTGGAATTTATTTTGGGTCAAATTTAAATGTACTTTTATAGAGAAACATTCAAGATTTGTAAATTGTTTAAGAGATATCTTCAGGGGCCTGAAGATTTAGCTCGATTTTAATTGGTATAATATTTTAAGTTGTTTACCTTCTCTTCTGCAGTACATCTGCGGCAGCATACAGGAGAGAAGCCTTACAAATGTGAAGTGTGCTCCCACAGCTTCTCCGTGATCAGTAACCTGCAGAGACATATGACAACAGTGCACCCCACAGAGCCGCTTAGACCTTCACACAAACAATACAAATGTGAATGGTGCACAGAAATGTTCAAATCTCGTAGGAAGTGGGTCAAACATGTCACCTCAGAGCATCCTGACCATGTGCCTTTGTGAGTCCTTGATAGATCCAGCACTTTATCCAAGTCTGCCTTGCAAACATATGCTGCTTTAACCCTTTCAGTGCGGGGAACTATTTAGAGGTCTATAGATGTCAGATTCTGACGTCTAAAGTCGATCCCTGCACTAAAAGAGTTAAATATTTCTAATGGCTGTAGGCCCATAACATGTAGGTACTCGGTATTCAAATGAAGCAGAAAGAGCTACCTAAGATATTTATGATGATTTCAAATTGAAAAAAACCCTTTGGTCTATTGGTTAAATATAAAAATATTTCAGCATCTATTTAACTCTTCCTTTACCAATTTTGCATTTATGAGAAAACTACCTTCCTCATACAAATTCGCATTTATGCAAAATCCACATGTTTACATGCAATAATTTCAATGGAGATATTTCATTACTGAGCATGTGTGGTTAAAAATCGCCAACCAGAATGGTCAGTGACATGGACGCAATGTTCTCTTGCATTTTTAATTTGCATATAGCTATAACCTGTTTGTGCCCAGGGGCTACCTCAGTTGTCCTCCTTCTGGGGGTAGCTTTATCAGAGGTAAGTCAGTAAAGGGAAAGTTAAGGGTCAATGATTGGTCCATTTTTTATGACGTAGTCTGAACATTGAACCAACATAAAGTGAACACCCAATGTCTGTTGGGTATACTATTACATGTACCAACTCTCTCTTAATCTCTCATCCATGGTGAATATATGTATTCACGTTTCTAATAACTTTAAAAAAGTTTTTAATGGCAAATATTTCATTTGATATTGATGAAATATGTATTCTAGTTGTCGTTAAATGTCCAGACTATTAAAACCTATATATCAACATCTGATATTTCTAAAATAACAGCTTTCACCAATAATTTTCACAAAAATTTATTAACTAAGATCTTGTATAGAAATCAAATCAGTGTGGGTAGCATTTGTAGACATGTCATGCTTTTCAAAGTTTGTTTTCCAATCACTTATCTGATCTTTTTGATGTGCTTAATTTTTGACATAAAGTGTGTTTACACTTTTAAAATATTTTTTTTGTTGAAATATTTTCCTTTATAACTTTTTGATGTTAATTTGTTTCAGCAACAAGTACAATTGCACACATTGTAATAAGACATATGCTACTGACAAGGCCTACAAAGGTGACATTTAAATTATTATTAATAATATTTTGTTTGGTAATTTATCATGGCATGTTGTGTTTAAATGTTCAAAAGCACTGGTGTTGCAGTGAGGTTTTAGGTGAGCGTTTGTGTGGATCCCTATTAACTAATGTTGTTTCCCATTCAAGTGATTAGTGTTAAAATAGATAATTGTGAAAATAATAATTATTCACTCATAGAACAAAATCTGGTATGTAAGTGTATATAAAGTAATTCAATTTTCAATGTTTGGCCAACAGCAGTTTTCAAATAAAAAAATGTTTTTTACTTCATATACATACCACTAACTGAGTCTTGCTTTCAATTTGTTAAGATAGTTTAGTTAAGAATAAAAAAAACACTTCTAACAATTTGTGATAAATTTTCAAATTAGCATTGTTTTAAAATTACATTTAAAAATAGCTTTGTTCCAGCTTATTTAGGCTTGATGTACACAATGTAGATTAAATGAAAGAGGCATATAGTACACGGACAACAAGTACAACAAGTATCGCTGAATACTTCTGGTAACAATGATAACGAAATATCATTGATGATTATTGCTACACAAACATTATGCTAAAAAATTTAGAAATTTGATATTAAAAATATGCTGCTGTTTACAACATCCTTTTCTATTTTAGCACATCTAGGGTGAAGGACAAGTGGCTAGCAACATCACTGTAATATACATTGTAATAGAGTGAAAGTATTACTGGTACAAAATGTCTATCTTGAACAGGATTGATATCTTTAGATGTTGTTTTATAGAAAATGTTTGTCTACTTCCAATTTGTTTGAAAGTTGTTTTTCAAAATATGCTAACCGTAAATATCAGCCATTAGAAATTATTTTTTTCTGAAATTGAAAAAGATTGTGGCTGATTAGCCTATTGTCTATTTTTATTTTGTTTTGCAGAACATATGTCATCGTTTCATGGAGGTATTTTTTACTCATGTCAGCATTGTCAGAGACAATTTGCATTTCGCCCAAATTTAATAAGACACGCCAAAACTCATACTGCTGAGAGACCGCACAAATGTGACCATTGCGAGGAAGCTTTCAAAGAGCAAAAACGTTTGCTGTCCCATGTCATAAAGGAGCATCCAGACAAGTAAGTGTTATCTAGCAAGGAAAAAGACAAAGCCCTCCACAGCTGGTTATCTCTAGTGCTTAACCCTGAAAGCGCTGAAATAATTGTAAATAAACCATGGAGACCAAGGGTGTTTTTTTTAAATTTAAAATAATCATAAATGTCTTAGTCAGCTCTTTTGTTTTTTTTATTACCTATGTTATGGGTATACAACCATGCCTTAGCACATATACTAAATGTTGATAACACAGATGATACTGAAGAATTAAACATTATTAAGCATTCACATTATTTTGACCAAGAAAATATTATAAAAATATTAAAGGAGAAAAATGAAAATTTTACTGTGCTAAGCCTAAACATACAGTCTATTAATGCTAAATGTGATCAACTCAAAATTTTACCTTATTTGATACAAGAAAACAACTATTATATAATCGTTATTTGCTCACAAGAAACATGGCTCAGAGATGACTCAAATAATGCTCTAATATCTCTAGAAAACTATAATTTAATTTCATAAGGGGAAAAATGTTCTTCTCATGGAGGTCTAGCAATATATCTCCATGAAAAATGTAATTTTAAAACTGTGCCATCTCCTATTATATCTGGAATATTTGAAGGTCAATTTATTGAAATAAGCGAGGTGGACACAAATAGGCCTACACACATATTTTTAGGAAACATATACAGGCCCCCTAGAGATATTCTATACAAATCCTTTACAGAAGAACTAGCACTTACATTTCAGACATTTAAAGACAGGAATTATGACATCATAATAGGCGGCGATATGAATATTGATCTATTGAAAATTAAAGAAAAGGAATTTGTTAATGAATACTCTGATATGATAGTATCGAGCGGATTTGGTCCACCTATACCATTACTCACTAGAATCTCAAATTCTAGTGCAACATTAATACATCATTTTTTATGTAAAATAACTAAACAATCAAGTCACTCTATTGCAGGTATATTATTAACCTCACTTTCTGATCACTTTCCATATTTTATATTGCTAGCGTACTCTCAGAATCTGGTAAACACATTGAGGTGAAACAGACATAGATTCTGACCCCAATATTAACTATGACATAATTCACAATATTTTAAAATCAACATCTGGCCCCTGAAATTGTCAAATTTAATAAACACCGCCATAAAAAATCACAATGGATAACTAAAGGTATTGTAAAATCAATTTCTTATCGAGATAAATTATATAAGCAATACAGAACAATACCTACAAATACAGATGCATACGATAGAATTAAAATTAACTTAAATACGTATAACAAAATATTAAAATCAAACATTCGGATGACAAAGCAAAATCACTACTACTCATTATTTGAAAAATATAATATTAAAAATACATGGACTAATATAAAGGATTTACTACAACAATCTAAAGTCAAAAGAGACTTTCCTAATCATTTTATGATCAATGGGGAAAAAATCACTGATTCAAACATCATAGCTAATATTTTTGTAAATATTCACCGACATTGGCCCTAGCCTCGCCAAAAACATAAAAATGCCCAAAAACATTAACGTTAAAGACTTTCTAACTGGCACGCATAACTGTAGCCTACATCTCAATTTGAGAAAATTGATGACATTTCGATACTTAAAATAATTAATGATCTACCAAATAAATCAAGTACAGGTTTTGATGATATTTCTATGAGATTAATAAAGGCAATTAAAACAGAAATAATACCAGCTCTCACATGTATTTTTAATCAGTCTTTAAATACCAATATATTCCCAGAAAAACTAATGATAGCTAAAGTAATACCTATCCATAAGAAAGGGTCTTTGAATGATATATCAAACTACCATCCAATCTCACTCCTTCCCTCGATATCTAAAATTTTGGAAAAAATAATTTTCAAACAATTTAGTACATATTTGAATGAACATAAACTTTTATATGACAGTCAGTATGGTTTTAGGGCTGGTCATTCCACTGAGTTAGCATCGATTGAACTAATTGATAAAATCACTCAAGACCTTGTTAAAGGCAAAATACCGATATCCATTTTCTTAGATCTCCCAAAGGCATTCGACACTTTTGATCATGTTATTTTACTTCAGAAATTAAATTATTATGGTATCAAGTCAGTAGTTAAAACTTTTTAAAGACTATTTACAATATAGAACCCAATACGTTTCTTATGATAAAACTAATTCTGATATGTATAGTATATCCACTGGTGTAGGGCCCTCTTCTATTTATCATATATATTAATGATTTATGCAATGCCAGTAAACTGTTCAAGATGATTATTTATGCTGATGATACTACTTTATACTCCACATTGGATGTTTTTGGTAATTATATTTCCAAAAATTTAATTATATGATAAACAAAAATTGCAGACTGGTTGAAGTTGAACAAATTATCAATCAACATAAAAAAATCCAAATTCATGGTATTTCAAATGCCTCAAAAACAAGTCAATATACCAAATATAGAGATTGGAAATATCAAAATAGAATTTGCTGATGAAATTAATTTTTTTAGAGTTAACAATACACAAGCATTTAAAATGGGATTCACACATAAACAAAAGAGCTTCTAAAATTTTAAATATTATAGGAATTATGTACGGGCTTAAACATATGGTTTCTTCTGAAATTCTTTTAACCATATATAATGGGCTGAATAAACCACATATATGGTCTTAAGTGCTGGGGTTTCAACCAGGAAAGAATTTTCAAATTACAGAAGAAAGCCATGCTAATTTTATGTTTGAGTGGTAACCTCACAGCGAGCCCCTCTTTAAGAAGCTAAATGTGCTTAAAATTGATGGTATGTTTAGGCTTCAACTGGTAACGTTTTGTTTTCACCTGGTAAATAACAATTTACCTGCATATTTCATTAACATGTCTTTTACAACCAGTAATCTACCATCATAACATCAGACAAAAAAGAAACTACCGTATATCCCCGTGTATAATGCGATGTTTTTTCTTAGCTATTCATGTCACAAAAAGGCACCTCGTATTATACATAGATGTAGAATTTAATACAATTTTTTAGCTCTGTAGCGGTAGTTCAGCGGTAAGTTTTCTAGCGGTAGAAACGTAGGTTAGTCGGCGTGTATGGTAAGCAGGCCTATACACACGATACAACAAGACTGTGCCTTTCCAACTAGTAGCAAAAAAGAGACGTTCACCCAGTGCTGGTACAATGCTGGGCCACCGTCAGCGACGCTGGCACAACACTGTACCAGCATTGGGTGAATGTGTCGTGTTTGCTGGGAGCCCCCGTCTCACATTCCCGCCGACGCACGTGGCACGCTTGACAACCACGGGCAGATATATGACGCCGTTAGTCTGCAACCAATTCACACTCCTGACCTGTTCATTTATATTAATAATGATTTAATCTAAGATCGCCTTTCATATGGGCGTGTTCTATTGTGTACGACAAATCTGAACATGATATTTTCCTATTGGAATGAGAGAATGCGTTGATGAAATATAACAGGATATCACTGTTTATATCTCCTATCGCAAATTCTATACATATAGGCCTCAGAATGTCCATATTGCTGGGATAACATTAACACCTACCGCTGTTGCCGCGGCTGATACGGTATTGAGCAAATGGTGGTATCTGTTAGCTGCTGTGTTATTGCACGCGGACACTTTATACAACCAAACACCTCTTGTGTCTAGACAATGCGGCTAGTCTGCAAATGTTTTACAATCACATTGCATCTTGGAATGTTCTTATTTGAGCACGACGATGTTAAAATATGGTCTTTGTAATAGATAAATTAAAATAATATAATTTGTCGGCGAAATATAAATACGGGTATTTTAAAATCTGTGTGTATATATATGTAGCCTATGCAGGCCTCAGAATGTCTGCCCATCGAGACAGTCCCGATGACATCCACTCTGCCGTGGAAAATGGAAATACAGTATCTGCTTACTTTACAAGTAAGCAGATACTGCCCTTTGGTTTTGTAGAGCTGTACTGTTGCCGCTGTTCCCGTCATTGAGCATCGTCTATGCAGGTGTCACAGCGCTATTTAGTAGAATAAGATAATATCCATGCCTCACATTTAGATGGCCCGGAACGCTGCCGACCGGGACGCTGCCGACATCCAAAATTTGAGGTCGTATTATACAGAGGGGTAGACGTTTTTCAGGTCATCCTAGGCCTCAAATCTTAACTCGTATTATACATGGCGTCGCACTATACGCGGGGATATACGGTACTCAGTTGCACGAGTAAGACATGTTTTTGCTCAAAAATGTATGCATTTTTTTATTTCGGATATTTAACCCTTGTCCTGCTATGCCCGGATATATACGGGGTTAAGGATGTTTTAGATCAATAAAAATACCACTAAATTTTAATAAAATAGTTTTTAGTAGATGCTTAGTTGATCCAATAATTTAATTTTAGCCATGTCTATTTTCAAAAATAGTCATATTTTTCGTCATTTGAAGCTGGAAACTGAGTTAGAAATTCCAGCTTCAAATGACGAAAAATACAATTGAAGCAATTCAGCAGGACAAGGGTTAAATAATTCAAGCAGCATTATAACAGATAAAATAAAAACTCATAGTCGAAAAGGATTTTCAGTATATCTTAAATGTTTTCTTGTAAATGAATACAACTCAATGTGTTTATTACCAAACTGCTATATATGTTCAAAAATTGCTGTTTCGTAATACACTGTGCACTTTGGACGCTGGCCCTCTTTGGCCCTATTTTTGGTCAAGGTGAAGGCTATTATATAAGATCGTATTATTATATTTTATATCCATGCAGTCCGCTAATTTTAACGTTCCTAATATATTTAATTTGTGTCTGTTTTTGCGTTGATACATAGACTACACTAGTATTTGTCTGCTTCTCCCTCCGCATTAATGTTACTATTTTATTATTGGCCGTCTTTTTGTCTCTCCGTCTTCCCCGCAACGTATGTAGTTTTTCAGAAACAATATATTACTTTATTGAAGGGTGGCCTGCATGGGAGCGGCTTGTCATAAGCCTTTTGCAGGTCTCCTTTGCATTTTTATAATTATTTGCATGTCAGTATGTTTCAAGCATAAATAAATAAACTCAATTGAATTCAATTGAAATATTTCAATTCTTTCAGACATCAGATTTTGATGTATAAAGATAGTCCGCACGCTGAAAGGGTTAGTATAAAAAATATAATAATCAAGCTAACCCTTGTCATGATACATGTCGGTCTCTATATCAGTCTATATCAGGTTTCAAGCAGGTTTTTAAAACAATTAAAACTCTATTGAAATTAATAAAAAGTATTTTCTGATGCTTATCTAATCAAATAGTTCATTTTAAGAGTGTGTATTTTTATAAGCACAAATAGACAGTTAGATCATGTAGATAAGCAGATGTATATATTAATGATGGTAACAAATCTACAATAAGACTTACATGTCATTTCATAGGTAGTAATACATTATTAATCAGTTAATCAAATAAACAAGAACAAAAACAACAACCAGCCAACAGCATTTTAGTTTTCTAATGAAAGGTGGGCACATGATGATTTTTTTTTTCATAGTGGGTAGCATTACCTTACAATATTGTTTACTTTGCTTTTTCTCTATGCAGGGTGCTAATGCTCATATTTATATCAGATTTTGTTTAATCACAGAGCTATGATTTACTAAAGTGATCCCTGCACTGCACTGAGTAAAAATATTCATAACGACCTTAAACCCATAAAATATAATAGGTATTCAAATGAATCAGAATGATCTAACTAAGACATTTATGTTGATTTCAAATTGAAAAAAAAACCTTTGTTCTCCATGGCTTATATTAAAATTATTCAGTGCTTTAAGGGTTAATAACTACATTGTAGTTATTACATCATCTAAGGCCTAAAAATGGTGGCCTATTCCAGATTCCAATAATTGTAAAAAAAATAAAGACTTGCTAGCTGTCAAGTATAATGAGTCAGGTTAAATGAATGTTTCGTTGCAGACAGGAAAAGCCGAGTTTCAAATGTCAAAAGTGTGGGAAAGAATTTTGTAACAGAACCAATCTCAAGAGTAAGTAAATCAAATCCCACTGTTGAGTCAAACTTTAGAGAAGTAGAGTGTTTTTGTTTAGAATAATGTTAAACTGCTGTCTGTCTGTGAATAAAACTGTGTAACCAAGCTTAAATTCAAGCAAAACATGCCAAGAGTCACCTTGACTTTTAACACAGCAAAATACGTACATGTAAGTGATTTTGTATTTGTTTCTCTGTTTATTTGACAGCTCACGAGCGTGTGCATTCAGGGCATAAGCCATATGGTTGCTCACATTGCCCAAAACATTTTTCAATTAAGTCTAATTTGACACGGCATGAAAGAACGCACCTCGGGTTGAAACCTTACAAGTGTGATATATGTGGTGATGCCTTCAGTGAGAAGAAAAGCATGCTGACTCACAAACGCATTCATACAGGAGAAAGACCATGCAAGTTAGTATCCTTTGTCTGGGATTTTGCCTGTTTAGTCTGTCATTTTTTCAAGTCATTGCAGTAAATTGCTCAATGCGGACACACAAGCAAGACAGTGTAAATAAGAAAGTGATAGATTTGGCTCAGCTGGCATTAGTGCGTGGTTGGCAGTCATGGACAGGCAGTGCCAGACATGAGACAAACATCCCATCTAAAAATTGGCTAAGCTTGTTTTCAAGTCTTGTTCTCGACTCAAGCCAAACTACTCCAAGTCTAGGATGTGAAGGTCCATTATTATGCTCACAATACTCATAATGGTTTCGTAAACACTTACTCAGCTGCAGAACCTGTATAAAACAGCTTTAATCCCAATCCTTTTCAGTATTTGTTACATGTAGTCTTGACCTTGTCTATGCAGAATGAAAACATCATGATTATAGAACATGTTTTTTTACCTCTTCGACAGGTGCAAGTATTGTGGCAAGGCGTTCGCACAGCTGAGTACATTGAGATCTCACTTGGTATCCCATTCCCGATCTCGGGATTTTCTATGTGGTCTGTGTGGCAAAACTTTTATGCGCAAGTCACATATGGACTTCCATGTAATGAAGCACAACAAACCTCCCACTCTTGCTTGTCCACATTGTCAGATGAAGTTCTACAGAAGAAGTCAGTAGCCTATATCATTTTCTAAACAAATACAAGATATTGATCTTTTTGTGTTTTTGAATGTTTAAGGCTAGATGTGACTTTTTTCATTCTAAATTTAGCATAAATTCAATGTCTCATTTTTGCAGGAAGGTACAGCCATGTGTCTTTTTAAAACCCTTTGCCCGCTAAGTTCTTTAAATTTTCCCACACCACTACCAACAATTTCAAGTGTCGCAATTCTCAGCTTGTAGTGGAAGAAGATGACTTTGAAGTGGTTGGCAAATGAAAAATAAAAATTATTATTAAAACAGTTTCGTGATTTAAGTAATTGTTCAGAGATGTAAAATAATGCTTGGATGCATCATGAGGGTTTACACAGGGTTCCCATTCACACTGGAAATCAGGGAAAAACTGGAAAAGTGAGATCATGTTTTCCAGTCAGGGAAAAATCAGGAAATTTGATAAAGTTGAAAAAAATCAGGGAATTTGATATATTTGACAAAATTTCAGGGAAAAATCAGGGAATTCAAATATTTATAAAATTGAAATAAAATCTGCCTTCACATTTCGTAACATTCTTTTTTTTTAAATAATTGTGTATTTTATCTTCTACATGATTTATAACTTACCTAATATAGGTAATTGTAATTGATGTAGTAGTTTGAAAAAAAGTCTTATACTAGAGAATTTCATTTACGGTGCTATGGCAGCATATTCGTCAGTTGCACTCCACAAAAATGTAATCGCTGCTGTGTATATACTCTCTCAGTCTGGTATAAATATTTGCCCAGTGACACATCTGGAGGAGGTGATTTTCTAATACGGATGTGGGGGAACAAAGGTTCAGCAAAAATTCCCAACAATTCAGCAAAAATTCCCAACCAAAAAAAGCTTTGTGTCCTTAATCCTTCAGTCTGAACTGTATCTTTACTAGTTTTGATTTTACGAGATTTTAAACTGAAGAAAATTTTTAGGCTCGCTTCGCTCGGCATCCTTAAATGACCCTTAAATGTACAGGGACCTCCAAATAAATACTGAGCCTGCTTTGGGATCCAACTTTGTAGACAAAAAAATCCAAAAAACAGAAATAAATATTTTGCTTGAGGCAGAGGGTGAACAAAAGTTCTGCAGATAGGATGTGAAATATATAATTTGTCCAATTCAAAGTTCTGTAGTTGCGTTAGAGTTTTGCACTTTCATCACTCAACTCAAATGGGTCTCGGCTTACATACATGTGTAAGGCATTGAAAGATTGTAACTAGATAGGCCTACATGTATGATGTCAAGTTCTTACTTCTGAATTTTGTAAATTTGTAAATTATGAGCTGTATATACTCATACCTGCGCACGCGTATTAATTTTGGTAAATAAATGGTATTTAATAACAAGATTTATGAAAATTAAATCAGGGAATTTTGATCAAGATCAGGGAGAAATCAGGGAAAAATCAGGGAATTTCATTTCACATTCAGAATGGGAACCCTGTTTAAAGGGTTAACCTTCTAATAAAACAGGTTAAAAATATAGTTGTGCTTAGCGCTTAAGGGTTAATTTTTATAATAAATTTAACTTATGACTAAACAGTCATATGACTGTATTATCAGATTATAAAATGTATACAATTCAATTGAGAAATTATTTCCCAATTGATTTATGTAAGATGCCAACGACATGTCTACGCTCAAAACTTGTTTTAATTATCATTATTTAGACCTTTAATTCGTCTAATTCATCAATTTGAAGCTGGAAATTATGTCTGGAATTCTATAATGAAATGGAGAAAAATTAACCCAGCTAGTTAAATGCTAGTTAAAAAAACTTCCAGCTTCAAATGACAAAAAACTTTATATTCATGAAAAATAGATATCTCAAATAAATTACATGTACTTGATTAACTGAGCAACTACCATAGGCTACTTTATCAATTTCAGTGAAATTTTATTTGATTTGAAGCTGTCTTGAAATCAAAATTTGGTTTAGTAGCATCAACATAGTTTGATGCTTTCATGAACTTTTAATCCATTACATAGCTTTTACAAATTTGGTGTACCAATCTAGCATATTAAATTAACAAATTGTGCTCTGTTCCTGTCCACCCCGTTAATTAAAATGTCTTATTTTTTACAGATGATTTGAAGAGACATGTAATGAAGCACACGCAGGAGAAACCACATTTTTGTCTGGTCTGTACAGTTAAAATTTTGCATCCACTGATAATGATTGCTTTTGTGCTTCCATAATATAGCAACTGCTCACAAGAAAACGCGATACTCAAAATCATCTATTTGACCCAGTGTTTCATCTAGGATTCATAAGTGGCATGACTACACATGGCATTTGGGGCACCTGGCCATGTACACCAGGAACTCAAACAGACATTTTCTCCCCAAATTATGGCTAATTTGAATGAACATAAATTTGTGCTTCCATTATTAGCGCAAAAAATAATTCCACATAAAATATAAGACCATTACAGTAACTAATATCATTGACCAGTACAGTCTGTACATGTACATCTAACTTGCTAAATAGCTGACATTGCAACTACTGAACCAAAAATATGTGCATCCAGGAAATGCTTAATACTTTTTCTATCATTTTCAATATTACCTGTAATTGCAAATATGTGCCCTACAGAATAAAAAACGTGGCACTAATATCATTCACATGTTAACTGTTTAAGTGGAATAGATTCATGCCTCTCAGTTAGAGTAGAGAGCTCAGTGCTACAATATTTTGTTTGTTTGTTTAAAGGTTTGTGGTAAGGGGTTTTCACGTCTACAATACCTCCGTGAACATAGTATTCAGCACACAGGACAGCAAGGACAACAGCCTGACAGCGACAACATGTACAGGTGTCATCAGCCAAACTGTGACAGCAGCTTCTCAGATCTCACTTCACTCTATATCCATAAACAGCTACATAACAAAGATAACAGAATGGAAACCAAAGAAAACTTACGTGACTATATAAAGACCACTAATAAACCATCCACTGAAGACAAAGTCGAAAATAAACCAAATGTTGTGTCACCGAGTTCAAGCAGTCCTGTTTTTAAATGTTTGGTGTGCAAGATGCTATTCCCAGATATTCTCACTTTGCTGCGTCATTCTGCTCAACACAGATCACCGACTGACACAATCCATGAAATGAAGAATTCTAGTCTTATGTCTTTACTTAGTGGTCTGGAGCCGCTTCCTATACATAATTCTAACAACACTCCCAGTCAAACATTAATTCACAGTCGCATCATTGATCCAGATATGGTGTCTGTTAGTAATGCCAATGTTCAACCAATTGAAAATATGCAGAATAATGCTGTGTTGCAAATCAGCTCAAATGCAATAAACAGAGAGGAAAATACCACTTTGACTTTGAACTCCAATGCGGCTAATCATGTTAATTTACAGGAAAATGTTGTACTGCAGATGAGGTCACATACACCTGCTTCAAATAATGCACATGAACTGCTGCATATGGGTCCTCAGGATACAACCGTGTTAGATTACAAAACCGTGGACATTTCTGTGACAGATAACAATGCTATGCCAGATCAGGTCACACAATCACAGCTGGTGTACAATATTGAAGGAGTGACAAAACAAGATGCTCAAGACTCCAACATTGACCTCATGGAGAGGACTATGTCTTTGGAACATGTTCCCACTTTGACACAGGACCCTCCTGGTGAATCAACTGGACATCATTATGTAGATGAGAGCTTGTATGGTTGTGTAGAGGATGTCAAGGACCCAGTAACATTATCCATGGAGGAATTAGTCACTTCTTCAGCGGAATCTCTGCAACAGGTGAAACATCCAGTGACATTGTCCATCGAATCCATTGTGACACCAGAAAATCTCCAGAACCCAGTGAAGGATTTAGCGAGCTTTCCTATGGAGTCTCTGGTAACACCAAAAGGTGATCTTCAGCATGTTAATCGGTCGGTGACTTTATCTACATGTATGGAACACTTGGTGTCAACTCAAGCAAGCGATCATCAACATGTGAATGACCCAGCGACTTTATCAATGGTCACCACATCACCAGCAGACACTCTTCAACAGGTGATGAGCGCCTCAATGCTGCAGGAAGACCTAATTCAGACTGCAGTGATGACATCCTCAGCTTCGGAGGACCAGGTCTCCAGTGACCCGGTGATACACATCATGCCAATACAGAACAATCTGCCTGCATCCTCCATAGAAGTCTCAAGGTCAGAATTGGATGCAAGTTCTCTTGTGAATATCAGTGACAATGATAGGTTGACTTCAGTCAGTGCTAGTGGAGATCACTTGTCTCAGGTGATGTTAGATTCGTCTGATTTGCAACAACTGAAAAATTGTGACATTCAGGAAATCCACTTGCCAGGCATAAGTGATAGTAATCAACAGAGATACATACTCATTCTCAAGTCACCTAGCTAACAACATGCATGATCAAAGAAGCTAGAGTTCTCGCTTTAACATGTTTAAGTTAGGTATGTCTCCACTGGAATAAATTGTTCAAGTTAGTGAAAATGTATCTTTTTTTATTTTCATGACATTGACGGCCATACTGATATCTCCCGCTGGGGCAGGCGGTTGTGGCGTCACCTCGGATATCAGGCCGGCCTCTGCTCGCTTTGCTTTTCTGGAGGATATATCGGAAACCCACGGGAGGATTTTTTCCATATTGCACACACACATCCCTTCTAGTCCTGGGGCTGATTCTGAGAACTAGTCTAAATACAGAGTTTGCTGCACCCCTTCAAAGAACATAGGTTTCTCGCTTTTTTTTCTTTATTTGGTATGTATGTAACTAGTTCAAAACATTACCCCTCTAAGAATGTGTCTGAAAGGAAAAAAATTGTCTCTTTTTTTTATTTCTCATTTTTTTGCAGAAAAAAAGTTTAAATTTTAATTTATGCCTAGGTAAACACCAATTATTACACTGCAATATTTTATATATATATATAAGTATACTGTTAAATACGTACTGGGTGAAATTTGAATTAATTGTTATGGTTTTTGTCAGCTACAAGTGTACAAATGGCAATATTCTCATTTTCATCAGAGCACTATGACCGACTGCAGGAAATGGTCCTCAAAGGGTCTTTCAGACACTTTTTGAAAGGGGTAATGTTTTAAAATGGAAGCTGGTGAACCAAAGAAAAAAAATATACCATAAAACCTATGTTCTTCTAGGGGTGCAACAAAATCCAAGTTTTCATAATCAGCCCCAGGACTATTAGGGGGTGTATATGTGCCTGGTGGTGTTTTTGAATTTTGTCCTACTTAAATGGCTGTCCGTCAGCCATAATTATCACTATCAAATTAGGTGTACGTCCGAAACCATACAAACAGAGTTTTCCAAAAGGTTTATGCATTTCATAGCAATCTATAAATCACCAGAGTTCTTTTTTATTGCTTATCATGCATGTGGTGGACAACAAATTAAATCTAGATACAGAGTTATACCTTAACTGCTATTTTTAAGTTTTGAATTTAGACGCGTACGTCCGCAACCCCAAAATGTACGTCCGAAACCAAACTTTAGATTATTTTTTCACCATGGAAGAAACCCTAAAAAATTTAAACTTGTGAAGGACCCTTCACACATACGTCTTTTCTCCACATATATACAGAAAATATTTTGATTTTACATCACACATCACAGATATTTTATGAGATATTATGCATGTATGCAAAATGACCATTCTCTGCGTACGTCCGAAACCGACATATTTTACTCATTTTTCTTCCAAACTACAAAAGATAAACAAATTTTCAATAGTGCTACTTGTAAGCAAGACAAGACTGCTCTGAAACAGCACTTTTATTATTATTTATTATGACTAAATATAGCACAGAACTGTCTGAAGTGTACGCCCAAAACCATGGAATTGCCCTGCTGTGTTAAATGAATTTATTATATAAACTGTTGACTTATTTTACCTATTTACATTAGACTTTTTGCTTATATATTGCCAAGTCGAAGAATGCCCAATGATTGTGTTATTGGCGAAATTTTGCCTATATCTACAAAAACAAGGGGAATGTAAATTCCACTGGTAATTATAGAAATATTACTATTTTAAGCTGTTTTGGGAAAATTTTCACAAGCCTACTAAACCAGAGACTGAAACAAATTCTGGAAAAACAGTATACCGTACATCTGTTAATTTTCACGTGTTTAAATTTTTGCGAATTCCCGATTTTGGGACTTTTCAGGAAGTTTAGAATTCGCGAATTTTCTTTAGTAGTGCTATTATAATAATAATTTTCGCAGAATTCACGAATTTTCCTCATGAAATTCGTTAAAATTAAAACCTCGCGAATATTACCAGATCTACAGTATTTTAAATAAAAACCAAACAGGGATCAGAAAAACTTATCCCACTGTTGATCATGTATTTAGTATGCAATGTCTCATTGATATGTTTCTAAAAAGAAAAAAAATTGTGTATTCATTGATTACCAGAAGTGGTTTGACACTGCGGTTTGGATTATTGTCCAAGTTCATTGCATGCGGTGTATCGGGAAAAGTTTTTAAAGTGATTAGAATTATTTACCAGTGTGTTAAATCATGTAATTCTATGAATGGTAACAAATCAGATTATTTTATGTCTGTGGGAGTGAGACAAGGAGAGAACCTTTCTCCTTTGTTATTTACCCTATACATCAATGACCTTGAAAACTTTATGGTGGATAAAAATGTAAATCCCGTAACTGTTACCAGAGATCTTACATACGTATACGGGTGAATATACAATTTTAGGGTTATTTCGTGTCTTTTGGCTATTCTGAACGAATTTATGAATTGTGTAGGTCAAAATTTTTTTATTGTTGTCCCATGGGAAATATGATACACCGAAAAAATAAATAATTAAATATCTCTAACGAATATTTTTTTATTCAACATGCAATGTGCCAGAATACATGAATTTGTACACAAATGCAATGTCTCCCAATATCTAACACCTGAAACATAGACTGTTTTAACATGGAAGATCTCTTGGAAATAACTTAGCCCCGAGTTATTTTGTATAGCAATTGTTATGTACAACGGAATTTATTCATAAAAAGACATGAACTCAATATAAAAAGTTGCCAAGGATACATTTACTGAGGCTTTTTAGTAGTCTCATGTCAACCGATCAACTCAGCAACGCCACTGTTATCTAATCGCCTCAAATTGTGGTTTATAGACATCTGTCAGTCAAAAATTTCAACAAATGATTCTATGAATTAAGTCACGTATACACGTACACGTATACCACAGTCGCACTCAGCCTATTTTTACGAGAACGAGATTTTCTCAGGATGGGCAGGATTAAATTATTCCTTCTTAAATCTAAATTTGAGACTTCAGTCTTGACAGTTGAACTACTGCGACTACTTTGATACATTGTGTGTTTTTCGACTTGTATTGATTTTTTTTTTCCACACGGGTCGAATTACCAAATATTATTACCCTATAGCTTAGAATAGCAGTTTAGCATTTATTCTGGCATTTTTTCAATGCAGGTAACGACCTACAATCATCACAATTCATATGTTTAATGAAATACTATAACCCCTTCCACGCGCACATTTCTGCATAGAGAGTTTTCAGTTATTTAAGCAACCCCCGTACTCTACTATCTGCGAATCTAAATAGACAATCTTCATACATAGAATTATCACACATCTAGACTTTTCTCAAGCTAGACGACTGTGCACACAGTGCCTCACGCGGAGTGCGGCGATCAAACTAGTTGGTATGTTTTAAATGCATACCATTTCAAGACCCGTCTGAGAATTGCACAGTAGCCAATAGGCCAGCAACCTTTTACTCAACAGATGTAGAGTTGTGGTTTAATCAAATCGAAACACAATTTGATTTACACCAGATAACAGACGATGACGAACGTTACAGAATGACATGTGCTGCACTCTCTGGCGAAGTAGCGTCTGATGTTAGAGACGTATTATTACAGCCGTTTCTCACTCATAAGTACAAAAATTTGAAAGCGATCGACTTAATCGAACGACGAGGTTTAACAACACCAGAGAGGTGATTTAACTTGAAAAAGTGGGATCCGACATACCATCTAGATTTGTTAGGCGGTTGCAGGAGACAGCTGGTTTTGGAACAAAAGCGGTTGTAGGCAAGGCAGTTATCCGCCAAGCCTTTATTTGACAAATGCCGCCTTCAGTACGTGCTCATTTAGCTACACAGCGAGAAAGTGCGTCGCTGGCGAAAAGGACGTCGATAAAGCTAAGCCGGGGGTTGCTGAGATAAACGTCAGTGAGAGTGGAAAGCTCGTTGGACTGTTGGAAGACCTGTCTCGCAGGCTAAACAAACTAGAGACAGCCACAGCCAAGGCAACACAGAAGAAGACATACGGACGCTCACAAGCAAACGAGAACCGTGCCGCTAAGACACAGTTCATTCCGAATGTGCAAGCCAAAACGTTTGTACCTAATAATCAAGCTGTTACTAGGCAAGATGTATCAAATAATAACAAAAAAGATAGTCGTCTTAACGCACCGCCACCGCAAACACAGCAAAATAACGTTGGTCAACGATCAACACAGCCGATGCAGCTGTTTGTTTTTATCACCAAACATTCGGTGACAGAGCACGCACGTACAGAGAACCTTGCGCGTTTTCTTGCATCTGGCGAAATAACCGAGGCGCGACATGGCTCTGCGGTAGCTCCCTTTCCCAGCTTATCTCCCTCTAAGTTATTATACGTTGCAGACAAGCACAACAAGTGTAATTATTTAATCGACACGGGCGCAGCGTGTTACCCAGGTCATGCACTAACAGGATTTCAGACGCTGCCTGCCTTCCCCTAGTTGCAGCTAATAATACTACTATAAACACCTACGGTGATTGTAGACACGTCGTAGACGTTGGTCTGAAACGAGATTACGCGTGGACATTCATAGTAGCGGACGTCAAACAACCAATCATGGAAGCTGATTTTCTCATACATTACAGCTTACTGGTAGACCTAAAAAGTCGTTGTCTGAGAGACATGCAAACCGGTTTAGCTATACCAGCTACTTTATCGTCTATTTAACCGTTATCACTGAATAGAGTTGACACCGTTCAAAACGACTACACAAAATTATCAGGTCAATTTCCGGAACTTACTCGTCCTACAATGAAGGGCGATCCAGTTAAACACGGTATTACACACAAAATAGTGATCAAAGGTCACCCAGTATTTGCGCGCCCACGACGTTCAGCACCTGATAAACTAGTCACTGCGAAACGCGAGTTCGATGACATGATAAAGTTGGGCGTTATCGAACCCAACGACAGTGAGTGGTCGTCAACGCTTCATATGGTGCCTACGAAAATTAGAGATTGGAGACCGTGCAGAGATTTTAGAAGTTTGAACGCTCAGACAGTACCGGATCGATATCCGATTTCCCATATACAAGACTTTACCCAACGTTTAGCAGGGTCAAAAGTTTTTTCAAAAATAGACTTGGTACGGGCATACCACCAGATACCGGTTGAACCGTCCGACGTACATAAAACAGCGGTTACAACACCTTTCGGCTTGTTCAATTTCACTAGGACTTTCAAGTTTGGTTTAAGAAATTCTGGCCAAACTTTCCAACGTTTTATAGATCACGTCACGCGCGGACTAGATTTCGTGTTCGTATATTTGGACGATTTGCTAGTCACAAGCCCCGATCATCGTACGTATAAGAAACATTTGAGAATTCTTTTTACCATTTAGCAGAATATGGAATAATCATAGGACCAGAGAAATGTCAGTTCGGTACTACCGAATTAAGTTTTCTAGGTCATCATGTTAGTGCAGCAGGCATTTCACCGCTACCCAGCGCTGTAGACGCGATAGTCAATTTCGTTAGGCCCAAAAAGCAAAGAGCTTTACGTCGATATTTGGGAATGATAAACTATTACCATGGATTTATTCCACATTGTGCGGATAAGTTGGCACCGTTAAATCAATTACTCACTGCCGCTAATGAAGGTCATACAAGATTGTCACCTGAGTAAAATTTCGACTTTAAGTGGAATGAAAGTGCAGATTCTGCGTTTATTGAGTCTAAGCAAATACTTGCTAATGCTACTCTTTTGGTACACCCAGACCACTCTGCACCTTTGAATATCACGTGCGACGCCAGTGATTTCGCCGTAGGTGGCGTTTTGCAACAGTACATTTTTAGTAAAAAACTAACTCCCGCAGAGACACGTTACAGTGCGTTCGATCGCGATCTTTTAGCAGTGTACGTTACTATTAGACATTTCAGGCACAACGTAGAAGGCCGTTATTTTTTTATGAACACCGATCATAAACCTTTAACTTTTGTAATGTTATCAGTCACTGAGCGCCCGTCACTGCGACAAACAAGGCAGTTGGCTTTTATCGATGAGTTCACAACAGACATAAGATATGTGAAAGGAGAGACAAATTTCGTCGCCGACGCTTTGTCACGACCGACCGTGTCCTTCATAAACAATACATCAACCATAAATTATAAAGATTTAAGTGCAGATCAAGCTTTGGACATAGAATTCATGCGGTTGCGACATTCAAAGTCATCTACCATGAATTTCAAATTACTCAAATCATTTGATAACAATTTGATTTGGTGTGATGTATCAACAGGACACATTCGGCCGTACGTTACAGCAAAATTTCGAAAACAGGTTTTCTCGAACTTACACGGATTAGGTCATCCATCGCATAGGGCTACAAAGCCGTTGATCAATACAAGATTTGTATGGCACGGAATGAATATAGATATTGCTAAATGGTGCCGTTCTTGCAAAGGTTGCCAGACCGCTAAAATATCTCGCCATAATAAGCCAGTTTTCGGCAAATTCGACGAACCTACCGAGAGATTTGACCACATCGATATAGTCAGACCCCTACCGTATGCCGACGGTTTCAGATATCTACTTGTGTAGATCGACTTGTGTAGATCGTTTCACACGTTGGCCAGAAGCCATATCGCTAGTGGATATCAGAGCTGAAACGGTCGCCGATGCCTTCTTTAGTAGGTGAATAGCACGGTTTGGGACTCCCGCCACTATCACCACGGATAGAGGCGCCCAATTCAAATCAAAATTATGGGATGTAGCCAGTTCGGGATAGTACGAAACCGCACAACAAGCTACCACCCCCAAACGAATGGCATGGTCGAACTTTTCCACCGTCAGCTTAAAGCAGCCATTGTGGTACATGAATCACCGAATCCATGGACCACAACACTACCTGCTGTATTACTGGGCGCACGTTCTGCCGTTAAAGAGTTATTGGGTAGGTCAACCGCCGAAATCGTTTACGAGCGACACTCAGACTACCGGCGAATTTTCACATAAGTACATTGTTGACGCACATACAGACTTAGATAACTATTCTGATAAGCTCCGCATAGCCACGTCGCGTCTCCGTCTTTGCCCACTGCGCAACTCACCTCAGAACAACATTTTCCAATATAAGGAAATCGACACATGCGCACATGTATTTTTGCGACAAATTGCAATTGCACCGCCTCTGACCGCCCTTTACGACGGCCCATATAAGGTCATCGTAAAGAGCGGCAGAGTCGTGAAAATCCGAATTAAAGGCAAGGTAGAAACGGTCTTCCTTGCTCGAGTTAAACCTGCACATTTAGACAACGAGCCCGAAACAGGTACAGAGAAACAGCGTAAAACGGCGAAATAATACAAAGAATTCGAAAAATACTGCGACAGTTAGAAGGGCACCGGCTCTCAAAGAGAATTCCGAAAGGAAGAGAGCTGAACTGAAATGGTCTGTGGCGGTTCAAAATGGTACGAGTTTGGCCACTACTTTACAGCATAATGCTAATAGAGTAAATTTGCCTAAACAATTCACCCCTTATGTAGCGCCGCATTCGCGAACCCCCGCCGTTTCCCGCGCTAACGGGAGCGGTGGCAGTTTGCGAGCGTATTCACGTGTACCTTTACACTTACAGGATGAAACCCCTAATTCAAACGAAACGACCAAAACACTGAATGTTAAAAACAATTCGTACCGGTTGCAACCGCAAAACAAACCACACTCCCACACGTTTCGTACAGATGGTCCACGCTTTGGTAGCGCCTAACGACATCTACTGCGGGACCAACTGCACGAGCCGTAACAATCATAATTTGTAAATATAAAGTTTGCCAGGCCTGGCATAATTAAAATAATAATGTGAAATATTACTTAATTAATTTACTTACAGAAGTAATTTTATTATTATGTACAAAATGTATTAATTAGATTTATATAGGTTGGCTGTTACCCGTAGCGCAGCAGCATAATTTGTAAACAAGGAGCAATGGTTAAAGAGGATTGGAACAATGGCGTTAAGAGGATTGGAACAATGGTGTTAAGAGGATGGGAACTTGGATATAATTAATACATATTATTCGTTATGCTGCGCCTGCGATGTTACCAACCACCAACGCTGTATCAAAAGACTGTTTTACTGTTTGATTACTGTATTTTAGTTTTGTGCATTTCCTAGGCTGAGCGGCGAACTGACGCTACCACCACAAGTTGGCTTGGTTCATACGTTCACACTTAACCCGGAGGTAATGTGGGGTTAGCGTCTCACCATTCAGGACTGCTTGGCTTCTCTGACCACTGATGAGTGGCCAGGACCCGTCAAGCCTCGTTCTGATCAGCCTACGCCGTGAATCGAGCCCGCCCTCAGCCAAGCGCGCCACCAGTCATCTCGTTGCCACTGAAGTCGTGAGCTCAGAGGCTTAGCCGCATGGCACCGATTGCCGTGCTCCGCTTGGGAACTGTGTGCACTGTGTGAATGGCTAGACTTCAATAAAGTGAAAATTACCTGAAGAATGATTTAATAAGAGTTGTTTAATCCCCTCGTTCCGACGGAAGAGTTGATGGAAGGTGGTGGAACGTAACACTTCAACATATTCATGTCAGCGACACGATCCATCCACCCCCCACCCATAGGCTCTCCCGCCCTATAGCCCAGACGCTGAGGATTTAGACACTATAGCAACTTTTTTTCACTGATTGATTCATCAATTGACTGATTCGTAAGTTTTAAGGAACCGCTTTCACAAAAAACATGCATGTATCACATAATTATATAAGCCATTCTCATCTTACTTTAACAAGATATATTATCTTACTTTGCCAGGATGTATATAACGATGTATATTTTTTATGGACCATTCTTACAAAATATAATTGATAAAGCTCAAAACATTATGATTCTTCATTTAAATTTTATTCACGTAAATAATGCATGTTTTCTAATCGCCTCTTGAATTTCTACATGTGCCGATACTGCACAGTTATAAGGTGAGTGAGTTACATTAATCATACAAACTGATCCATATCTAAATTGCTGAGCATTTTTTTTAACCAAATGTAATACATGTAATTTTAAGATGTACACATATAAACAGCCGTAACAGCTCAATTTTATTTTTTTATGTTAAGATAATAACATATTTCTTGTCAATTAAAACTGGAAATTGCATTAGCAGTTTCAGTTGGGGACAACTACAAATAACGTCATCATTGGTTGGTCAGATTCTGTGTGTGATGGTACCTTCGAGAATACAAGGTCCGGGTACACGAGGTAAACCGTATTTGTCACACATTACGTCAGCGTCCACCTGTAGTTTTTTGGGCAGCTCGGGCATTGGGATACGCTGCACCAGTTTACGACTGATGACAGAGTTAAGTTGAGAGTCATTGTCCATGGCTTTCAGTGCCAGTGGCACATCCTCCAGTGGCAAATTACAGTAGCGAAAGATCTGCTCACAAGCGTATTTCCTGTTCACTATAAGGTCCTCGTAACTAATGGCTGAAATGGGCAGGTTGTCTTCTCTGAAGCGTAGATGGGCCATTTTCAAAAAAAATTAGCAATAACGGTAAAGACACTTTGAGAAAAAATAATTCTGATTTTGTGAATTTAAATGTTATTATGTATGCATATAGGATACTATGCCAAGCATCAGTGTGCAATATCCAAGCAGCATGTTATATATTAGCACTTTTAGAGACATTAATATAAATATTTTTTTGTCTTTACCGGTATGGCTCAAATAGTAGGCAATTTTATAACGGTAAAGACAGAACATTAAATGGTAAAGACGGCTTTGTAACTGTAAAGATGTTGCTGTAAGAAAAAAAATGTTAAATAAATAGGTGATATATGCTTTATATGGCAGGCCTGGTTTTCAGTATAATTGTATGCAGACTTCCACACCTTATGACTCAAGGGACATTGAATTACCACAGAAATTACCTTTTAAAATAGTATTTGTCTTTACCGTTTTATTCTGGTCTTTACCGTTTTAACGGTAAAGACAAATCATTATAACGGTAAAGACACACTATTTGTCATGAAATAAACATTTTACAAAATATTTGTATACTTTTGACTTCACAACGTTGTTTTCTTCATGTACTGATGGCAAGAATAATCTAGAACAGCTATTCAATTTTTCAACCAAAGTTATTAGACACAATGTAAAGACATCCTATTGTTGTGACATTTTATTTGTGACATCCTATTTTACACTTATATTGCATTTATCTTTGTCCATAAATCAAATCTTGTTTACTTTAAGAGAAAAATAGTTGACTAGATCCGAGAATTTATGTGCTAGAGCCATCTGGTGAATACTTGCAGAAATAATAGGCCTTATGGGTTCTTCCTAACGGTAAAGACATTTACATTCCAAAACTTGGGCCACAACTTGATATTAAATAACTGGTGATTCAGTCAACTTTTTTTATACATATTTTATTTTACTATCAAGAAAGGACATTTTAGAAATAGGGCCAATCTGTCATGAATTGCAATAACGTAATTATATGACCTTAAAAAGTTTTCAAAAAATCGCAAACCCATTTCGGACCCCTCACGGTGAAGACAAATCAAGCATATTATATCGAATAAAAACTTGATTTTCCAAGATAAATGCTTGTGAAAAAAATTCTGAGTTCTAAATACATGTCTTTAACTGATTGAATGATAAAAATAATGAAATTATGCAAACTATTTGAAAAAATGTTGAAGACATGTCTTTACCGTTTTTGCTCAAATATTTTGAAAATGGCCCAGATAATCTCTGCAAACAATACTCCACACGTGTAAAGAAAAGAATACGTCGCTCTTGATACGGAAATGGAAGTCTTCACTTGGCAGTCCCATCTGGTCCATGTAGTAGACGGTGAACTTCCAGTGCAGCTTCCCCATCATTGTGAGCAGGTGATACATTGGAATCTGACGGGCTATGCGTGCCAGAGACTTATATATTATTAGCCACTGGTAGCCCTTCTCGGTACATGAACAGCAACTTGGAATCTGGAAACAAGCGATACATGTCCGCCATGCAAATCATCGCCACAGATGTGATTTTCACGTGGTATGATATGATGTCACGTTTTACTGGTTTGCATATCAGCCGCATGGCATTGACAATAAACTTGTCAAGCGCTTCTGACTCCAACACTTTCTCCTTCAAATAGTATGCCAATGTGTCGAAAGTACCCGGCTCAGACATAGTTAAAACTCTGCCTGTCTTTTAGAAGAATTGGCATAATAAAGTGGACCCACAGCGAGTGGTGTTACCTAGTAATATAAGCGGTTTTTGTGGACCTCCAACTTTCTCAGCGGCGAGCCAGTCTATTTAAAGAGGATATCGGCATAATGTATATCCTCTTGGCGTGTAGAAACTGGCCTTCATTGACGAATCCTGCCACATCTCCACTGCAGACATCTATTGACTCGTCCACTTCCACAAAGACAGCCTCATGTAAGTCAATGGCGTACAAGGTGACATTATCTCTGAGTACGCATTCAGGGTTCACAAACCCGTGGTGGGTGTATATAAAGTTATCCGGGGAGTTCTCTTCTAGAATCACATCAATCTTATGTCTGTACCAGACATCCATTAGTTGAGCGCTCCACTGGTAATTGTGCAGACGCCGACATCTCCATCGCCAGAAGTACGTGCCGTTCAGCATCCATCGTACACCCTGAAAAAATCCGTACACACGACGCACAGTGTGGAAAACCTTACTCCGCAAAACAGTGAGCGCCAGACCCATCTTATCTCTAATTTTAATTCCGTCAAAATAGCGAACTTTTAAATTTCGGATCTAATAAGCTAGACTGAACTAGTTGGTGTAATGTAGCCTGCTCAGTGATAGGCCTATGCCCAGGTCTGAAAGCCTACATAGCATGAGCAGACATGCAGCCCTATCTATGATATAAATCAAAAATAATAATTATCAAACTCTGTACTGTCACCCGTCACATTTTTTGTTATCATTTGATATATAGGCCTACTCGACCAAGTTGCATAAACTTGTAACGTATTGGTTCCACTGTTGCTACAAAGCTATAACATGTGCCTATCGTGTTCATGTAGACATAACTATACACTTTCGCAATCATGCAAGCCTTTTCACACAAAGCGTAATTTGAGATCAAAATACAGTAACGGTATCGCATTGTATGGCTTATAAATGTGTTCTAACCACTCTATTTTAATCTGGTGCGAGGGTCGCTTGTTATCAGCAGTCAAGTTCCACACTTCTACCCAGTACGTCTGATGCTTTTAACCTTTTTAAGCGCCAACCACAACTGCAATAGTTTGCCGCTGCCGCCGCCATCTGTTTTGCCTACCGGTAGGGCCTACTTCTTCAACATAACATGGTCTGACAGATAGAATAATAAAAGAATGGGTTCATAGGCCTAAAAGTGATGGCAATTTGTTCGTTAACGCAATATTTAAAAAATACTGATTAGATTGGATGTTTTTGTGTGTAGTTACCATTCAGATGAACTGATTGCCAGCTTTCCACCGATATTCAAAATGGTCGTCAGCTGCCGACTAATTTGATTTTTTCAATTTACTTAATCTATCGGAGATGCATGTTGTTACGTGGGATCGAAAACGAGGCTCTGGCGGCATCTTGAATTTATTGATCTTAATAAATCGAGCCTAATACTTTGAAACCTCGTGTATACAGGTTTTCGGAGTCTGTATTCCCGTTTGACCGGAAACAAGGCTATTATATACGGTCTTCTCAGATTACTTGATTTTAATAATCAAGCATAATATTATGTTCAGGTTTACTCTAATGAGCTTCCGTACGAATGTATGCTGTTGGCAACTATATTGGTCCGACCAGACCCTTTGTTAGGTTCGGTTAGATAAGTGTTTTGCAGCCCTGTGAATTATAAGTTTTAATGGTCTACGAGTCTATACGGCAAGTCCGTTTTATGTGGGATAGAAAACGATGCTGCGGCGGCCATGAATTTATTGATTTTATAAATCGCGCTTCAAGCGACACAATCAGGCTAAAATCATCAAAAAATCAGTATTTTTATTTTGGTTTTTTAATAAGGCCATAAGATGTGAATATGTCCATAGATTAGAATTGCGTAATTTTTTTATCCCCCACCCGTAGGGGAAGGGGGATTTTAGTCGCGCCAGGATTCCGTTAGGCGTCAGGCGTCACGTTTTCTTGTGGGCGCAAACACTCAAAAACTACTGGTCAATTTAAAAAAAAATCAACATGACATTCCTAGCAACATGGGAATGTGCAAGTGATTTTTTAAAGATGCTACGAAAATTCAAAATGGCCGCCAGAGGTCAACTCCAAATTTTTTTTGTGGGCGCAAAAACTCTAAAACTTAAAGTCAGAAATTATTCAAATTTTACTATCACATTCCCCACGATGTGGAGATGTGCGGGTGAATTTTTCAAGGTTTTACTTAAATTTAAAATGGCAGCCACGGATCAGCTTCAATTTTTTTGTGGGCGCAAAAAATTAAAGGCGGAAATTATTCAAATTTCACAATCACATTCCGCACGATATGGAGATGTGCAGATGATTTTTTTAAGGTTTTACTGAAATTCATAATTGCCGCCATGGATAAACTTCATAATTATTTGTGGTCGCAAAAACTTAAAAATTGAAGTCAGATATAATAAGCATTTTACAATCACATTACCCACCATCTGGAAATGTGCAGGTGATTTTACTGAAAAGTAAAATGGCCACCACAAGTCGACTTTTTAGATATTTGTGACCGCAAAAACTGTAACCTAATTTATGGCGGGGATGATATAGGACTTCAGGCCTCTTGTTTGCAATTTTGTGTTGCGCATTTACCAGCTAAGCTATATAGACATGAGGACGTAATTTAATTTCGGACATGTTCAAAATAAGAAATACGGGGAAAACTGATAAATGGGGCCTTTCGGTACACTTGCTACGTTGCCACAACAACCCAAAATTTAAAAGACTTCTTGTCCATATTAGACATGTTTAGGTCTTATGGCCATATTAAGAATCTAAAAAGTACTGTTTTTTTTATAATTTTAGCCTGATTGTGTCGCTTTCAGTTCAATGCTTAAATGCGATCAAATCTCGTCACTTTTGGAGTTTATAGGCGAAGTCTGTTTTTACGACATGTAACAGAAAACAAGGTAAGGCCTACCTAATTATGTGTTTGGTCTGCCAGCCAAATTGTCATAGTTAGTCTATAGCTGCAGTTGTGTCATATTCAAATTCTGCACAATCATTGCAATATCGCGACAGAGGAAGCTTGAAGTCGGGACCATGCCTTACGTTTATCGAATGACTTCACAATTTGAACGTGGAATGTGGTTGCGACCGGCAATATTTAAAAATACTTGCCTTCCGAATTGACAAATCTAAATATTTTTCTCGCATTTGAAGCTTATTGCTTCGTAGTCTGATCAGAGGACACAATTTCCAGTGGGTGTGAATATCACTTAGATAACTCGGCGGTGGAGGGTTAGGCGCAATAACTTGAGGTTTCTAAATTGATTGACTTAAATTTAGGAAATGTAGGCTATTTGTGCAGATCTCAAAAAAACTTCACTCGTAAACACGTCTATATATAGTTTTAAAATGAAATGAAAAACACAAAGAAGTGGTTAATACTTACATGTGCAAATAGATTAAATTTAGTATTAAATACATAGTTTCGTGGATATAAATCAATAACTTTTAAATTTCACTCCTTAGAACTTTGCCCATGCTGCGCATGTGGATGCGTCTGCAACGTGATCAAAGTATGCTCAGCGAATTATCTGATAATCACGACCCACCAAATATGACTTTGAAAATGCACATAATATTTAGCACAATCGATACATATATCAAATTAAATGTTGGTTCAATGCTGGCAGAAGTCGCAGACTGACGGTAGGTCATATTAAATCAACAATGGGTTATATAGTCTATGCGTCTTGCCTGCTGTGCCAATTTCACAAAAACACAAAGGTATTTTTCATCCATTTGAAACTAAACATCTGTCTCATCAGGAATTCCAGCTTCGACGAATAAAAGCAATAATAGATACTTTAGCGTTCAAATGGATATTGTAGGCTAATTATCTATTTTTATTATTTTTATGCCCGAATCTCCCACAAATTCGACCAGCACAGCAAACACGAGATATTGACACAATGCTGGAATGATGTTGCGCAAACGTAGGCCTATAGGCTTACGACGTTGGCCCCAACAACTAACCAGTATTGCATCCACCCCTCATTGTTGCTGGACAGAGGCAGGTTGGCATGTATACCTCAGATATACCATAACCACTAGGAGGAATTATGAATATAAGGATACTTCATATTGAACATCGTCATGGGAATAAAGTAGGCCAAACATGAAAACCCACTTTCAATCATAACAAAATGTATGCGACATTCACCAGGTGCTGCTTGTGTCGACATAAATATAATTATTCTGTCCGTTAGAAGAATCATTCATGAACTGATTGCTATTTTACGAACCAGCGAACGAACAAACGAGCGAGTGAACAAACCAACGAACGAGCAAGTAAGCAAAAAGTACAAAAAACTACCAACGAGCGAACTATTACAAGTAAATAATTATCAGTAGGCCCTATTCATGTGAATTAGCTCTACATCGCTTTCTGGATGTTGTGGTAATGTCGCAACAAAAGGAAGCCCCAAGTCGTGTACAATAGGCCTACTGTCCTGTAACAATGCTCTTTTAAATACTTACTTTTGTCCTCGATCTGCGAATGTCAATATGTTTAATATCATGATAGATATCATTTAAATATCAAGATATTACATTTTGAATATTAGGATATATATATTTCGTAATGAAGTTATGGCATTGTATGGTGTTGTAATGAGATGATTTTACATCAGAATATCGGAATATGACCTTAAGTTAATTGATGTCACAGTTTATCGTCATGATATGATCTTTTTATTTCAAGATAATATGAGGACAAGACACATTAACATCATGATATGGTTTTGTAATGTCCAAATATTGCTCTTTATTATAGTAAAATGACGTTATGATGTCTGGATACAGCTTTATAAATGCAGGATATGGTGGTTAAGCATCACGGTATGGTATTAAAGTGACAGGATCTTTTAGTGTATTGTCACGATATTATTATAATATCATGATATAGCATATTAACATCACAATATGACATTTTAGTGTAAGAGGAAATGAAAGTAAGAGAGGGCAAGGCCACATGCTGTTCAAAGAGCATGTGTCTTAACCCTATCTTACTATCCATTTTATTGAATCTTCCGAAGTGCTTTTGTTGTTGGCAGTTTTGGAGTAACGGTATTTGAGCAATGCAGAGACCTTTACTTACTGAATTATATCGCGATATATATGTTGAACTGACATATGCCATCCTGCTATTGGAATGTTTTATGTCGATTCTGTATTACCATATGGTAACGTGCGTCTCTCAATATAATGTTATTGAAATGTTATACCTTGACATGACAATATAATATCCTGACATTAAAATGCCATATCCAGACTTTAAAGTGACATATCCTGATATTCTATGGTCTCATTAAAATATTGTAGTGTCATATTCAGTCATTATAGTGTCATATTCAGTCATAAAAAATAGAATATCTTGACATTCAGATCTTATTGTGTGATATAAAATGACAAAATTTGGACATTATAATACCATCTCATGACGTTAAAGTGTCATATTCTGATAAATTACAATCCAATATCCTGGCATAAATATGCCAGATCCTGACTTCGAACTGTTTTTTATGTTTTTTTCTATTTTAATGTCATAATCCGACACATCATCACATTACAATGCTATATTGTGACCTCAATGTGTCATTTCATCAATGTATAAAGTTATATCCTAATATTCAAGTACCATATCCTAATATTCAAATATCATATCCTGACATTGAAATGTCATAGTGATGTTAAAATGATATATCACGAAATTGTAATGCATTTCGTGATAATATGATGCCATATCTTTTCATTTCAATACAGCAACGTGATGTTTAGCCACTATATACTGCCTTTATAAAGCTGTATTGAGCCATCATAACGTGATTTTGCTATATTAAACACCAATGTTTGGACATTATATTAGATATCATGATATAAAAGTGTCATATCCTGATATCATATTCATATATCCTGAAATAAAACTATCATATCCTCACGTTAAGCTGTCACATCCTCTAATTTGATGTCATATTTCGACATTTCAATGTAATATCACATTGCAATATCATACAATGTCATATATTTATTACGTAATACACTAATATTCAAATAAAATATCTGAATATTCTAATCTATAATCCAAAGTATTTATTACCATTTTCGGGAAATTGACTAAATTACATAGGCCTATAGATGGCCAAACTCTGCCAGTAAAATGATGTGATTAAATTGTTTTCTTATTTAGTAGTACATATAAATAAGCAACAGTCTCGTAGGACACGTGTTCAAGCTGGTGTAATATTGTACCTAGCTCTGTTATTATGTACATTTACACAAAATTAGCTAATATTCATATCCTAGAATAATCACAACTAATACTTAACCAAAATCGAAAAACATTTTATATAGGCCTACTATATAAAAATACCTACATTAGAAGTAGTCACTGGGTTTGAAACTAGAATTTCTTACGCTATCTCAAGCTTCAAATGAATGTAAAATACCCTTATATTTAAAAATAAGACATGTTAGAATCTTTAATCAATGATTTCTGACATATGATATTTTGTAAATTTAATAAATCTATATCTATATTCCCATATGAAAAAGCAGTTGGACATCGCTCTATCGTGGCACCTGCGCTAAAAGAGCTAACCAATATGGCAGCCATGTTGGATTTTGTGTTGATAAGCACATTCTATTAAAAAAATTGGTGATGGAAATATATTCTAGATTCTAGATGGCTCTGAAAAAAAAGTTTCAACAACATGATGATTATGGCATGTAGGTGATTTTCTGAGGGGGGGGGGGGACGCTTGACATAATGGTCGCCATCTTGGATATGTGGAGATAAGAGAAGGAGTGATATCATTTCTGATCCTGTTGATGAGCTTTTTGTGCCTTAAGACATGTGTAGAGGCACCAAAATATTTTTTTTTTAACTGCAAAAGTGAGGAATTGGGGTATACTCCTGTTTTTTTTGAAAAATGACGTTATATGGTGTTACATTACATTCAACTATGTGGGATTTATGTTGATAAATTCACTATAATAAAATTTTGTTGATCTGAATAAGTGCTAGACTCCATGGGTTTAGACAAAAAATACATTTTAGGCTCAACAACGAGATAGTTACCTCATATTTTCGTTTTTTTAAGAGATCGCTCAACATACTCAGTATATCAATATGGCGGCCATCTTGGATTTTTGGTATTGAGAAAAGTACTGATATCATTTCTGATCATCTGGATGAGCTCTTTGTGTCCTCAAACATAAGTAGAGGCACCTAAATATTTTTTTTCTAACTGCAAAAGTGAGGAATCATGTTATACCCCTGTTTTTTCGAAAATGGCGTTACATGGTGGCGGCCATCTTGAACTAAAAAAAATGCACTAGGGGGATTTTTGGGGCCTCTTCGGAATTCGTCTGGGGAGATGTCCATGTATCATTCCTGAAAAAATCAGCTTTCTGCAATTTTATTCCAGGTTCAACCCTAATGCTCTTGCACTATAAGAGGTCCCTCCACTTATGCTTACGATGTTGTGGTGATGTCTTGACGAAGTCATGGCGATGGTACAGTGCCCTGTGGAGAGCATATAAAAGGTGGAGATATTGTACGTGGCACCACGCAAAACATACCTTGTTGCTGCTGAATGAGATCGTGGACGAAGAAAAGATCACGTTTGTTCTGTTGGCAAATATTACTGGATGAAAATAAAAAATAGAAAACGCAGGCGTCACTGGGTAATGAAATGTATATATATATATCTGCAATATTATCACATCGAATATGCATCACCGATGTTTAGGCCTACAGAAGCATGTTGGAAACATCGCCGATGTGTCGCTGATCATGTGTCGGCGACATTCTTAACCTTGGTGTACCTCACCGAATGTTCGCCAACTGTTTTGCGCTGCTCGGCGCTGTTCGGCTATATTATCACCGATGGTTCGGGAGAACATTTTAGTGCATGCATTGAATTTTTTCTCGATGCCCCGATGCCTTGATAAAGCATAGCGATTACTCGCTTACGTCGCTGATCATTTCTCGAACTATACATGCGCATGGTGGCGCCGCCCTGGTGATGCCCAAATTTGTGCATCGCGAAAGCATGGAGTGAGAACCATGGCATAATGGTGCATGGTGGCGCTATCCTGGCGGTGCCTAATTTTGTGCATCGCGAAACTATCGGGATAGGAGGCTTAAAAAGCCCCGTGGGACCATGTATGGTATCCTCGATGTTTTTCAAAATGCACGGCGCAATGTCTGTCACCTTCAACGAGATTTTATCCTAATAATAATAATCTCAGGTATCACCGTATTGACATGCAAATATTTCACTCAAAACCAATGACTCTCCCCTCTCCTGCGGATAGAAAATGGGACTGAGTAAATCAAAATTAATTTAGGAACTGCAAATTACCAAATTTAACAATTGAAATAGGCTACATGAATCCAATAAATGAACTGTATTAACTCATAAACCTTATGATCACATATGTGAGGCATAAAGCAAATAACGTCTTTGGCAAAACATGAATCATATTCAGCTCGAAAAATATCAATTTGGAAATTCTGATTGATAGAGGGGTCCACTCTCAAGAAAGTGAGTGGGGCTTTGTGTCTATTTCTGTACCTTGTGACAGTATTGAGATAAAATGGATCCAGGAATCAGGACCGACCTGCTCTACATTTTAGGGAGTCAGACTTGACTGATTCTTTATACTAGTATAAGAGTGCATATACGACAACATATTAGCAGCACACACCCCGTACGTTACACTGTACCGTTCCGGGCAATGCATAGTAATGTAATTATCCACCAATCAACCATCGGCTCTGTCGCTTCAGATGTAGAGTAGCACCAATAAATCTATAGATATGTCGCTTTTTAATATACCAGCTAATGAAAGGTTTTGCAATTTCTGTCCTGGCCAGGTCGAAGATGAGTCTTATGTCATATTAATATGTTCAATCTATAACAAATAACGAGAAGAGTTCTTTATTCAGGCTAGCTATATCAACGTTGCTTTTATGCATATGAGTAACACGACAAACTGATAGACTCTATTTCTATTTTCAGAAAATAAAATAACACAGAGATGTGCCAAAATCTGCGATAATATTTAAAAAATCAGAAACAGGGTAACATAAACTGTTTATAAATGTATTATCTTCATTCATCTGCTTGCTCATTATTAATTAACGGATACCCCTTAATTAGTAATGAGCAATACCTGTCTTAAAGTCATTTGGTTGGTCAATTAGAAAATTGTATAACTAGTTGTTAATCATCATTCATTCATTCATTCGTTCATTCATCCATTAATTCATTCGTCATTCATTCATTCATTCATTCATTCATTCATTCATTCATTCATTCATTCATTCATTCATTCATTCATTCATTCATTCATTCATTCATTCATTCATTCATTCATTCATTCATTCATTCATTCATTCATTCATTCATTCATTCATTCATTCATTCATTCATTCATTCATTCATTCATTCATTCATTCATTCATTCATTCATTCATTCATTCATTTATTCATTCATTCATTCATTCATTCATTCATTCATTCATTCATTCATTTATTCATTCATTCATAAACTTAGCCTACTCACTCTGTAGCCTAATAGGCCTAGTGTTCTTAAAACAAATACTTTTTTTAATTATTGTAGATTTATAATGCTAATACTGTATTTATAATTATAGGTGACTATGATATGTATTTTATGTATGTATGTCTCTTACAACTCATTTCTGAGTGACTATTTTATTATGTGGCAGAGAATATATGATTACTACTACTACTATTACTACACTTGAACCGTTTCGAGCAATGCATAGTAATGTTAACATTCACTCCATTGGAGAGCCTAGTCCTGTACCCTCAGATTACAGGTCCACTATACCGAACAGTATGAGCCACGGTTTATTATCTAAGTATCATCAAATTCGCGTGATATGTTAAGATATTATCATTATTATATTGTATACATTTGTACATACCTACAAAGAATAACATAATGTTGTCTCAATTCTCTCATCATCATCAATAAACAAAACGTTAATGTTGCTAAACGTTCGATAATAATATTCGCTAAAAAAATACACTATACGTTTAAATTGGGGTAACTTGATTTTCGGAGAAACTTTTTCAAGATTTTGTATATTTCATATTATTCCAGAATACATGTATAGAATAGAAGGGTGATGTCAACATGGTTTCGTCCTGAATGCAAGACAGACAGACAGACAGATATTTTATTGACAGAAATAAAAGTCATTACAGACTTATTTGTCATAGTAATAAGAGAGATATATGTACATGTATATACAAGAATGTTAGTTTGTTAAAATCATATATGACAATATACATGGTATGATAAACAACTAAAATCATGTTAGGTGACATTGCCATAATAAAAACTGGGTATTTCGGTAATATAAATGACTACTTCTTAAAATAAAATTAAAAGGCATAGCCAAGATCACATGGGGGTCCATCATTTTGTTTCCCGCACCAAGGACATAATACATTTGATAAGTTCCTCAAATGATGACACGTAATCTGAGAGTACCGGGCCGGATATTTGTTACCTTTGGTCATCGTGATTTTGCATATAGCCTAATAATTCTAACTGATCAAAAGTCGGGGGCGCTGTCTCTGCAGTGCTGTGTACTATAAAGAACCCCTGGTGCCATTCCATAAGAGCAGTGTGACATCAATTAACTTAAGGTCATATTCCGATATTCTGATGTAAAATCATCTCATTCCAACACCATACAATGCCATAACTTCATTACGAAATATATATATCCTAATATTCAAAATGTAATATCTTGATATTTAAATGATATCTATCATGATATTAAACATATTGACATTCGCAGATCGAGGACAAAAGTAAGTATTTAAAAGAGCATTGTTACAGGACGATTATCAAAGATGTCATGTACATGTAACGTGTGAGACGCAAGTCCTTATCTTGTAATTGATTTTTGCTAGAAAGCCTCCCTTCAACGTCACCTACTGCCCCAGCCAACACGGGAATTAATCCAATTCTGTTTAATTTTTGGGCCAGCGTCGAAGACGGTCAGCCAATATTAAAACAGCATTAGATGATAGCCTCGTGTTTAAACTCCATTATGATACAGAGCATATTTCGCTGTACAGGAGGGTGTGGAATCTACAGTCTGGGAACGGATTTTATCTCATGGTCGTTTGTCACCAACGCAAAAATGAAATGAAATGAATCGGGCTTTAGGCCACCTTTGTGCACATATAGGCTAAACTGGGCCAGGAGAACCTCCTGAGGATGGTGAGATGATTGAGACCAACGCAAACTGAAAGAGCAGTCGCTCCAGAAAGAGTTCTAAAAAGAGTGAGTTGCGGGTGCAGAGTGGCTTGTTCAAAGGGGGGGGGGGGATCTCACAAATCTAGACTATATTGTACAACGATGTGCTCTTTTTGTATTGGTCGAACATGTAGAAACTGTGACAGCTCGGATGATTGAAACGCAATAATTTCATTATTTACCGGAGATTAATTTGTTAACATGACAAATCTCAATCTACATTTCTAGTGGGAAAGCAGTTCGAAAACACTCCAAAGCGTCACCCACCATGGTAGAATTAACTACCATGTGGGATGCATGTCGATAAACTCGATATAATAAAATTTGGTCATCTAAATAAGTTCAAGACCCCATGGGATCGGCTAAAAAAATACATTTTAGTTTCAACAACGAGATAGTTATCGCATATTTTCGGGTTTTTTAAGAGATCGCTTAACAAAATATTATGGCGGCCATCTTGAATTTGTGGTAATAAGAAAAGTACTGATATTATTTCTGATCATCTGGATAACCTCCTTGTACTTCAAAACATAGGTTGAGACACCAAAATCATTGTTTTAACTTCAAAAGTGAGGAATTGGGGTATACGCCTTTTTTTTTTTAAATGGCGTTACCTGGTGTTATTTTGAATTAACTAATATAATAAAAAAAATGGTTATCTAAATAAGTGCTAGATTCCATGGGTTTGGCCAAAAAATACATATTAGGTTCAACAACGAGATAGATATCTCATATTTTCGTGTTTTTTTAAGAGATCGCTTAACATAATCGGAAAAATATGGCGGCCATCTTGAATTTTTGGTATTGAGAAAAGTGCTGATATCATTTCTGATCATCTGGATCAACTCTTTGTGCCTTAAAACATAAGTAGCGACACCAAAATATTTTTTTCTAACTACAAAGGTGAGGAATTAGGGTATACCCCTCTTTTTCGCAAATGGCGTTACCTGGTGGCGGCCATCTTGAATTTAAAAAAATGCACAAGGGGGATTTTTGGGGCCTCTTCGGAATTCGTCTGGGGGGATGTCCAGGTATCATTCCTGAAAAAAATAAGCTTTTTGCAATTTTATTCCAGGTTCCTGTGTTTTTTTCACTAATGCTCTTGCACTATTATACATATTATAGCTTCTTATAAACATCACCATTACGCCCCGACGCATCCCCTTTTTTCGTCTGTCGCACGCCAAAGGGTCACCGACCATCACCGACTCTAACTGTTAGCGCATATTTATCACCGAATCCCCCCCACCCCCACCCCATGCATCACCGAATATTCGGCGAAATTCCTGCGATACTTCTCCGAAAATTCCCGAAGGTTTGTCAATGCATCGCGTGCGTGTTTTCTCGCGCACGTTCGATATCGTCATCGATCATCACCAGAACACGTCTTTTTCATCACCAGTACATCGCCAGATATTTTGGCTCTCGTGAGACCATAGCATAAGTCAAGTGCAGGGACCTCTTATAGCTGCTAGCTGGCTATACGCAAATGTACAATACTAATATTATAAGAAATATTATTTGAAAATATTACCTCCCCCCATCCCAGAAGAATAGGAAGAAGTGGAAGCAATGGGAGAAGTAAAAAAGAAGAAGAGAAGGAAGTAGATGAAGAGGAGGGCCTTTTTAAGGGAGGGAGGGGGGTGGTGATCAATAAACTAGCGTACCAGTGGGATTTCGGTCCAATTGTCTTTTAGTGCAAGAGCATTAGGGTTGAACCTGGAATAAAATTGCAAAAAGCTGATTTTTTCAGGAATGATACATGGACATCTCCCCAGACGAATTCCGAAGATGCCCCAAAAATCCCCCTTGTGCATTTTTTTAAATTCAAGATGGCCGCCACCATGTAACGCCATTTTCGAAAAAACAGGGGTGTACCATAATTCCTCACTTTTGCAGTTCGAAAAAATATTTAGGTGTCTCTACTTATGTTTGAGGACACAAAAAGTTCATCCAGATGATCTGAAATGATATCAGTACTTTTCTCAATACCAAAAATCCAAGATGGCCGCCATATTGATATACTGAGTATGTTGAGCGATCTCTTAATTAAAAAAAACGAAAATATGAGGTAACTATCCCGTTATTGAGCCTAAAATGTATTTTTTGTCTAAACCCATGGAGTCTAGCACTTATTTAGATCACCAATATTTTATTATATTGAATTTATCAACATAAATCCCACATACCGGTAGTTTAATGTTATGTAACACGATATAACGTCATTTTTCCCAAAAAAAACCAGGAATATACCACAATTCCTCACTTTTGCAGTTATAAAAAAATATTTTGGTGCCTCTACACAAAAAGCTCATCAACAGGATCAGAAATGATATCATTCCTTTTCTTATCTCCACAAATCCAAGATGGCGACCATTATGTGAAGCATCCCCCCCCCCTCAGAAAATCACGTACATGCCATAATCATCATGTTGTTGAAACTTTTTTTCAGGGCCATGGAATCTAGAATATATTTCCATCACCAATTTTTTAAATAAAATGTGCTTATCAACACAAAATCCAACATGGCTGCCATATTGGTTAGCTCTTTTAGCGCAGATGCCACGATTAAGCGATGTCCAACTGCTTTTTCATATGGTAATATAGATATAGATTGATCAAATTTACAAAATATCATATGTCAGAAATCATTGATTAAAAATTCTAACATCTCTCATCTTTAAATATAAGGGTATTTTTCATTCATTTGAAGCTTGAGATAGCGTAAGAAATTCCAGTTTCAAACACAGCTACTAATTCCAATGTAGGCATTTTATATAGTAGGCCTATATAAAATGTTTTTCGATTTTGGTCAAGTATTAGCTGTGATTATTATTGTGAATGTACATAATAACAGAGCTAAGTACAATATTACACCAAATTGAACACGTTTAAAGGGACTAGCCCAGGTCTAAAATCATCTAAAAATCGGTGATTTCATTTTGGCTTCTTAATATGACCATATGATGTAAACAGGTCCATAGACTAGACCTGCAAAAGTTTTCAAGTTTTGTACTGCGCATTCACCAGTTAGGCTAGATATAGAGACGAACTTCCTGATTTCTAATTATTGACAACCATGTCAAAAATAAGAAATCCGGGAATTTCGTCTCTATATCTAGCCTAACTGGTAAATGCGCAGCACAAAAATTAAAATACTTTTGCAGTTCTAGTCTATGGACATGTTCACATCATATGATCATATTAAGAAGCCAAAATAAAATCACCGATTTTTTAATGATTTTAGACCTGGGCTAGTCCCTTTAACGTCAGGATATGATAGTTTTATGTCAGGATATATGAATATGATATCAGGATATGACACTTTAATATCATGATATGTAATATAATGTCCAAACATTGGTGTTTAATATAGCAAAATCACGTTATGATGGCTCAATACAGCTTTATAAAGGCAGTATATAGTGGCTAAACATCACGTTGCTGTATTAAAATGAAAAGATATACATCATATTATCACAAAATGCATTACAATTTCGTGATATATCATTTTAACATCACTATGACATTTTAATGTCAGGATATGACATTTGAATATTCGGATATGGTATTTGAAAATTATGATGTGACTTTATACATTGATGAAATGACACATTGAGGTCACAATATAGCATTGTAATGTGATGGTGTGTCATTATAATGACAAACATGCCATTTAATATCGAGTATTGTATAATAAACAGTTCGAAGGCAGGATCTGGCATATTTATGCCAGGATATTGAATTGTAATTTATCAGAATATGACACTTTAACGTCATGATATTATTATGTCCAAATTTTGTCCTTTTATATCACACAATAAGATTTGAATGTCAAGATATTCATTTTTTTATGATAGGATATGACATTATCAAATCAAGATATGGCGGGCTTGGCGGCATTCTAATGTGACATTATAAGGACTGAATATGACACTACAATATTTTAATGTGACCATAGAATGTCAGGCTTTGTCACTTTGAAGTCTGGATATGGCATTTTAATGTCAAGATATTATATTGTCATGTCAAGGTATCACATTTCAATAACATTATATTGACAGACGCACGTTACCATATGGTAATACAGAATCGACATAGAAAATTCCAATATCAGGCTGGCACATGTCAGTTCAACATATATATCGCAATATAATTCAGTAAGTAAAGGCCTCTACATTGCTCAAATACCGGTACTCCCAAAACTGCCAACAACAAAAGCACTTCGGAAGATTCAATAAAATGGAAAGTAATTAGATAGCTTTAAGACACATGCTCTTTGAACAGCATGTGGCCTTGCCCTCTTTTACTTTCATTTCCTCTTACACTAGAATGTCATATTGTGATGTTAATATGCTATATCATGATATTTAATATCGTGACAATACACTAAAAGATCCTGTCACTTTAATACCATACCGTGATGCTTAACCACCATATCCTGCATTTATAAAGCTGTATCCAGACATCATAACGTCATTTTACTATATTAAAGAGCAATATTTGGACATTACAAAACCATATCATGACGTTAATGTTTCTTGTCCTTATATTATCGTGACATAAAGAGATCATATCCTGACGATAAACTGTGACATCAATTAATTTAATGTCATATTCCGATATTCTGATGTAAAATCATCTCATTACAACACCATACAATGCCATAACTTCATTACGAAATATATATATCCTAATATTCAAAATGTAATATCTTGATATTTAAATGATATATCTCATGATATTAAACATATTGACATTCGCAGATCAAGGACAAAAGTAAGTATTTAAAAAAGCATTGTTACAGAACGATTATCAAAGATGTCATGTACATGTAACGTGCGAGGCGCAAGTCCTTATCTTGTAATTGATTTTTGCTAGAAAGCCTCCCTTCAACGTCACCTACTGCCCCAGCCAACACGGGGCATTAATCCAACTCTGTTTAATTTTTGTGCCAGTGTCGAAGACGGTCAGCCCATATTAAAACAGCATTGGATGAATGCCTCGTGTTTAAACTCCATTATGATACAGAGCATATTTTGTTGTACAGGAGGGTGTGGAATCTACAGTCTGGGAACGGATTTTATATCATGGTCGTTTGTAACCAACGCAAACTGAAAGAGCAGTCGCCCCAGAAAGAGTTCTAAAAAGAGTGAGTTGCGGGTGCAGAGTGGCTTGTTCAAAGGGGGGGGGGGATCTCACAAATCTAGACTATATTGTACAACGATGTGCTCTTTTTGTATTGGCCAAACATGTAGAAACTGTGACAGCTCGGATGATTGAAACGCAATAATTTTATTATTTACCTGAGATTAATTTGTTAACTTAACAAATCTCAATCTACATTTCTAGTGGGAAAGCAGCTCGAGAACACTCCAAAGCGCCACCCACCATGGTAGAATTAACTATAACTACCATGTGGGATTCATGTCGATAAACACAATATAATAAAATATGGTCATCTAAATAAGTTCCAGACTCCATGGGTTCGGCTAAAAAATACATTTTAGTTTCAACAACGAGATAGTTATCGCATATTTTCGGGTTTTTTAAGAGATCGCTTAACAAAATATTATGGCGGCCATCTTGAATTTGAGGTATTAAAAAAAGTACTGATATTATTTCTGATCATCTGGATAACCTCCTTGTACTTTAAAACATAGGTAGAGACACGAAAATCATTGTTTTAACTTCAAAAGTGGGGGATTGGGGTATAACCCTTTTTTTAAAAAATGGCGTTACCTGGTGTTATTTTTAATTAACTACTATGTGGGATTTATGTTGATAAATTCAATATAATAAAATTATCGTGATCTAAATAAGTGTTATATTCCATGGGTTTGGCCAAAAAATACATTTTAGGTTCAACAACGAGATAGATATCTCATATTTTCGTGTGTTTTTAAGAGATCGCTTAACATAATCAGAACAATATGGCGGCCATCTTGAATTTTTGGTATTGAGAAAAGTGCTGATATCATTCCTGATCATCTGTATCAACTCTTTGTGCCTTAAAACATAAGTAGGGACACCAAAATATTTTTTTCCTAACTACAAAGGTGAAGAATTAAGGTATACCCCTGTTTTTCGAAAATGGCGTTACATGGTGGCGGCCATCTTGAATTAAAAAAAATGCACAAAGGGGATTTTTGGGGCATCTTCGGAATTCGTCTGGGGAGATGTCCAGGTATCATTCCTGAAAAAATCAGCTTTCTGCAATTTTATTCCAGGTTCCTGTGTTTTTTTCACTAATGCTCTTGCACTATTTTGGTATAATGGGCTGCACCCGAAATCTCACTGTATCACATACACACAGTAAGCAGGTGATGACAGAAATAAATAATACCAGCTAAAATAACAAACACTGGGCTGGACGATATAATTGTAGGCCCACGTCCCAATTGTTATGGTTACAATCGCATTACTGCGCTCTCGTTGATAATTTACAGAACCCATTGACTGTGAATGTCACTGGTAGATCTGTCTTTTCAGGTGACATATGTACCGACGAAAACAGCCGCTGATGTCATCGTTATCTTTATGCAAATGTACCATTGCAAATCAGCGCCATTTTATTTTACATAGGCCAACACTATTATATAAAATTTTAAAAACAAATTGCGTGGTTCTGGATATATTTATTTACGAAGCCCCAGAAACGACATTTAGAATAATAACAAAAAATAAGTCAATATATTGATAATACAAACTCAATTGTCAACTCAACATATTGAGTTGTGAACTCGATATATTAGTTCACAAGTCACAACTCAATAAGTTGAGTTTGTTTTCTCGATATATTGAGTTGACAACTCGATATATTGAGTTTGTATTCTCGATATATTGAGTTGACAGCTCGATATATTGAGTTTGTATTCTCGATATATTGAGTACACAAATCGACATATTTAGTTTATAAATCTATATGTTGTGTTCACAATTTAATATATCGAGTTGTGAGCTCAATATATCGAACTATACATATTGAGTCTTGAGCTCATATATCGAGTTGTGAATTCAACATATCGAGATGACAAACTCGATATACTAGTATATTGATGTGGGGACTCAATATATCGAGCAGTAGGCTAAACTCAATATATCGACTTCACAACTCGATATATCGAGATGACAAACCCAATATATGGAGTTGTAACTCAATATATATCAGGTTGTATATATTGAGTTGTAAACTGAATATATCGAGTTGTGATCTCAATGTAGGCATATTAGGTCTAAAATAACAATAATCCAAAAGTCGCTTCCGGGGCTTCGTGTGAATTATCTACGCCAGTGCAGAGTATAAGCGGTAGACAACTGAAGAAGGGTTAATGACCTCCTGAAAAAAAGGTAACCAAAAAACAAACAAAACTATAACGATTTTTTAAACTATAATTATTATGGAAATCCCTCCCATGTGAAAGTAGAACAGTATTATATGTTCTGTAACGTAACATGAATGCACCGAAAAAATATTTTATAACAAACAATAATTATTTCGTGAGACCTCACCACAGGCAAAGCGTGCATGTTTACCATACATGTACTATACCTCGAAGTCGTACACTTTAGTTGGGAATTGCTACTATCTCAAATCAAAAATAAAAAGCTGTCCCTTTGCGTCGATCAAAAGCTCTGCGCTGAGATAGTGTTTGTTGTTTATCTGGTGACCTATAGGGGAATGAAGGTTTCTGCTATATGGCAAACAGGGAACTTATGGAAATCCTGTTAACAAGTTCACGTCAAACAAATCTATAAAGAATCTTAACGAATACGCGACTAAATCCCCCCAAATATAATATTACACACCTTTTTTTAATGAGACAGAAAGAACAGTCTGCTTTAACATGTTTAATCAGTGCAAGGAAAATAGAATCTGATTCTATTTTCATTGATCAGTCAGACAGACAGACAAATTGTTTATTTATGTCTCAGTATTAATAGACTAGCACTGTAAATCCACTTGAATGGAATTGGGTGATATATTAACACCTTTAAGGCTTTACTTCCACTTCCACATGTTACACTCCTTGTTTGTCAAAAAATGCCGTCATTGTATGATTCTAAAATTTGACCTAACCCTTTAACCGCCGGTGCCGCATAGATTCGGGTTTATATTTTTTATTAGCACATTAAGTACCACCTTTTAAACATGTTAAAGATAAAATGTGACATCAATCAGCAATATTTGAAAACAGTTGACCTCCATTTTGTCAAATCTGAATAATTTTCACTCACTTGAAGTTGTGGATCGCGTCAGTGAGACACAACTTCAAGTGGGTGAAAATTCAGATTGAATAATTTGACGGTAAAGGGTTAAGATATTTGTCAAGCATTTCATATCAAATTCTGTCATTGTCTGGGGTATGATTGTGCGATACTCAGTTGTTTCTATGCTGCTCCAGCGTCTAGTCACCCAGCAGATTCGAGACGACTACCCAGTGCTGGTTTAATGTTGGTTCATTGTCTGCGACGGTTGCCCAACATTAATCGAGCGCTGGGTAAGCGTCTTATGTTTACTGAGCGCACCTGCGACGTCATCACTGGACACGCCCACCGCCGTCTGTCACTTCATTCATGGAGCGGTGTTTGCACAGCCATTCACACAATCAGTCAGTCAGCTGGTACTCACGGCCGGCGAGCAGTATACTCAGTACTTCACAGTCTGTGGACAGTACTACAAGGCCTACCTTTACGACCCGCTCGGTCCACCACATTGATCATGAATGGCCGCCTACACACGGCGACAGCACGAGAACACACCAACCAACAAAGAAAATCTGCCGTGTCAGCGCGTTAACTCAAAACAAAAAGCAAGGTAGGAAATCATTTTTTATTTTGGTACGATGTAAGCACTGCCATCTGGGAAATAATTCATTTTTAGTAATAATTTATACAAATACACTTGAATCGTCTCTATTCATTAACAATTTATGTTACTCTTTTTCAAGCTATAAATTGGCCTTTGAATATCACAATGCTGTAATATATTTGACCTTGAAATTTGATTAATCTATATGTAACTACCCCCCCCCCCCCCACTAGAAGTTGGTGATCATGTCGACGATACACAACTTCTAGCAGCTGATAATTTTAATAAGTTAACTTAAGTAATGGTATTCTCGTGGGCGTCTAGTACGTCTTACATAATACCATTAAAATCTATTAATAAAGCTTACTTTTAATTCATATTGCATTCGATTTCAACATCATTTACCTGAAACGAAGTGCTTCACATTGCTTCATACCAAGGAATATATAAGACTTATATATATTCTTTGTTCATACATTCATACATAATGTGGCGTAACTTTCTTGGCCATTGAGAGGTAACATGCTTCACTTCAGACCACCAGACTTTTGTTTCGAGTCCTCAGTAGAGAGGTGAGAGGGCTAATAGGCCTATGCCGATTTCACAATTGCTTCCTCTTGTAAGCCAGTCTAGCTTGTTTGCGCCAATATGCCCCAAAGCTATATTCACATACACAATTTGGTCATTAACACGTTTTCTAGGCGTTACCATGCTCATAGTTTCACCCCGGGCAACTTACCTTTTATAACTGCACATGTGATGGGTCGCCAGCGATCACGATGCATCGACCCAGTGTTGTTTAATTGTTGGGCCACCATCTACGACGCTGGCCGAATACAAAACAACAATGGGTTAATGTCCCTTGTTTGCTGTGTGGGTGACTCGGCTCCAATACAGAACAAATGCTGGTCCCACGTTGGACTAACGGTGGTTCGTTAAAGGACTCATGTACCATGTTTTCTATCGCTGTTATTTGATGATGAAGCATGGTTAACATACCTTACAAAACGCCCCCTTGAAGTTAAAAGGTGTTGAACTGCCACTTCACAAAGTGGCAGTTTAACACCTTCTTACTCCAAGAGGACGAAAAGCATCCCAGAAAAACGCGAGACGTTAACCCTTTAGCAGCCAAATTATTCAATTTAAATTTTCACCCACTTGAAGTTGTGTCTTGCTGACGCGATCCACAACTTCAAGTGAGTGAAAATTATTCAGATTTGACAAAATGGAAGTCAACTCGTTTCAAATCTTTCTGGTTGATGTCACATTTTATCTTTAACATATTTAAAATGTGGTACTTGATGTGCTAATAAAAAATAAAAATCCGAATATATGCGGCACCGGCCGTTAAAGGGTTAATCCAATGCTAGTTTAATGTTGGGACGACGCATCACGAGTTATTCTATTTTTTATTTATTGAGACATATATATACAGGGTGGACATTATTAGCAGTCAGGCATTATTATCAGATGCGGCATGGTATAAAAATACCTTACAAAAGCATCCCATGTAGAAAACAGAGTTGGGACGACGTCGTAGACAGTAAACCAACATTAAACTAACATCACAGCAAACACGAAACTTTGGCCCAATGTCGGGTCAATGTTGGTCCACCGTCTACGAAGCTGGTCCAACATTGCCAATATTGGGGAAATTTTCGTCTGTGATGTGGTTAATAAAAAAATTCCTTGCAGTAACCTGATATTTACCCTAGTAACATCACGAAGCGAAGCGAGTTGGGCAGACTGGTCATGCCGGGTAGGCTACATAATATTATGATTGCTCTGAAACATTGTGAAATGACACTTGTAATAATAATGTAGACATACACATGATATAAAGCGTGGCACTCGAAAGAAAAGTAAACTCTCTTCGAACATTCTAGTAGGCCTACATATTCTATATTACAAAAAATATGCATATATATTATAGTAAAGTATAGAAAAAAGCTCGACAGTCTCGGTAAAGCAGGCGCTGACGGACTGATGGCATTACTATTTAGAGATGTCCATTTGGATATATTGCGCAAAATGGAATAAAGTTAATCTGTATGTTCTGGCAAAAACTTTGTTTATATTAGGCTTATATGAAGTTCTTGGTTCTGGCAACCACGTGCACGTGTTAGACTATAACAAGTTACCACACAGCTGGACACATATTGTAACGTTAGATCCTGTTGGAGATTGTATACATTCCTTAATGTCTATTTTCTACTTAGGCACATTATTCTAGTGACTAACCCGACAAAGGCAAGGGGTTGGTCCAACAATGATTTAATGGCGGGCCATCGGCCGCAACGGTGGCATAGCATTAAACCGGCGATCCCAGCAACACAAAACATTTGTATAGCCTAACATTTGTACAACGTCGGCCCAACGGCTTCGATGTTGGTCCGACATTGTACAAATGTTATACAAATGTTTTATGTTTGCTGCGATGTGTCTATGTCTCGTGTTTGCTGGGTCCTTATTATGTTATGAACACAACCACATCGCCTTATTACAGCCAAATGAACACGGACACACTGATCTACCCATGACTAATTTGGCGCAGGCAGCTGGACATACAAGTATTACTGGTGAACGTAATGATTTATGGTTGAGTTTATTATGTTACAAATATCACGTGAGGGCTTATACGCACATAATTATTGCTCAGTGTTCAATCAAGAAATTTCCATAGACGCTGTATACAGTATAGATACTATAGTAATAACGTAATCTTCATTCAGAAACGTCATTTCAACGGTATTATACAATGTGATTGTGAATCGTCCGGACGTCTTGTGTAACTGGCCTGTATTCTCGTACAAGTTACGATATATCGCAGGCTTCGGATTGGTCGAAATGGCCATCTCGACCAATCCAAAGCCTACGATACATCGTAACTTGTACGGGCCCAGTAATTATATGCCCACTCTACAAACAGTTCCAACTTCCTATATGACAACCATTTCTGTTTACATTGAAAAAGTATAACTAGAAATAAATATTGTTATGTGAATTTATGTTTAAAATTGTTTAATAATACATTTTATTAAATTAATTTTGATCTGAGAATTGCATTATTATCATTATTATTGTCTTGAGCATAGTAACAATAATTGCCTTCATTATCCTTGACACATAATCTTATCATTAGTCAGGGGGTCAAATGCATATTTTTGGTCGAACCTGGAAAGTGGGTCCAAAGTTTTTTTCTCAATGTTTTTATGTTATATAGGTATTGTACTCCATGAAACTGCATGATGGCATTCTTACAACATTGAGCATTTTTATATAACACGTTTTATAAAATCGCGTCAATCGGGACGCAAAATTATGGTTTTACACGGTTCGAAAAATACAAATATTTATATAAAGCGCCAAACTAATCTATATTTGCCATCATTGGAAATAGTATGTCTTCAGTGTTAACAAAAGTGAAGTTCTAATTGTACAAATGGATTGAACCAAAAGTTTTGAGTTATGTGAACCCTTTGACCCCAAGGCCTTTCATAAATATAATTACCAGTGTAAAAACCTCAAATTTCACAATAATGTTTGAGTGTGACCTATCAAAATGAAATGAATTTCATTACGAACCTGAATATGATGTCGTAGAGTAACTATAAGACATATGTACCGCAATAATTAATATCCTATAAATATATCGACGAGATATATAATGTATAATTTTGGCCATACGTTTTAAAATTTTGTATACTACGTCATCCAACGATGTTAACACTTAACATCAAAACATTTGTTCAGAGATTTCTATATTTTTAAAAGAAATCATTGTGTGGTGTATTGCCTCTGCCAAAGGAGGTTATGTTTTTGGTCGCGATGGTTTGTCTGTCCGTCAGTAGGATTATTTACAAAGCAATAAATGGATTTGCATGAAACTTTTATCAGAGGTGCGTCTCGGGCCAAGGAACGATCCATTAAATTTGGGAATGATCCTGCTTAGTTTACGACCCGGATCCAATACACAATCACTGCGGCGGAAGTTTGCAGTCTCTGACAGACTGTCTAGTTCTATTTGATATGTCAATGTTTCTGCAAGTAGTACCTATCACATTATACCTTTATGGCAACGTATGGGTGCTCCATGGCTAGATTCAATTGATGACAGGTATTGTAACCCCCATCCAAGCGTTATGCTTTGTGAATAAAAATAAATTTGAAATTATTTTCATTCATTTGTAATTACTTGTGCGAACTGTTCGTCGTGATTGATAATTCAGACCAAGAGAGCTCAGCAGCGAATGCCAAGAGATCATGACCCATCCACAGTCTATGTTTTCTTTTAAACGCGATAAAACAACAATTAAAAGGTTTTCAAAAGAGTCATCAAGACGACCGCAGATTATCATGATCTTGATAAAGTGTTTATCAGATACTATGATCCAAAAAATTGTCTTTTGCTCTACCAGAGTTGCCACTAATCCAAGAGAGCGAGGTAAACATGTTAGAGAAGGGCCAATGAAGGGTCAATTTTATTGGCATTTTTTTCATGAAATCTACAAACCATCAAACTGTCAAACTGAATAATTTGTAGAAAAGCAGACAGTGTGTGACACTCAAAACACTCGTAGCATAATTATACATAATTGTATAGGCTTACCACATATGATATGCCACATGCACACCATGACACTGCTATAACAGGTATTTCCAGTCATTGGCGATAGGCCCCTATTTACAATTATGAAATCAAATCTGCAACTGCATAGAATGATGACAGATGTCCTTTGGGTGTATCCAGATAATTGTTTGCCAGAGACGTATCCCCGGGTTGGTGGTATACATCTCTTCATGGGTGTCATCGGTGTACAACTCTGATGCAGGATCAGGACCGTGGTGCAGACTTACATTTATACATTTAAACACAAAATAAAGCCAATGTTACCCAAGATAATGTGATGATAAATGAACCCTAGCACCCGAAGGGTGGTGAAAGTGAGATAAAGGCAACGCAACTTGTTTAAAAGCCGCTTTTAGCCTTTCCAATTCTTCATTAGTATACAATACTCATTGAAGATGTCTGGTTGGCAAGTGTGGCAAGGAACCTGGAAACGGAAGCATTTTAAAATTTAATTAATTTAGATGCACCGTCGGCGAACAGAGGGTCGCGGTGGTCTAAATGAGGTGTTGAATCAGCCAGTAGCTATCCTGTATCTCGTGTCTTATCTCGCAAAGTCAGAATGAGAATAGGGCGATACAGTTGTAATTTTATTTAGCAGATTATTTAAATGTACATCTGATAATTTATTTTATAAAACCTATGTCTCTTATGCATATTTAAATTCACTTAGTATGTTAACGTACTTAAAATTGAGCTCTGCGCTTGCTGTCCAACATGTTGCTTTCCAAGATAATATTACTACATCTAGTCTTTAATATATGCGTTACTACAATTCCAGCACTAAATTTTGTGCACGATTAGCCAGATGTAGGGTATCTAACCTGAAACATATCCCTGTTCCAACAGCTTTGGTGACTGCTGCTAGTAATAACAGGATGAAGGTCTTATTCAAAACATACACAAGAGCACATGCACACTCTTAATACCAGGACCGATCTAAATAGCAAATATCCGAAAGTCGCATAATAAGACGATAATCACTAAGGATCTGACAACAGCATATAGTTACACAGCTTTAGGAGACAAATAATGATATTCCCATTTTAATGCAATCGCCTATACATAATGTGTCATAGAAATTAAAGTGACCACTGCTGAATATTTTGACCTCATTCCTAACCTGCTGCCAGGACCCTCCTTGTCACGATGTGATACTATGGTTGGATGCTTTGGTATTGGTATTATCGGAGATATTAATGTCTTCTGGCTCGATGTAGTAAGGAACTTATTCTGTGGTTAGTAACACGGCGAGGGGAGCATCACCTGTTGATAATTATGTTAATTACCATCACCTGGGCAAGCCTTCCGGGAACATTTGAAAATAGAACTTTTTGCTTGAGCCACAGAAGTTAGATCCGTTAGCATATGAATGAAGCATAGACGGGAATATGTTATGTTCAACTACAGTCCCTGAATGAAGTTAACTGATCTCAGATTGCAACTCAACTGGTCCCTAATTACATAAAAAAATCTTCATATGGTTGCTCCGGTAAGAACTGTGTCATAGTGTTCGATGTGGAAGCAACAAAGCAGGAATACAGGACGCATCGCCATTGTCTAAGAATATGATGCATACTACTACTATATGAACACAGATGATGAAACGAACAATGAACAGGAAGGTAGTAGTAGCTTTAATATAAATATATAGCAAATGACAAAATTATGGCGAAGGTGGTGGTATCATTGCTGATTATTTAACTTGTTTAAGATAAAGAACTATTTTTTTCAATAACTATTACGTACAATTTTGGTAGTTTAGCAGGTACAGTAACCTCTGAATTATTACACCACATATTGATAATTGATGTATCCATATATTCAGATATAGATATGCTGTGATATTGGAACTATAAATAAGAAACAAAAAGGTTAAATATCGTGAATTATTTAGTCATATGGTAAACTGTTATAGCACAAGAAGGGAACATATACGTCACAGTTAAATTCAGACCACATTTTCATTGATGAACCAACTTATTTCGCACAATACAATCATTTGTCTTGACACAGAGGCTGGGATTTAACTTTACCCGATTAGGGCCCACAAATTTCCTCTGTGTGGCTCAATAGCGGCAGGGCATTTAAACATTGGGGAAGTGTTGGGTCAATGCAGCCCATCAGCGTCACAGATAATGGCCCAACATTGGGTTAGTGAATCATGTTGACTGGCCCATGCAATAGAATGCCAGCGTTTAATACATTGCTACACTATTCAAACAATATAATAATCCCCTTATCTTTCATTCTAGCAATTATATACATGTACGGTCACGTAGGCCACATTTGGAGTGTGGCCTAGATGAGCGAGAATATGTGAGCGACAGGTTATCTAGTTAATTAAGATTATGACACTTCATAACAAAAACCTAAATTAAAAGTCAATGAATACAGGTTCAGCTATGGAAACATGTAGAAATGTGGAGGATGTAATATACAAACGATACTGAATTAGGCAAGTTTGACCTGATTTTGTGACCTTTGACCTTGAACTATAGCTTTGACCTTTGACCCAATGATATGTATTATTAATATACATTAATATACAAACAATAAAACTAATAACTATCAGTTGTGTGAATATATAAAGTGATTTTCTGTTTTTCCCGATCACGTAAAACCACTATTTTGTGCCGCGATAGGCGAAAAAATGTAAAACTCGTTATTTCAAAATGCTCAATGCTGTGAGAATGCCATCACGCGGTTTCATAGAGTACAATACCCATATAACATGAAAACATCGAGAAAAAAACTTTGGACCCACTTTCCAGGTTCAGCTCCTGGCCCCCTGACTACATGGCAGTATTATTAACATTACTTCCTGGAAATTCAGTTGGCTTCATTACAAGATCTGACCGACCGTGTACAGCACACACAATCTCGTTTCAACACAGAACTGTTCGTGAATCACGGAAAAACCAGCACGAATGACTCAAAACAAGACCGTAATTGAAATAATTGGTTATAACTCCGCCATGTGATATTCAATTACTGTCGAACATTTCTCTATTAAATGCTTTCTAATTTAATAAGGTTTCTCCAATTTTCATCTATTTGTAAATTCGTTCAAATTACACATCGACGCTGTGAATCAGGGTTGTGAATATATGCCGCTGCAATTTAACGTAAATTGCTGTAACGTATACATATGTTCTTTCTAATTTTCTATCTAATTGAATATGAGAAGTACATGTACGTCAGTAATACCAGAAATACATAATACAATGTATTTCTGGTAATAACCATATTCAATGGGATGGCCTACAATTACGTAGTCATAGCTGTTAAAGGGTTAAACACGTTTTTTCTTTAAATTTAAACGGTGATTCTAGTTATATAATCAGCATAATGCACATTAGAACCCAGTGGATAATTATAATGACTGTTTGTGATTACCAGTAAGATGAACAGTTACTGTGGATGATAGATACGACATTTTGTTCCCCAATTATCACAAGCCGACATAACATGCTTGAATGCAGACGCCACTCTGACATTAACCAAATGAGAATCAAACAAAAACTTTTTTTTTTGCTTTGAGTTTTTATTTGATTATCACTTGGTTAATGTCATAGATATAGAGAGATGGTTAATGTCACATGTGAAATCTGTATTTCAGCATGTCATACCAGCTTGTGATAATCGGGGAACAAAAGGACGTAGGCCTATCTATCCCTCTGTATCTGTGAAACGCAATAGCCTTGACCTCCAATATTTTCACCGAGCTAGCTAAATACAATGATGTATGGGGGAAGGGGTCTTATATAACTTTGTTTTCACCGAGTTGCCATTCAAAACGGTATCCGTGACGTCACTGCGTTTCACATATATAATAGTGGCAGATATACGTATCTTTGAAACACAGTTTGTCATACCGGCAGCCATAAACGGTCATTATAATTATCTACTGGGCTCTAATATGATATTATTAATGTGGCGTATATAATACTTTAAAATATGTTAAAATAAGTAATTAGGACACCTGAAATTAAAGTCAGAATATGAAAACTGTATGTATTTCTGTGTGCAGATAAATGTGTTGGTATTCCGCCACCATGAATATATCATGTATATTATGACTCTTGATGCCGGTTACGCCAAAACAAACAAGGATTATCATAATAATGCAAGACACTTTCTCACCACTGTCCCAGCCAACACGAGACGCTGTCCCGATGTTGGGCCAATGCTGGTCCAGCGTCGTAGACGGTGGGCCAGCGTTGGCCCAACATCGGGACAACGTTTCGTGTTTGCTAGTGTCACACTCCTACGCTCTCTATGCCATATTCAAACAGAAAAGACCGTTAGATAGCTATTTACTCAGGCACTTGAAGAACATAATCGAATTCTTTGACGCATGCAGCTCTAAAATATAATGACACTTCATATAAATTCCTACTGCGTTAATAATTATAATAAGCTCGTAAAGCATTGATCTAAACTTGATAATACACGTCTTTGGAACTTATCTCGATGGAAAACGACTTTTTCCAAAAAATCTTTATAAACTGGGGTTGTCTGGAATATATAATTGCGTTTTCGCCACTTGGTGAAAAATGCAAATATTTCTTGAATTATTTTATCAAAGAAATGTTGTCGTTACTGACAATCATTTGAAGTTTCAGTAAACATTTCGCAAAAAGTGAGACAGATCTGACTAAATTGTACACCAGTACTTAGAATTTTTTTTCAACTGTACTCGACAACTACTTAAATTAATATCAGCAGGTTGATTAGACATAGCTTTCAGCAACAAAGGCCGTTATTTACTGGCAATAAAAATGTTGAAAAACAACCGTTTACCTGCAATCATTTGCCAAAACATGGCTAATGCCCAATAGGAAGTGGCCCATCCCCCACTGGGCACATGACGTTGTTGAGACGTTGAATCAACGTCAATGGCATTGATTCAACGTCGCAACATTGTCGTGTGCCCAGTCCGTCAGATGATTCAACGTCGCAACAACGTCGTGTACCCAGTGGGATATCGTTGTGGTCGTCGTTCAGAAATAAAACATAATCAGTACTTGAGCAACAATATGGCCCGTCCGTTGTTGTTGCTAACAAGAAAACCAAATAGTAGATCTATCATGTCCAGTAAAGAGTGGACGTTGAGCCAATGAGTTTAATGTTGGGCCATCGTTGTAGCCATTGTCACAACATTGAACCAGCATTGGTTCAACGTCTCGTATCCGTCGCTAGGGATTCTGTTCATCATGGGATACTATACTGGCTATATTTAAATATGAGTTAAGTGGTCTATCTGACAAGTGTGGATCTCCGTCGACCTACATTGGGTCGACGTTGGACTGATGTCGCGAGACGTTGATCTAGCGGATTCTGCTTCCGGTTGGGTGTACGTGGATGTCAAATAGCAGTAACTACTCACACTTGAGAAGTGAGCAGTTACTGTCGTTTGCCTTTGCAGGGCAGTGTAGTGAGGATCATAGTGACCACGCCCTGTGTTTTATCATATCTCTCGTACGATCTCCTCTGGTGACTCATCTAACACATTATCATGATTATAGTGATCTAATATAATGCATGTAATGCATGTAAGTCGATTTGATCCACCATTTGCAAACACACTGCTTTTCGGTTACAGTTGTTACATATTATTGTGACTGTTATTTATAGTCGACCATCTGCTTTGTTTTTTGTGTGTCAATAAAACGGAACGACGCTCTATATAGTCTGGTATAAACTCTCACCAAACATCATTAAAGATTTAAATGCAAAACTAACGGGTATATTCACCGCACGTGTCATTATACTGAGAATAATCATGTATCTTGCTGGAACTGCATATTTTGAATTTGTTGATCCGTTCCCAATGTAGAGGTGGACTGATTCGTTGTCGGGATAGTGAGTTATAAAACATTACTGTACATAACTTATAGTTATCATTAAAATATCATTGTGTTACGCACACTAGTCATTCTGACATACCTCTGTAACCTACACTACATTATTGCTAGTTTACCTATATATTGGGAATGTTTCATTACAGGAGCTTCATTGATATAAAATATCGTCTCACAGGGACCAACGACGTCAACTATTTTAATTATAATAGCTGATATCAACATTTGGTTACAGGACGATTATTGACAAAACACTTATCAGCTTATCGGGTGACTTTCTACCTTTAACTGCAAATTGAACGTCCAACCCACGTTCCATGTAGGCCCTATTATAAGAAATTATACCCAATTACTAAATATATTGAACATTAATGACATAAAAATTAATAGTAAAGCCATTATCATTTGATTTTCTGGTATTTTATCTGATGTTTATCTATACAAATACATGAATACAAATATGAATGCTATGTGAAATAGCACTAAGATTACGTCATCGCTAATTATTGATCCACCACGTGGAATGTGGTGTATTTCATCACCACAGCTGAGAGGTCTGAGTGTCCAGTCTCGAGTGTGGCAAACAGACAAATTCTTTATTCCGTGTCACCCACACAGTGGCCCGGTGTGTCAATCTATTATCACATAATCTGATAATACAACATGACTTTATCAGCTGCGGGGGATAGCTTTTGACTGGCAATGCAATACGTGTCATGGCCGGAATAAGTTCTTGTGTTTTGCTTTGCTATTTAACATATGTAGTTACGAGCAGAACGCAAAATGTTTGAATTAACATGATGAACATACGACATAGTGTTAGCCCAGCACAGTCGAAGGGTGAGGCGTATGTTGGATTAATGTGGGGCATGGGACCGTCATCCATTGATTTGCTTATAGATCGCTGCTATTAATTCTTGTAAATGCGGGAGGTGGACAAATTTACTATTTTTTTTATTTGAACCAGGTTTCTTTTTACATCTTTCCTAGTAGAGCTTCAAATTATGGATGAAATAAAGGTGTTGAACATGTTGAAAGAAACACCATGTCCCACATTATGACACCAAATTATTGTGTAATCATGTTCACGTCGATAGTCCATGATATGGGTCAGTTCAAAGAGATCTACTTAGATCTCAGGTCACATTTTGTTTTACTAATCACTGCTAATCAGACGCCTACGACGAGTAAGACCTGTTCCGGTGTTTTAATATCTCACGCATCTAAATAATTATTAGTCTCTTTTATCAATGGAGCCTCAGAAGTATTTTCTGAACATGATGTTTGTTTCTCCTTAGATCATGTGTAGGGGTCATGCATGCTTCTGTTGGTATAAATTTGGTCGTCAAAGGTATCGTCGTACCATGATGTCCCGTTACTGTTAAAAAATCATTATCTGTGTGAAAAAACTAGTATTTAAATTCCAGAATTAATACCTGATGTTAACCCAATAGTGGTTTAATGCTGGATCACTGTCGCAGACGGTTGTCAAGCATTAAGCCAGCATCTACAGTTGATATTTGCTTGGTTGATGTGATATAAAACTTAATAAAGCCCCAGCCACACAATACCACAATGAGCGATATTATATAAACTTGACGTATTGCAACACATTTAATTCAGTAGACGGGGTGGGGTGTGATGACATGATTTGAAAGATAAGCATGATGAGCAGACATAGTCTCTGGAAAATAAATATCCAGTCTTTGGTGTCGTGACAAATGCAAAGTCAGATATTTCAAACACGACAAAGGCGAAACTTGGTTTAGACGTCGAAATTTGCATGGAATGTCAAGAGGAGTGTGTGTAAGCGGTGTGGAAAGAAGTCCAATTCTGGCTTAATGCCGGGCCAATGCTTTACACTTTGTTTCAGCTTTCAGCCAGCGTTGGGCTATAATACCCTGCTGGTGTTTGATCAAACAAAGTACTGGCCCTTCACAGTTTGTGAGAGAGCTGACTTCAAGAAGTTATAATGTATACTAGTAGTAGCTTGAAGCTTCATGAGAGATTCTACTCAACATACAATTGCAAAAACAACAAAATGTTTTGAAGAACAAATCTAGCTAGCTGGAAACGAAAAAAAACCCTCATTTATATCATGAGTTGGCGTTCTTCACCACTTAAAAAATGTGTGAGTGACTGAGTGAGTGTAAATGAAATGAATCGGGCTTTAGGCCACTTTTGTGCACATATAGGCTAAAATGGGCCAGGAGAATCTCCTGAGGATGGTGAGATGACACTGTCATCCAGACACAGGATTCGAAATTCGAGCCCTGGCAGTCTGAGGCCGAGCACGCTACCTCTCGGTCACGGAGGCTCCCCACAATACTGACTACTGAGTGAGTGTGTGAGTGAGTTTTTACATTGTCTTGATGATGGCCTATCGAGAACACAGTATACACAAAACATTTGTATAATATTTATGCAATGTTGGACCAACGTCGAAGACGTTTGGCCAGCGTTGTATAAATGCTATACTAATGTTTTGTGTTTGCTGGGTTTGTAGGTTACTCAGTTCGGAATCTGAGAAAGTATAATAATATAACCATCTCCACCCAGTCTTGGCATTAATTGGAGCACTTTGTCCTAAAATCACATTACAATACCCATACAGAACAAACTACCCAACAAGCCGAGAAAATAACCCGATGTCTACGACGCTAGTCCAACTTTAAAACAATGCTAGGTCAAACTGTTGTGTATGCGAAGGACCCCATTCTATTCAAAAGCTGGGTCAATTAGCTCTATGTACATGTACTGCTTCATATGGGCGTGATATCATAGACACACTTCAGACTTCATGACATACATGTAGGCCACCGATTGGGTCGGAATGTTCAACAGGTTTGTATGTATTGCAATAACTCGTGGTTATTTGAATCTATAACCTCAGATCACATAAAATTAAACAAGGATTTTAGTCAGGAACCGTCTCTATTAGTATTTGAGAGGAGATCTAATTAAATACATCAAAGATGTATTTAATTAGATCTACTACTAAATGGTCACTAGTACGAAATGTTGATGAGGACAGAACTGTTCTCAAACACCAATTACACCATTGAGGTTTGCTGTTTGCTCTTTTATCTCTTTTTTTAAATGCCCTACTATACTTTGATATACTGTGTTATAAATTGGAAAACCACAACAAAGACAACACGTCGCAGTACGACATAGTAACTTATCAAGAGATGAGACGTATAGCAAGTACGTAAAAAGTGATACGCAGCAAGTAAGCAACACGTAAGACCAAAGAGGTGGCGTGGTGTAATGCAAATTTAACACGTGGCCGCACGATTAACGTCAGATATAAATTATTGAAAAGTAACACGTGTAGAGCAAATATTGTAATATCACCCATAATATGAGAAATATTCGTGCCACGGACGTGGCCGGTTGTATACTGCTATGCAAAGCCAAAAGGTGGTAACTGTTCACTTGAAAAGTAAGGAGTTACCACCTTTTGGCTTTGCAGTATATGTAGCCTATAACCGGGTGATATAATGGGCGCAGATCATTGATGCTGGTATTGTTGAGCCCGACTGATAACATCGGGCTATATAAACCTATGCTACACTATTTTATAAGAAAACCTGTCTCGGAATGTGAATGATAATGTGTCATAATGTGTTATCAGCTTACTGATTAATGTAGCGATCAATGATGCATTTCTATGGCCACAAAGCAAACAAGAAGCGAACGCTGAATGCAGGGTGAATGTTGGATCAACGTCTGAGACGTTGGTGCAGCATTCAGCTAACACTATTGCGCCATGCAGTATTTTCCTAAGGGGATGTCTTTCCCGATATGAATCGGGGGGGGGGGGGTGCACGGTGTTTGCATTTGGTGGAATGTGGTATCATTTGATATCATAACGCCGCAGTTTTTATCAGTGATATTGTCGCGATTTTTGTATGAAGGGGCGTTTGACACAAACGTTTTCTTTCTTTTCTTTGTGCACTTCCCAGCAAACACGACATATCTACTCAATGTTTGCCCAATGTTGGCCCACTGTCTACGACGTCGGCCCAGCATTGGTCAAGCATTGAGTAGATGTGTGGTGCTCGCTGGGTTGGATCTGCAATCACCTGGCATAATCCCATAATAGCTGTCTTATATAAGTGCACAGCAATACAAAAAACTTTCTGGTGAGCAGGGCGAAAAATAACGAATATAGGCCTGGTCATTAATATGTAATTTGTGTATGATGTATATTATTTGTATTGAATGAAAATTATATTTTGTTCTTAATTTGGTATCAATGTGGTATAGATGTTCAATTCAAATATTCAAAATCTGATATGCCACATTAACATGATGGTAATCACCTCATTATACGAAAATTGTACACCAACGAATGCGTTTCAGTGCTGCTGATCATTTATTAAGATATTCATATATCCTGGTAGGTATATGTAGATGTTTTCTCCAGTTTAATCCTTTCAGCGAGGGGACCGACTTTAGACGTCAAAATCTGACGTCTGGAGACGTCAGATTATGACGTCTGAAGCCGGTCCCCGCGCTGAAATTACTAAAATATTTATAATGGCCGTAGATCCATAACATAGGTATTCAAATGAAGCGAAAATGGCTAACTAAGACATTTATGGTGATTTTAAATTGAAAAAACACGTTTGGTCTCCATGGTTTTATATGAAATGAATCTATTTGATATAGCAAAATCTAAAGTGCCGCACTAAGACCCGGCCTACGTCATTATGTGTCAAAAATAGCACGCATTTGCAGGACAACCATTTTGTATGACTTTTGTGAAGACTCACAAAAGGCCAGATGCAAACATTGACTGTAGCGATAACCACCCGTTAGCAGACGTCATGATCATGATAAATCAGTATGCACAGTAGCCCAGGCGACAATACAATTCACAGCGTTGTTTCAATGTTGGGCCAAGGACGTTGGTCCAGCATTTAAACAATGTTGAGAAGTAGATGTACGCTAACTTGGGTGGAGGGGCTGATTATATCTATAACCGGCTTTGCGGCGTTGATATCGTAACATAGAGGTAGGTCCCTGATGTGTGCGCTTCTTCATTGCTTCTGGTAAATTCGTGTCAGGTGTAAGCTGCTTTAACCACATGTAGTTATAGTGTTTTAAATTACTTTTCGTGACGATAAAATTTCGTGTTTAGAAAATTGTATTTTTGTCTGTATTTCATGTGTCTGACATTATCCAACATGGTGCTTAAAAGGTTCTGATGCTATGCTTTGATATTAATCTTCAGAATAAATGCAGTGATAACGTTATCTCAGTCAGGTGTGTATATATGTACACCCTGAATGGATAGGCACATTGTTTCTCAGCTGAATGACATGCTCTCGTACATTTTGTGTTCACCAGGAATTTCAACCGTTTTTTTTTACGTAGTCAACCATACAGAACCATTTTCTATGTTTAAATATGGCTTTTTCTCATCGATCTTTCGCAGGTTCGCCCTTTCGCTATTTAGTAGTAAAACGCATCGCCCTTCCGTAGTTTTGTAACGCCCTTTCGTTGTTCCGCGTCGCATTTTCGTAGTTTCGCATCGCCCTGTCGTTGTTGGCAGATCCGTCGTTTTCCCCTGCCCCTCATGTGGTACCCAATAAACACAAAACATTTGTAAAACATTTATAAAACGGCGGCCCAACGTCTTAGACGTTGGTCCAGCATTGTATAAATGTTTATAAATGTTTTGTGTTTACTGGGTAACTACGTAATGAGTAGATCACGATTACAGATCCCAATAAACACACGACTTTGAACCAATTTTGGTTTCAGGTTGTTTGTAGACCGTGAGCAACATTAACCCTTTGAGCCCTCACGATGCATTAAAGCATCATTTTACATCCCTGAAAACAGACTTAATTCTCCTACATCCAAGGGTTTTAGAACGGAAATTTTCATGAAAATGGTTTACCAATACATGGCAATTTTCTTTAATTTTTAAACCACATCAAATCATCTTCGTCCACTACAAGTCGAGAATTGCGACAGCAATTCGCGGCTTGTAGTGGATGAAGATGACAATGGTAAATTCAGGCTTCAAAGGGTTAAGCCAACGTTAACCCTAGAAGCGCTGAAATATATGAACAGTTTACTCTGTGTAGTGTGGGGATCGACTTTAGACGACAAAATCTGACGTCCATAGATTTCAGATTAAAGCTGGTCCCCGCACTAGAAGGGTAATAGTGTAATTGTTTTGAAAGTAAAACCAGATAATGTATCTGACGTATATACATTTTAAACAAAATATTTTATTTAGAAAGAACCCTTCAGTATACCATACGCTTGCATGCGTGTGATGCAACCCCAGAAGAACATTGCAAAGGTTCTCCTGGGGTTGCGTGGTAAAGTAGCTTGCCATAGGCCTACTGATGGTTCTCTATTCGAAGAACCTTTCAGGAACATCGTTTTTAAGACCGTCACACAAAATCTTATCTGGCGAAAATGGTAAATGAAGTTTAGCGACACTTTAGGCGCAGTATCATTATGTCACAATAAGCCCGCCATTGACGCGATCAGACCTCCACGAAATATCTAATGTCTAGTATCATACTATATAGTATGTATATATATGATAAATATTTCCCACGAGGGAGAGGTGAACCACGGGTCTCTCGTATCAACGAAAAGAGTGTTTTTTATTTCCTTGTTCGCATTGGGAGCCGTACTTGCTACAAGGAGCCTCTGTGATACCGTCAACGAGAAGCTACTCTCTGCCATTAAACAGCTTTACGAAATACCCCATGAAAGTAGCACACACTCATAAAAAGAACCTTCTATGCACATTTCTCTTCTGGCATCTTTTGGACCGAAACCTTATATGATTAGATAGATGTGCGACTTCCGACGAGACGGATATGCCGGCTAGAGGCGCGGATGTAGATACATCTGCCGTGTGTGCACTGTCACAAGATGGGGTATTATTATTACCCACTGCGTCTTAATAAACACTTGTCATAAACCCAAGTCTGTCTTGATGTTGGGCCAATGTCGGAGACATTGGCCCAACATCGAGACAAACTTGGGTCTCTTGTTTACTCAGGCATAAGACCAAAATAAAAGAAGACGACTCGTGTCATGGTGTATGGTACCCAAGGGCTGACTATGTCCAGTGGGCTATTATGTATGACGAAGAATATTATGTAGAAACTATATAGTGATATTTATTATACGTGTAGGTGTGTATAATGATTAATTGGAGATTCCACAGTATAATACATGTATAAGCTATTCAGAATAACTTATTTATTATATTACGGCTTTCCCCGATTAATAATTAAATTCAGTGTATTGTGTTATTAATGTTAACAAACATGTTCATATCGTATTGTTATCCAGCCAATTGTAATTATGACTATACTTATATCACAGAACTGGAATACATTTATTCCATGTATTCCAGTTCTGTGCTTATATATAATAGGGAGGCATATGTGTAACAATATTAAATCAGAGTGTATATTTAGTGATTGAGTCGATGAATGAGAGAGTGAGTGAGTGCACAAGAAACAATCCATTCATTTCGGCGGAGGTTTGCAATCTCTGTACATGGAGATATGGTCTCAAGTATGGTATTCTACCCCCCCAATTTAAATAACAACTGAATGACGGCGGTGATTGGCTGATCTTGTCATGTGACAGGCTGATCCGCTCTTCGATTGGTCGGGGGTAGAATACTAGACTTGATCCGAGATATGTCCCCATAGATTCCTCGCTCTGAATGGCTGTCAAAACTTGTCCAGTGCCTTCAGATTACTGTATCATACTGTTTCACCACATCTTGCTCGACATCTATAGCTCATCTATAGTGTTTGCTCGCCCAGGAACAAAGGGGTTCGCATTTGGTTCTGTAGCAAAATTGAGTCCAGGTGTCACAATGAAATCAATTAACTTCTCTTTTCACAAAGTAAATTTATTGAATCCGCATTTCAATTGTATCAATAACTTATCAATGCTATCTGGGTGGTCCACAGTATATGTATAATAATACATCAGCACGCTATTTATCCCCAGGCAATATTACGCTTCAGCGATTTGTATCACCCTTTGTTAGTGGCAAAGACGTAGTATGTTAAAACTAAAATGATAAAGTACAACCAACGTTGAGCAAAGTACCTCATGCTCTACAAGTTGAATGTGATTAGTTATATTTTCGGAGATAAACATATTTTTTTGGGAGTAGGAAATTTAATTATATATTTTTTTTCAAAGCAAAACAGCTTCAGAACCGAGAAGGTTAAATTTCTTCATTATGCTCTAACCACTGATTAAAAAACATCATAGGGAATTTTATCCAATAATGTAAATGAAGATTACCCGATGTTATTTATGTGATCCGTTTTATATCTTGCTGATTCCACAAACTTGATAAACCTTGTGGTGAATGGCCTCGCCTCCTGTGTTGTGTAAAAATGTACCCCCTGTGGTGCGGCAACCGTTTATTATGTCTTCCCATTTGACCCGATGTTGGTTTTATTTTGGGGCAGCGTCGTAGACGGTGGGCCAATACTGGATGAACGTCTGGTGTTTGCTGGTTAGACACGTTCTAAACATACATACACGATGACATATGTGCATTTATAACATTTAATTAATTTTCTTTCATATAACAAGATATATAAATTGATTCAGTTTCTCATTCAAAATGTGAGAGTGGGAGATTGCCATGAACTTGGGTTTTTGTCTGTCGAAAGTGTAAAATGCGAGGAACGCTATATAATACCGATTTTTTAATCTTAATTCAGCACAGACTGAATGCAGCACTTGCGGAATATTTGACCAATCGTCAAAAATCAACTCGAAAATGTGAAATTCCTGTCTCTATTGCACATCTATGTCGTGTGTCCGGCGAGAAAATCTCCCTGTGGTCATCGCAGAATACCTCCTACCTAATTAGAAGACTTCCGGTATGTCGTCTGCAGCAAATTGACTGTTATAAACGGCGGTCAGGCGCTACTCGAACAAGACGTATTGACACAACGTTAAATCAATGTAGGCACATCGTCCTGGACGTTGGGTCGACATTGATGTGTAACGTGCCGTTCAGTCTCTCTCATATTATACCTGGTGGTGGCATTGTTTATTAGTGCGCAACCAGTCGGCGCATTGTAAACGAGACCGCCATATCCTGTCGGTGGAGGAGCTAGATTTTACAGTTTAAGATATAAGTTTTGCACCCAACCAATTTGCTAACACATAGATTAACCCTTTAACTGCCGGTCCCGATTGTGTTTTATTTTTTATTTTTTTACCAGCAATCAGTAATATTTCAAAGTCGCTGAAATCCGTTTTTTTAAATCTGAATATTTTTCATTCACTTGAAGTTGTGGATCGCGTCAGCTTCACAACTTCAAGTGAAAATTCCACCAATTAAATAATTTGGCGGTTAAAGGGTTAACCCTTTTTATTTTGTTCCTTGTCTCATTCACTTTGAGCGAAAAAAATGTCCTATATTTGTGAAACAGATTATAGTATAAGGGGGCCAACATTCAATCTCCAGGGGGGGGGGGGGAGTGGAGTTTTTGTCATGGAAAAATTATTTATTTCAACCCGGCTCGGTAGCGCGCTAAAAAAAAGAAATTTTATTACATGCTTATATAGTTCTTGAAGTAAATTATTTATTTCACACAGAGTCCGCCCGAAATTATGTATTTCAAAAAACCCACAGCCCTCCCCCCCCCCCCTGGAGTTTGAATGGTGGCCCCCCAATATCTCAAATCAAAGCTCAGAATGTCTTTATTATCACACTTTCCTGCCATTTTTCCTGTTATTGCTGTACACACAAAATTCATTGCATGGATATAATTATTCGATTTTAATCCCATTTTGAATAAAAGAGACCTAATATCGTTATTTGACTCATCCAAAAAATCGTTTTGGCAAATAATAGAAGATTTATTAAAAATGACGAATCTGTCCTGTATTTGTCTGGGCCCGTTTTCTCTTACAAGTTACGATATATCGTAGGCTTCGGATTTGTCAAGATGGTCATCTCGACTAATACCTTGCACGAGAATACTGGCCCTGTACTGTTACTCCTTTCCCAGTTTCTTGCTACTATGAACAGTATATCTTAAGTATAAGCTCTTTACTTATTTTCCACCATGAATTTATTAGTGTTTCTAGCAATGAGTTACCAGAACATGCATAACCTTGATTCCGTGTGCCTATAACCATTCTAGTTGGCATGGAGTTCAGTTGAGTAATCGTGTTTTTGTTATTAACTCACTTTAAGTGAAGCAAATGGCTCAAATAATTAATCATTTTGGAAGATGTAGTGTAGATTATAAGGTAGTGTCTCAATTTGATAGAAATCATACATAATAGATTGGTCACTCGTCATGATCACGCGATGATCACATGCGATTGCATGTGAAAGCACAAGTCGCTGACCAAATGTTGGGTTAATGATGGGCGGGAGTCATAGAAAACATTAAACCAACATTGCTGCAACATCTCGCGTTTGTTAGACCATGCTTCAGCAACGTGGTTATATTCAACGAGATGCCCTAACAAACATCCGCGTAAAAGGTTATCACTATCTCTTATTATGACATGTCACCATGATGATGGCACAAGCCTGCATGAGCTGACGAGTATATTGTAGGCTCAATGAGAATATAAACCTACATTTCGCCACCTTGGTATATCATATTAAAGGTCTCATCTAGTGTGAAAATATATGTGTAGGCCATGCGAAATAATGTACTTTACTGTGTATAAATAATGTATGTTGTGCAATGATAACTTAAAAAACTCAGATTAAAAGTTGATCCGAGTTACTTACCTGTACTTGCACAGTAAATTAAAATAGGTCCCACTTTTTCGATTGTTTTGTTGTTTTCAGTGGTTCCACCCCATATATCTATTTTTTTTAAGTATATTTGAAGCTGAAATTCGCTTAAGCAATTACAGATTCATACAAATGAAAACAATAATTCAAGTTGAACAAATCAAAATTTATCCATCCATATAAGTTTCGAGATCAACCGGGAGTGTTGCATATAATGTTAGCTTTTTTAGTTTTTATTGACAATAAAACATCTATCTCTCCACACTGTACTGTCATTATTGCTCTATATATTTTAATTAAAATGAAACTACATTTATCTTTTCAGAGAAATATCCGGGTGTTCTACTTTCCCACATGACCTTTCGGCGCCAGCGGAAGTGACCTGGTGACGTTTTACTTGCATGTCTGCCAGCTGTGTAGCTTGTGGTGAACCACAGAGGCGTGTCAGTGTGTCGCTGTGCACCTACGTGACAACACTGGTCTTATCAGCGTGAAAGTCCCCACGGCAGAAACAGTGCTGATAGGCTACCAATCTAGCCGGACGTGAGAGGCCTTCATCTGTTCATTATAGACCTCCACTTGTGAGAATCGTAGTCTGTCTGGAAACATACCAGTGAAAACTGAACTCATTTGAACTACATGTAGATTTCAAAGTAGCGACATCAACACAATCTAGACATCAACGTAAGTTATACACAACTGGTGATATCATCGTCTTCTAGACTTACCATTATCGACATCAACGTGAGCTACATTTGTGGGATTATTTGAAGGTGTGATGTCATTGAGTGAGTTATTACATCACTAAGCTTTCTGCCTGAGAGATACGATTGGTGGTTATTGTTGTAGATAACGTAGAAGGTCGGGAGTGGCCTCACTTCTCACACAACACTCGAATTTTACAACAGCTTAAACGGTAATCTTGTGTTCAATCCACACCTAAATGGCAGCGCATATCACCATGGCTTATACTTTAGTATTCTCCTGTATACTTCTTGTACTTTGTGGTGTCGCTCAGAGCTCCAGTATTCCAAGATGTCCTGAAAGCTGTGACTGCCTCCGTACAGAGCATGGTGTCACTGCTGACTGCTTCAGACGAGGTATTAACCAGCTACCCCCTGTCAGTCAGTTTGATCCCGACACAGTGTCCATTGACCTGCGTCATAACTCGTTACAGGTGATAAGTGCGGACGGGTTTGCGGGTCTACCTCGCCTTGGCTGGCTGGGCCTTGATGATAACCAGATAGACACACTGGAGACGTATGCCTTCCGTGGTCTTCAGAATCTCACACATCTTTCCTTGACCAACAACAGACTGACCACACTGCTGACAGAAACGTTCTATCAGCTAGCCGGAGACCCCAATGTCTGTCCAGGGGTCAGTGCCTATCTGAGAGAGGATGTGACCAACTGCCATATAGACCTGAGAAACAATGACATAGTCCTCATCAACAGGTATGCCTTTTCCTCTGTGAACAGACTTAGTATTTCCCTGGGTGGAGCCTCTAGTGTTGGACTCCTGGTGGACAAGTACGGCTTCTACCTCCTCAGCCATGCCACTAAAATCAGCTTCAGCAACTTAAATTCTGTCACGTTACGACCATACGCATTCACTAACGTCCAGTATGTGGGTGTGTTGGAGCTGCTCCATACAGAGTTGGTGATGTTGGACGCAGACACGTTTGTGGGTTTGGAGCACCTTGGAGAGTTGCGGTTCAGTCACAGTCGTCTTGGAAGCTTGAACACTTACAGCGTGAGTGGCATCACCTTTCTCCCTAGAGCTCCACGTACCAGTCGCCTCGTAAGTGATACCAAATCATCTAAGATCTCATCAGATGTAGGCTACACGGGAGGTCTACTAAACATCTCCCATTGTGATGTCACTATCATACAGAAAGATTTGGCACGGGGCACCAATCTTAACTGGATTCGAATCTCACACAGTAATCTGCGGGACATAGGCCAGTTTGCATTCCGTGGACTACAACGTCTGAAGCTGGAACTGCTCTACAACACTATAGGTAAACTAACTGCCAGAAGTTTAGGGGGCATTCAACAAAGCCAAGAGTTACGTCTCCATAGCAATACCATTAGTGCTGTGGAAACTAATGCCTTTGAAGATAGCAAAGACATAGACTTATTGAGTATGTCACTACCAGCACACTCCAGTACCACACTTCACACGCGTTCTTTCTCTGACCTGGTGGGGGTTGGAAACATGGAGTTTGTGGGATTGAGAGATGACGCATCCCTTCGCTCAAACACAGCTCTACCCAGTGGTGAGAACACGAATGACACTGATAGCAAACCACGTCTTATTGTGATGCCTGACGCCTTCAGTGGTCTCATGGTGGAACACCTCACCTTCACCAACCTTCATCTGCCAGTGCTCACACATAATGCCTTCAGGGGGCTCACCAAGGTTACCAAGCTGCGCCTGGTGGACTGTGATGTGACTCGTGTGGAGAGTGGGGCGTTTGGGGAGGCGTTTGGTGCGGTACAGCACTTGGACATGTCAGAAGGCAATCTGCTGCCATGTGACTGCCAGTCTCGTGATACGTTACGGGAATTGAACAAAGTAATGTCACAAACGAAGCTCAGTTGTGTACTGGGCGATCAGACGATATCTGTGGACGACAGTGACCTCCAGTGGCCACTGTGCGCATCAGCCGCGGGACGGCCATCTTTGATTCCACTACTTCTCTTCATCCTACCCATCATTGCTTGGTGCCAAACTCTCACGTAGCGAATGCTTCGTTAGATATAACACATTAACTTATTAAACATATCAACATCGCCTTTATGATCCATTTGTCAATAATATTACTTATCGTCAATTTGCTTCGCATTGTATTTTACATAAAAGTATGCTTGTAGGGTAAGATAATACAGAAACAGATCAAAAGTAAACTGAACCTGTTTTGGGTAAGTTGAGTGAATAGCCGTCCATACATACATTGCTAAAGGTAGGTAAAGTGCTCGTATTATTAATTCTAGAATGGTCTTGGTTATTCTTTCAAATACCGGACGGATTCTTTTTTCGCAATTGAATATATTATTTGAAACAATAACGGTTACATATGAATGAAAGGCTTATACTTGTACTCAACGTTCAGTCACTTAGATTTGTGAGGCTAATCTAGCTATATCCCTTTGAAGACGATTTGAGTTTTCTTTAGGCTTTAAGGGGTGTCTTTATAATCATGCTATCAATATAACTAAGTTAGACTGTATATCATGACGTATGGCTTACGACTGCAGCCTATATGTAGATGCATACATATACCTTAGCGTTTTTATTTGACTTTTGCTAAGAGGACTAGTCTATCCCACCACATAGTTTTATTCAAAGTTGTCAAAAATTATAAACTTGCCTGCAGTATTAGCAGTTGGTTAATTTTATTTTTGCGCTTAAAATATTGCTAGGCTAATACAATTATTTTAACAAGAAAAAAATAAAATTCGATGAATTTTAATGCACCTGACAATATTTACATTTTTGACAACCATGACAGAAACTAGGTATTGGGCTGGTGCATTTTACGATTTAACTGAAATGCTGTGTGTACAAGTGTTGAGTGCTGGTCTTTCACATAATGTAATTATTTTATCGTGATAGATCTATAACATTTGAATCGGTAAATATGCTAATTGTTCACTATTCTCATCTCGTTTGGATTATAGATTTAGATCTACGTAATATTGTTTCAAAAGTGTAAACCTTGTAAGTAATCATTATTCTAGATACCTGTTGGATGCTTTAGCGATTTAAGTTGGAAAGTATGCCTACTTATTATTATTTGTCATAGTTACTAGAATTGCTGACACAATTTCCAGTCTCACGTACAGATGATTATTTAAATTGAAAAACTAGATATTTAAATATTTTCAGGTCAGTTAGTTTTTGCTGACCCCAGAGTCACCAAAGGATTACTAATTCCTCCCTATTATCAGATTATGTGCTTTTCTGTGCTGAGACGTTCAGCAAATGTTAGCTTAATGCTGGGCCAGCGTCGTAGACGATGACCCAGCATTAATCCAACATTGGGTGTACGTCTCATGTTTGCTGGGATGTGACCGAGGTAATACATAAAAGGTCAGACGATTCATGAGGTACAAGCATAGAGGTAATATTCACTCCATGGGTACAAGTAAACATTATTTAAATTTGACGACCTGCCTGTACCAATGTTCCGCTTCATTTGTTATCGCAATGCATTTATCTCTCTTCCACGTTGCCAGGTGTATTAGTAATGAAGTGTAAATATGGTGTTGTAAATTGTTCTTATCTGATATTAGGATCATCGTGCTTGGAGCACAGGTACATTAACACCGAAAACACTGTAGGATCAGCCAAAGTGGGTTTAATGTTGAGTTGATGTTGCAGAAGATGGCTCAACATTAAACCAACGTTGTGTTGGTTTTTCGTGTTTGCTGGTCAATCCATGTAAATAGATCACAGCAAACACGTCTTCAACGCCGGCCCAGCATTCGGTCAACGTCTCGCGTTTGTTGACTGTCATCGTGAAGTCGTGAGAAGTAAAATGTAAGCCACTCCATGGAAATTAGCCGCTATCACCAAGTGATAATATAGGCATACACTCTGAAAATAAGAGGTTATTTCTTCAGTACTTTACAGCTATTTATTTTAGTTTGCGCAGATGAAATGTCCTACATATCACAAGGTTATATGTACACTACATTAGAGTCTTGAAATATTTTTAGAACAAATCTTATTTTTTTAAGAGTGAACCCAAGAACTTTATCAGTTTATATAAATAAAGGTCTTGGTATACCATATTGATCAGCTTGCCAACGTTTAAAATCCGGACAAAATCCGAATTATAGTGATTTTTCTGTATATTAAATAGATTAAAAGAGTCGTAATATTATAGAGGCTAACGATAGTTGATTTTTGCTATTTTTGATATGCCAATGTTTTCACCTGATGATGCCGTCTAAGTTCGTGTTGTGACACTCGTCGTAGGCCATTGGTGACATGTGAGGCGTGTGTTCAGCTCTAGGCGTTGACTGCTGAGCGTAATCATAGATCATGAGAACAAGTGGATTTCTAGTTCTGCTAGTTTCACAGATGTGAATTATCCACTTGTGCATGAGCATATTTTGTTGACAAATGACTTTTATGTAGCCTAAGCATCGCTGTGCCTTATCACAGTTACCATGCCGCGAACTGCCTGCCGTAGATAACACACGTTCACTTTCTGAAATATTAATGCAATCTGATTCCGGTTGTGGTGGATCAATCGTGAAAAAACCTGCTAGGCAGTACATTTGTACGTGCCTTCTGAAATAACACAAACAGTGGTCATTCATTTGAAAGCAAAAAATGTTATGTTATGATAAAATGTGTTATCATGTTGTCTATTAAGAAAAAGAATGATCATCAGTAAAAAAATACAAAAAATAATGAAACATCATGTTTCGAGTAACGTCATGTCAATAAAAAGAACATTTAATTAATATATTACTATTTCTGATTAGCACGACGATGATGATAAAGTCAGTACAAGACAATCCTGTCAATATAAGTCTTGGCAATATCCACTCGTCGATGAGTGAATGTCACTGAGGGTAATCGTATCATGATTGCCACGATTGTACTCTCAGCATGGATAATATAATATATGACGACCATTAATGTTATGTATATTAGAAAGGACTTGTGACTATGAGCACTAACTTCGTAGTATAATTTTCTTTTGGTGAGAAAGTGTGTTGTATCATAAAGATAAGGGTATCTTTTGAAATATCTATTTTTAGAAGGGTATACGTATTAAGTCAGACGAATATAGATAGACATATTGATACACCCTTTCAAATCGTAGCTTCCTATTGAGATTGATTGCCAGAGTACATAGCGACATTTAAAAAAAAAAATAGTGTGGTACCAGAATGTGCTTGTGTCTCGAGCGGGGATGTGAACTAGCTTTTTAAAAAGTTGAATATTTTTGTTGTGATGTTCTGTGTTTTACGTTTGCTGTTACATTTAGAAATACAGAAAATGCGACTGGGTGATCCAGTTTCAAACTTGTATTTGATCTAACCAGTTCATCACCAACCAAGCATTGTTATTTTGTGTTTTATGTATAGATCATGTGATGTTATCAAAGCAAACAAAGCCTCCGTTGAGAGGTGCTTACATGTAATAGATACTGTGGTATACTCATCAAAACAAAATGTTCTTTCTGAAGAACATTCCAGCTTTTACTGTAATATTCCTATACTGCAGTTACATTGAAGAAGGTTCATGAGAGATAACCTTTCGTTTTATAGTGTGTACACGTCCTACAGTCACGATTTTGTGTTCACTATATATATATAAAGCTGTTTTTTGCATGTGTACGACTGTCGTCCATATACGTATCCAATCCGTAAGTCCTACCTGATCTATTATAATTGATTTTCAGTGTTCGTAGACCATGCGTGTGTTTCACGATCGCTACACGTAGCGATCGTGAAACACACGTATGATCTACGAATACAGATACGGCTGACACACGACGCATGCGAACGTAGATGAATAATTGCCGATTTCTCAGGCGTGTTGGGTGTCTTATTTATCCCCAGCCATGTACGCCGTCGTGTGTGAGATATGACTCTTTGTTAAGATGTTTCCAGATGCACATGTATATTTATTTTTGTATAAGTGATAGGAGTTGTAAATGGTGCATGAATATGTGACTATAAAACATGCTGAGTCATGGTTTACGTGTATGATAATATTATCATTATCCTAACAATTTGTCCCTTTATATTGTGAATTCACTTTCAACTTATTCTGCGACATTGTGATGTATCAAGCCATCCAACAGCTCTGTAAAGTGATGTATGTTTAAAATAAATAATGATAATGAAAATTTACATTACTGCATTTTTCGTTTTTTTTCCCCTTCACATTTTGAATTCTCACTGACTTTACATATTTAGTACTAAAATGATAATATTTTTTATTAGTTAGTTGTCAGTGAAGATTTTTTGGACTCAGGTATGTATCTGCACAAAATCAGTCGTATCGCGCATTTTTTTAATGTGATAATGCAATGATATAAGAGAGAACAATAGGACTATTTATATGGTTCAAATCATCAGGGATTCAAACCAAAATTATGGATTTAAAAATACGATTATTAAAAAAGTGAGAGCCTTTAATTTTAGCATTTTAATCCCCACTTTTAAATTATCATTTGAAATAAGTTTCAATAAATTCAAATAAACCACCCAAACTTGTATTGTGAGACGTACCCCGGTAGATAACTATATTATTTATTATTTTATTCAATAAAATATGTATTTGGTAACTTGTATAATTGTTTACATTTCTGCACTTTGGAAAAATGCGCTATGAAGAAATTTATCAGCTTGTTTTAATTTCATAAATGTGGTCGGTGACCTCCTGCTAGCAACGCCGCCAAATAGCACAAATTGCTAACTGCATGCGGAGTAAGGTCAACAGTCAGATAGTCCTATATATCAACCATCCTCGATACATCTCAACTCATGCGAACTCAGCGTAAGAGACTTACCCAGAGAAATCGCAGCAATGTGATTTTATAATAAGTGGATTCATAGCGAGAGCAAAAACCATTATGTCACCATTGAGCAGCCCAGGATCATATAAATGCGCCATCCAGCCCGCAAAAGGCTAATTTATTATACTGACAAAAAAAAATTGCGAGTAACGTTAGTTTCCGATTGCAATAAAATAATCCGAAATTGCACTTAATGTACCAGAAAAATTAAAATGTTGTTTTAGAAAATATTTTTTTTCTTGATGTCGGATATTGCACTTGCGTTTCCAGCTCCAGAAGATCTAAATCACATTTCAGCAAGCAAAGGGTTATTTTTTTCCAATAAATAATTGTGTGAAAGGTGGAGGTCGCACCGTTTATTATATGAGGTTTACTCTTGAGAAGAGAGCATAAGGTACTTGAGTGTGGGTGCACTTATTTAATAGCTACTCGTAATAGCTGACTCGCATCTTTTGGCTCCCCAATTGTAATTCCATTGTCTTTCTCGTGCAGAGATGATAATTTTATATTATTCTTTGATTTGTGCAAAAATTCACCAAACGGATTCCATGGATACAATTTGTGTTCATTTACAGTTTAATATTTCTTCAGCAATTCAAACTTGAAAGTGATTTAAAAACATCATGTAACAATTAAGCAAATAATAATAAAGTAAATTAAAGATGAATTATCTGGCAGTCATCGAGTTTTCAAAGGGTGCTACTATGTGCTTCCCTATTAAACTCATTGCATCAACATTGAAATAATGCTGGTCCACTGTCTGCGATCTTAGTCCAACATTAATCCAGCATTCGTTCAAGGTCTTGTGTTCGCTGGGTGCAGATGACACATTTTTGACATTATTTCACTCTCACAGTACAGCCGCCGGCGTCACACCCTGCTTGTAAACCTCTTGAGAAATTTGAATTCCCGTGTGTATGGTATCATCTTATCGATTACTGCGCCATATTCTTATCTGCATCCCAGCAAAATCAAGGCGCTGACCCAATGTTGCTGTAATGTTTGGCCAGCTCACCAGTTTACAGCATAATTGGGTTACGATCTCGTGTTTGCTGGGATGACGATTATATACACTGTAAGTGAAGTGTAACGAAATCATCTGGCTGCATGGCACTCTGTCAGACATGAGCGTCCATTATGCATGATGCAGAAATATGTTTGCTATGTTTATATTTTCAAAACAACATAACATGAGGTTTTACACGATATCAATTCGACAAATCAAAACACTAAAGGGACAATGTTACGTGACACTCGCAAGCTGTGTTTTTATAAATACAGGCTTGCTCAATACTCATTCTACGGATTTTCATGTCATAAAATCTACGGATATTTTTTTTTTGTTTTGTCATTTCTATGGATTTAAAAAAATATTTTTTCACAATTTCGCAATCCATCGTCTTTTTCTACCACGACCAATAGATGTAATATTGATATTAAATAGTATATTCTAATGTCTTTTATTAATTATTTGTTTAACTATACCAAGGAATATTCTTTGATTATACCTTCAACCGCGCCAAATTATTTATTTGGAATTTTGACCCACTGTGTTTTGCTGACGCGATCCACAACTTAAAGTGGGTGATAATTATTCCGACTTGACAGAATGGAGGTCATCATTATGTCTTCAAATACAACATCTTAAAGCGGCACACATTATCAGAATCTGATTATAGGCAATATACCCATGTTACAATATTTGAAAGAAATGCGACTGAACCAATGTGAACTGGTGAGTTATTTGGAGAGGTCTGCATGTAGGCAGAATCAATTATTTATTCCACGATTTCTATTTCGTCTCGGACAGGAAGTGACCAGATATGCCGTATGTAATGCCTATATCATTGACCATGCTGTGACTTTGTAGTGATATACATACATGCATACATGTATTGCCACGTAAAATCAAACAGCAGTAGCTGTTTATTTGAAAAGTGAGCAGTTACTGCTTTTTGACTTTGCACGGCAGAACAGTATGACTTGCAGTACCGCATGTTGCCTGGCACCGACTTTTGTTCTGCATGACATTCTATACACGTGGTCATTAACCCTTGTCTATCTAGAGCTGATAATGCATGTTATCAGACAAATTAGCTTATATATCCGTTAGTCATTGTAGAGGCTCAGCAAATAATTTTGACGTAAGTTTCGACATAAATAAGCTAATATATTCCAATGGACGTACCAAATGAGGAACAAAATTACTGGTGTCTATATCTCAGATCACTATATCTCAGATCACTATATCATAAAACACTATATTACATGTCACTCTCAGACACTATGTCCCAAATCAGTATCACTATATGTCAGATCACTGTATCTCAAATTACTATATGTCAGATCACTATATGTCACATCACTTTTTGTCAGATCACTATATCACAGATCACTATCACAGACACTATTTCTCAGATCACTATATCTCAGATAACTATCTCAAATCACTATATCTCAGATAACTATACCTCAAATCAATATATCTCAGATTACTATCTCTCAGATCACTATATCTCAGATCACTGTATCTCAAATCACTATATCTCAAATCACTTTATATCACATCATTATATCTCAGATCACTATATCTCAGATCACTATATTTCAGATCACTATATTTCAAATCACTATATCACAGATCACTATATCTGACATCACTATATCTCAGATCACTATATCTCCGATCACTATATCTCAAATCACTATATCTCAAATCACTATATCTCACATCACTATATCTCAGATCACTATACCTCAGATCACTATATCTCATATCACTATATCACAGATCACTATATCTGACATCACTATGTCTCAGATCACTCTTTCTCAAATCACTATATCTCGCATCACTATATCGCACATCACTATATCGCACATCACTATATATCAGATCACTATATCTCAAATCAAATCAATATATCACAGATCACTATATCTGACATCACTTTATCACAAATCACTATATGTCAGATCACTATATCACATATCACTATTATTATGTCAAATCACTATATCTCAGATCACTATATCACAGATCACTATATCTGATAACACTATATCACAAATCACTTTATCTCAGATCACTATATCTCAAATAAAATCAATTTATCAGAGATCACTATATCTGACATCACTTTATCACAAATCACTATATCAGAGCACTGTATTTCAGATGACTATTATGTAATATCACTATATGTCAGATCACTATATCACATATCACTATTATTATGTCAGATCACTATATCACAGATCACTATATCACAGATCACTATATCACCATCACTATATCACAGATCACTATATCACGATCACTATATCACAGATCACTATATCACGATCACTATATCACGATCACTATATCACAGATCACTATATCACAGATCACTATATCACAGATCACTATATCACGATCACTATATCACAGATCACTATTATTATGTCAGATCACTATATCTCAGATTGCTATATCACAGATCACTATATCTGACATCACTATATCACAAATCACTATATCTCAGATCACTATATCTCAAATCACTATAACACAGATCTCAATATCTCATATCACTATATCACGATTACTATATCACAGATGACTATATCACAGATCACTATATCACGATCACTATATCACAGATCACTATATCACAGATCACTATATATCACGATCATTATATTTCAGATCACTATATCACAGATCACTATATTTCAAATCACTATAACACAGATCTCAATATCTCATATCACTATATCACGATTACTATATCACAGATGACTATATCACAGATCACTATATCACGATCACTATATCACAGATCACTATATCACAGATCACTATATATCACGATCATTATATTCCAGATCACTATATCACAGATCACTATATCACAGATCATTATATCCCGATCATTATATTTCAGATCACTATATCACAGATCACTAAATCACAGATCACTATATCATAGATCACTGTATTTCACATCAGTATATATCAGATCCATATATCTCATATCCTGCTGAGGCGTCATAAACAACATCAATTATAAACCATGCATTCCATGAGATTTAGAGAAATATATACGGGTTAGAAATTCGTATTAATTGGTCGATTGAATGATTGATCTGATTGATTGGTTGCTTGATCAATTGATTGATTTAATATATGATTGATTGATTGATTGATTGATTGATTGATTGATTGATTGATTAATTGATTGATTGATTGATTGATTGATTGATTGATTGATTGATTGATTGATTGATTGATTGATTGATTGATTTATTGACTGGCTGACTGACTGACTGACTGATTGATTGATTGATAGATTGATTGATTGATTGATTGATTGATCGATCGATCGATCGATCGATTGATTGATTGATTGATTGATTGATTGATTGATTGATTGATTGATTGATTGATTGATTGATTGATTGATTGATTGATTGATTGATTGATTGATTGATTGATTGATTGATTGATTGATTGATTGATTGATAAGTCTGACCCCCACTAGGCCACCTAATGTCGATTTAATTTACCAACCGCATATGTGATTATTTGAATATGCTTCCAGACTATGCTCGTCACCACAATCGAGGCAGCTCATGTCGTTTAATTTTTAAATGCTGTTACGTTTTCGCCTTGGGGTGGAGACTGTTTATGGCGAGCCTGCCTTTGTAACTCGGTCAACTTGTAGCACACGTGCGCTGCATGCTCACGTCATATGCCGGAGTAATATTAACGTGCCACAGGGGTCAGATGTCAGACTACAGGTCAAAGGTGAATAGTGATGACCAGGGGTGACGACCACGGGATGGTGACAGTGATGTGGGTGGACGTGACAGCTGAGACGATGGCGGATTGCGGAACTGATGGTCGTTTGATCTAGAAACACCGTTAAAAGTATATTAATGATGAAAAATACTATCATCTGTCATCAAGTATTCAAAATTACCCTGAGGATAAAAGCAACAATCGTTGCTATTTTGCTATTTTATTTTACTGACTGACTGACTGACTGACTGACTGACTGACTGACTGACTGACTGACTGACTCACTCACTCACTCACTCACTCACTCACTCACTCACTCACTCACTCACTCACTCACTCACTCACTCACTCACTCACTAAGCTGACTTAGGTCATAATAGAGGTACAAATGGTGATTTGATGTGACGCGGTGAGATAATTGCTACCATGTCAGTGATTTGTAGGATTACTTGTAATTGGACACTCCGGCACATTGAGAAGGTGTGTGAAGGGGTTTCAAAACATCAGGAAAGAATCCTAAAGTTCACCACTTATCTTATAGACACGCCTTTGTGCGTGCTATTCTATACTTTATTCACCAGACAGCGAGCCATTTGCCCTTGTTTGGATCAGTGCAGATACAATCTCAGATACGTTGGGCCACCACCAGGTCAACGTGATACAAATGTTTTCGATTGGTTGCTAATCCAACGGGTAAATGTAGTCGGAAACTGAAACACTTCGCCACATTTTATCAATGTATTGAAAGTGTTTTTAAAGTTCATATTTTTTCAGCATTAGTGATATTGGAAAAAATATTTCTGTACATCTTCCGTGTGTCCAGTTTTTGCTTTTCGATTAAAAGTTGTGAAATGTTGGGTTTTCCTAAGGTTAAGGTTTTGAAGGAGATTGTTCAGCAAACCCGAGACGTTGACCCAATATAATTATACTTGTATATACCTAATATTTGAAGCTGGTCCACAATTAAGCCAACAATAGGTCGAAGTATTGTGCTTGCAGGGTGGATACCATCCTGAAATCACCCCCTGGTAGAGTTTTCTCTGCAGTGGGCAAGAACAGCAATGATAAGTAGCTTACAGTACGTGCCTTATCGCTTATCCCAATACAATGCCCAGCCAACATAGAGGACATCATTTTGCTTCAATAATGGGCCAACGTCTTATACAACTGGACTAAAACATGACGATGCCCCACCTAGATTGTACCACCTCCCACGTTACTCAACGAGTTGCGTAATACGACACGTTCATCCTATGTCATCTTGCAGTCCCAACCACTTCACCGCCCCTTAATAAACTCTGACTCACTTCTAATTTCACAATCAACTGCTCCCCAGTAACCACAAAACATTTGTATAACATTTGTACAACGCTAGTCCAACGTCGAAGACGCTGGACTAGCGTTGTACAAATGTTATACAAATGTTTTGTGTTCGCTGGGTCAGAACCAGTATCGCCCCAGACAATTTATGGCACGCCATGTCCCATCGCTACTTCCTAACTACTGTCCCATCTTGGTCTTATATCTTCATTTTTTAAAAGCTATTGATGACCAGATATATAGCCAACCTACTTAACATAGGAAGCTAGTATGATTTCAAAAATACCACACATCCTGGCAACTAGCCCTGGAAGTAGTATTCTGCCGAGCAAAGCCAAAAGTAGGCATATCTGCAAGTAAGCAGATACTGCGTTTTAGCTTTGCAGTATATTATAGGATAAACCGTTACCCTGTTAACTCCGAAGATAACCATATTTATTACTTTTTGACCTGTCCTAATCGTTTTACATTCTTCATCTCATTATTATTTTAAAAAAGGTAAAGTAATTTGTGTTCCTCGTTTTGTAGCAAAAACTAATCGGTCGCTTCGTCAAAAACGGCTTTCACGGCAGCTCCAAGAGCACCCATGAGACAAGTGACGTCCACATGCTGTGCTTCTATGGATGCCATTTTACTGATATCATAATATATACATAGTTGTGCCATCATTACCGTATCACAACCAGTCAGGACATGAGCTGCCAAGAGGTGTGGAGTGATGTCAGTTATGTCTACTGATGTTCATGGTCTGTTCCTAAAATTATGCCAACAAAATTGTCCTGCGCTCTAATATGTTTAAATGCATGATTGTGTCCACCATGGGCTCTTCTGTCGGCTGGGTTTAAATAGGAATTTCAACCAACTTTTTTCAAGTTTTAACATACAAATAAATCTACAATATTTGCGTTTCAAGTAGAGGCCTTACAATCTTTTTATCAGAGATGTCACACTTGGTGTTTTATTTTTCTGATTTCCATTGATCAATTCAGCAGGTGATTTATGAATTTTGTTCAAAATAATAATATCTTTTTTTCTAAAGAGGCCCTAACTGGCCCAGCATAGAGGCAGGATCAAATCATCGAAAAATGTATTTATTTTCATTTTGAAGAGGTAAGGGGGGCAAACCGTCAGGTTTCGTCTCAGCATATACTCTGATCTTGTTTGCATGCAGCTCCCGCTCCATATTATAACTCAGGCGGACACCTAGTAGGCCTATAGGAAAGTACGTCTCAAGAGTCGCGCTCTTCTATGTTTGTAGGACAGAAAAGCCTCCCTCTCTTGGTCAGCCCGAAATATAATCGTGCGATACAGTCATCTACAAAGAGACGAATCTGAGAAAAGACTTCAGCAGGGAGGCAATTGATAAAAAAGGGGGCCCATGCACTGTTCCATGCGGCACGTCGACACGGACGGTTTCTGAACAGCTACTACTTTTACTACCAGTTACTGCTTTTTTGCGTTCCGGTTGTAAAAAATGCAGAGCAAAACACTTGGTTAAGCAACACTCTTGGTTTGGCTTTGGTTTGGCCTTGCGACTGCTGTTTGCAGATAAAAAACGTATTTACATAAAAATGTTTGATACAATTTGGAATATGGCAAATATTGTTCTCTGTTGTTCTATGTGGTTTTGTCATATTCACCAGTGACCTAGAAAACGAATTATTGGACACCTCTTTTACATATTATATTTATGTTGACTATTCAAAAATATTGAGGATTTTTAATTTCTTCATTATGGCGCTTGATCATTTGCATATTCTCGATTTACAAAAATACCGAGAACATCAGCAAACAAGAGACATTGGCCAAATTGTGTTTTAATGTTGGACCACCATCTACGACGCTGGCCGATTAAACCAACATTGGTTCAACGTCTCTTGATTGTGGGGAAGATCTAGATAATTATGCCGAATATATGAAAAACCCGCTAAGTGGTGTGTCTCGTGTCTCCATCCAGGGTCTCGTTTAATTTGTAAATTAATCAGGTAACATGCTCAATGTATTATGTTTCATACTGTAACTATTACCAAATAGATTACTAGACATACTATTTTTAGCAGAGCAGATTGTGAAATCTTGCTGAAATTCCAAAATACAGAATATTGCTGAAATTACAAAATACATTTCCAGTGTGAATAAAATTGTCTACTATAGAAAAACAAAAACAAAAGCAACTCACATTGATTAAAATGAAATACATTTTCCTTTTATAATTATGTGTTATATAATAATGTACAGGACAACGCACAATCCATAAACTAAGATATATGATAGATGTTATAAATGTTATAACTGTAACAAGTTGACAAGGATATACTATTTGTTACTGAATCATTCTCTGGAAGCTAAGGTGTCGCACCGGTCAGCAGCGATCACTCAACTGAGTGGCTGGCACGACATTTTAGCTCCTAGAGGACAACATGTATGTCATTTAGAACCTGTACGTGGTGGCCTATAACTATCTGTAATAAATACATATCTAATTTATAGCCTGGTGTCACACACATGCACGTGTATTCCGGTGTCTCTGCATGAATACTACACGTGTGTGGAGTACCAGAAGAGACTACTACCGGTGCCGTAAAATACAAAGTCAAACAGCAGTAACTGCATACTTGTGAAATAAACAGTTATATCTGTTTGTAATTGTGGATAGAAAAACAACAATTTACAAACCAAACAATAGGCCTAGGTACATAAATAGGCCTACGAGTAATACATTTTCAAATGACGATACGGACTAATAGTCCAGTAAAATCAGAGTTTGAGGTCAAAAAATTGCAACAGAATTTATTTTACATTGGTGGTCTTCTACAAACTCTTCAACACATAAGAAGTATAGAGTTTTCGGGGCTCAGGAATTTTCTCCGCAAGCGATTTATGGCGGCCATTACATAAAATCCAATTTTTGCTCATATTTCAATGAATATATGACAGATAAAAGCTCCAAATTAGTGTCTATCCCCAGGTTTTCATGGTCAACAAGCATAATAAAACTAAATTCGGATGAATTGCTTCATTGGAAGCACATATATATGCGATATATATATGTTACGGGTGCAATGTATATACGTAACTATTATGTTATAAATGGTCAAGGCGGGGAGCATAACAAAAATCAGATTTGTAGCGTTCAAAACCATCTTGTGAATGATGTATTTTGTGTCACTTCACGTTCCTGTCCTGAACTCGGAATCACCCTGTAAACAAATGCGCAGATTGAGCTGTGTTATAATATGAAGCTATTCATTTGATCTAGCTCTTTTATGGCCCTTAACAGTGCTGCAATTGTGACAGACCACACTACATCAGTTACTGGCGGCAGATTTGTACAGTAAATAGCAGATAATGTAAATCACAATATTCAGACTCTGGATGGACATGGTACATTTCATGGCATGGGCATGGTCGCAGCAATAACCCCTGCTCAGTCAACACCTATCGTAGTTCCGCGAAAAAACGTTGCAAACTAATATATCTTAGAAAGTGGCCACATTGCTATTCATCAATATAGTACCTTATAGAAGTTTTTGCCGTTTTTGAAGTGGCCTAGACAGAGTTGGTCAGGCTTCATGCAGATGGTGCAAAGGGTGACCATCCAGGAAAAGCGTCAGTAGTGTTTTCGCCAATGTTAAATCTTGATCCCACAGATATGTCTTGCATTTATTCTACTTTGATCTTCTTGGCAGACCAAGCTAAAACAAATTCAACAACTCCAGTGATCACGTTTGACCAACCATTGTGGTGGAAATCACAGAACATCGTGTTGAACGAAGAAAACGAAAGTCATCCCAAATCAATTGTATTGAGATTCGGGGGCTTTCCACTTGAAAACGTTTCCACAAGCTACATATCAACAACTCAGCCTCTCTCCATGCCTCTTTTGCAACTTTATTTTAAACATAAGGTATTCAGTGTGGTCGTCCCACAAATTTAGATACCAAGTCTAAAATATTAATTTTGACAATTTTTTTAAATGGACAGGTAAAAACGCCACAAAATACAGACAAAATATGTTACAGTTTTTTGTAATTGAAACATTTTCCAAAATATAATTATGATCTGCATTTGAGCATATTGTAAATGGTCTTGATACGCTGCAATTAGATGAGATATAAAGACTGTTCAAAATATTCGTGTTTTTTATTTTATTTTTTTTTAATACGAACAGTAGTGTATACTGTATAGATATTCAAGAACCATTGAACATATAAAATAAAACAGCAAAAATAAAATGTGTGTGGTATTGCTATTAGACCAATTATTGTATCTACTATTCCACTATACTTTGGTACGCCCAACACCATTGCCTGAATCAATTGTAACGTATTCTGTTTTTACAGAATCAAGGTGTTTTTGACTGATCACATGTTTGCTTCTTTTCATGACAATCTATACTGAGTTGGTGTCATGTTGCGCCTGTTGGCTATTATTTCTAAGAAAAATGCAAAATACGTTACCAAAATACGTTACATAACTAAAAAGCTTCATTGTATAATAATGTATTGATTCTGAATGTTATTATATCGATTACAAAAGCTTTAATATACATAGTGTGAGTATATTGCACTTTTGTACGAAACAGAATGCACTATAATGTGTGTTAGCTCTTTAGCAAAGGGCAAAATACATTAGCAAAGTACCTTACCAAAAAACCTTTCAAAAATACTCATTTTAGTAGCAACACTTTGGTTGCTAGGGAGCAATACGCATACCAAAATAATACCAACAACGATGTAAGTTCCACATTATAGGAGGCACCAGTCCAGTCCACAGGGTGTATGTAGACTCCATATGCATAATCATACATATGGCATTTCTGTGCACGTCCATGTGGTACGTGCATGTGTATTTTCATATTAGTTTGATGAACATCAATAATTATACGACCGAGTGTACACATGTAGCCTACATACTTAATATGCTCGAGCACATGAGGAGACTACACGAGCAAGGTAACGGTATAGGGGCCTACGCCATAGAAATGCACGTGTCTTAATTAAGGTACAGCTTTCCCCCATATGGCATGACAGTTATGTCGCTGCAAGTGCAAATATAAACTGTTTTTGTTTTGGTAAGCTGTGCTTGCACTTTTACAGCGACTCACCTTAAATGAGGAGACACCGTAAATCATCAAAATGTTGGGACCAGATAGGCCTAGTTGCTATAGTATTCTAGCCCCAACCATAGATTTTTTGCCCCGTCCATGGTCCAATGAAAATATGGCTCAGCCTGTGGCATGACGAGATCAGCTAATCACCACTGTCATTCGTTTTTTATAAAAAGCTGACACATCTCACGAGAAACATTGATCAATGATGTAATTATAAAAGCATTATCATTATAAAAGCATTATCATTATGGCGATGACTCGTACTAGCTAGATTTCATGATAACAAGCGTCGTCTCAAGCAGAAGCATTGTGGTTCGGGAGGGGGGGGGGGGGGGGGCGAGATTTTGAGCTGAGCAAATTATTTATTTTACTTCCTGATTTAATTCTTTTCACACTTAGCCTCGAGCAAAATATTTGTTCCAGTTCTTGTGTGGAGATGAATATTGATTTCACTTTCATTAAATTGGAGATGACCCATTGCATGTTTTTTTTCTGTCTATAAAATAGATCCAAAACTAAGGCTGGCATTGGCCTGGAAGAATTAGACCAAAATTTGTTAAGCATCATTAAATGATGTTACCCATCAGCTCATATAATTATCTATTTCAAGTTTATTTCAGATTTAAATATTCATTTGCAACTTGTCTTTTATAAGTGAGCAGTTATTGTCAGTTGGTCTTGCACGGCAGCATAAAGTCCTGGTCACACCGCCAAACTATTTACAATATATTTGCAACTACACACCACCTAGAGATAGGCCGTACGTCTTATCGGGGATAATCGTTGCAGTGTGAGCTGCCCTCCGACCATTATTCGTGGGCCGTTGTTACTATCGAGCCTATGAATGACGATTTACCCCTCTATCCCCGCCCCACCCCACCACCTTTTAATAAACAGGAGTCAGTTTCTGGGTATATTATAAAGTGGTTTGACGTGTTGTTTTTACGACCTGCCCGCGGCGACTCTGCGACCTGCCCATCTACATACGTACCCGTTGCCGGTGAAGTATATCATGCTCAAATATACAACGCCTCGTGTTTCTCGTTGCCCCGTAGCCTCGCCACACGAACACAACGCCGCTGCAATATCAGGCCAATGTGGTACACATTGCCCCAACCCTTAGTAAACTTTAGTAACATTTTGCGTGTGCACGTCCGCTCTTGACAGCACCTCTTCATCATCGTCACCATCCCCGCAAACTGTTGATGATAGTCCATCGTTGGCTCAAGGCTGGGCCAGCGTCAGTGTTGTTGGGCCATATTCTGACCCAATGCTGGTTCAATGTGTCATGGTTTTTGCTAGTTGCCTGACCACCGGATGTAACGCCATACATGTAGAGATAGTGACCATTCACTACATATATGATACAAGTATAGACCTGCATACATCCAGCTAAAAATGATTTGATCACCAAGTAGGCCTATGGCTATTTGCAGAGTTATAATTTTGTGCAGCAAATATGCACATATATGTATCATTTTGCCTTTTTGAGGACCGGCCATATCCCATTAAGTTTATTTTGCCTGAGTTTGTGTCCCATTTAGGGGAAAGAGGGGTGCTGTGTGTGGGAAATGGTTGACATTTCTGTACACCAGTCCTTATGAACATGTGCAATGTAACGTTTGAGGTCCCTAGGTTAAGTACATTTGTCTCTAAAAAGTGTTCAGAAAAAATATACCTTTACGATTAAATATAGTGATTAGAGATTAAAGAGTTTTGATTGGAATAATGTTGGCCCAGTATCGCAGAGAGTGGCCCAGCATACATCACCATTAGGCCAATGTATCGTTTTATCTGTTGTTTCTGGCGCCGGGATGAAAGGGTCACCAGCAAAGTGACCCCAATGCTGTTTCAATTTCGGGCCAGCTTCAAAGATTGTGGGTCAACAATGAAACAGCATTGGGTGAATGCCACGTGTTTGCGCAAAGTATACAGCAGGCCCAGTTCTTGTCTCCTTGGTTCTTTCCTTAATTATATCAGAGATTTTAATAATGAACAATCTCTGCTTATATCCTGAACATTTAGGATTCTGGCCCATGAGGAAGACCAATACACTGTTATGACTGTTATGTTTAGAGAATATTAAGCGATGTTTGTCAATAACACTCAAACAGACTAATGCCGGGCCTCGGAGTTCGGGAACTTCTGTTCTAGTTTATTGATTAAAATACATAGTAGAAATATCTAACACGCTGTATTGATAAAATATTATTATAGACATGTAAGAGCAAATAATCATTAGAACTGGTGTTGGCACGATATCAGAAAACAATGAAAAGGGATCGGGATGTCATAATATTTATAAGCATTCACAGTGAAGAGAGGCACTGACCCAAAATATGGCTTAGTCTACTATTTCATTAATTAACCAGAAACGGGATCCGTCCAAACTAATTATCTCGAAAAATATTGGACGTATGAAAAATTTGAGCACTCTTTCCATATCTACTTTTTCGTGAGCATACCAAAATCATACTCACATTTTTCTATCCCGAACTCACGAGATATTCTTACGTGATCGTCTTTTTTACAAACTTTAAAATGCCAGGACCAAGCTATAAATGAGATCACATTTCATTTTTTTATCATTTATGTATTATCAAGTATAACACTAACAATATCCCATCACGTAATCGCTACGTCTATTAAAAACTTCAAAAGACCCTAACAATATCACAGCTAGAGTTACAGAAGTGACCAACAGGACCAAGCGATAAATGGGATAATGTTTTCCTTTTTGTATTATTACGTAATCGTCTTTAAAAAACTTCAAAATTCCACAACTTTGTCCATATCAGAGCTAGGGTTACAAAAATGGTAGGCCCTACCCACATAGACCAGCTATAAATGTGTCCAAATATGAAGTCGATCCGTAAAAATTAGCGACACTCTGTCAGATAAAGTCACACTCTCATATGAAGTTCCACAGAGCTCTGTGCTGGGACCAGTGCTTTTTACCTTATAGGGCCTACACTACACCACTCAGCGCTATTATTACTAGTTTTAACATAAACCACCATCTCGATGCCGATGATACTCAAATGTACATGTCTCTGTCAGTTTCAAACGCTAAGGAATATCTTGAGAAGTTGCAACCTTGTTTATGTGTGTGTACGCCTGGATGACAGGGTCTGAGCTGAAGCTTGATCCTAGCAAGACATAATTTTTTTCCATTGGGACCAAACTTCGGCGAGAAAAAAATCTTACATAATTTCCCATGCTTAATTCTATGTCAAGACAAGACGAATTAAAAAAAGTTTGTCCTTAGATATTGCCAAGCAAATTGCATTGGCACTGGTCAGTAGCAAGTTAGATTATTGTAACTCACTTTTTTACAATATGCCAGAAAAGGATATCGTTAGATTACAACGCGCTCAGAACTGCCTTGCAATAGTGGTAAGAAAGGCCCCACGATTTAGTCGTTCCGTTCCTGTTCAAAAACGATTATATTGGCTTCTTGTCAAGTTTGGCATTGACTTTAAAATATGCCGATAAATTTCCGAGCCCCAAAAGACAACCAACCTGCATATCTGGCTGACTTACTTGTTCGGCCGAAATGCTCAAAATATCTACAGATTCAAATCGAGTTGTTGTTCCTCGTATAAAAACAAACACTGAGTGAAGAGCTTTCTCTTAATCTAGCTTTCCCACCCTTGCTCGTCAGTAGTTGACGAACTTGCTTTGGCCTCGATTGATTATGACATATGATCACCCTAATGATTTGTGCGCATCTGAGCTCGGTCCGCTCAGGACATAGACGTCATAGAAGTTTTATTGATTTATATTATTTATCGGTTGGAAAGGGTCCGCCATGGGGGCATGCTGGTGGTCCTGGCGTAGAGGCTAACGCTACCGCTTGCCAAGATCACATTTAAAAATAAGTGTTGCATTAATTAGTTGCTTTAGTTATTTGTTGAGAAGTGAGACTGTGGAATATATATTCATAGGGGCCTACTTATAGATGACATTGAATCATCAAACTATGTCCATAAGTTGACTATCCAGTCAAAATCACATTAAGACGACGTAGGCTTATTACACTTCTATTTTTATTTGTTAAAATTTACGTTTTCGCATTCTTGACCATGAAATTGACCTTTTGACCATGAGAATCACCTTGAGTAATAACTACAAGAAAAAAATACAAGAAATAAATTCGCCTGTCAAAAACACATCAAAAAAACGTTTTACATTTCTTCACATTTATATTGACTGAAAATTATAATATTTTTTTTGCCAGAAAATTAATCCTTTAACCTTGCAGATGAGATTGGATCTGGAAACTAATACCAGAAACAGATTCTCCCGTGAAAAATAAATTAAGAATAGGCCGATGTATTACTTATCGATGACATTGAATCATCAAACTATGTCCATAAGTTGATTATCCAGTCAAAATCACATTAAGACGAGGTAGGCTTATTACGCTTCTATTTTTATTTGTTAAAATTCGCGTGTTCGCATTCTTGACCATGAAATTGGCCTTTTGACCGTGATGATCACCTTGAATAATAATTACAAGAAAAAAAATACAAGAAATGGATTCGCCTGTCATAAACACATCAAAAACACGTTTTACATTTCCTCACGTTTATATTGACTGAAAATCATTGTATTTGTTTTTGCCAGAAAATTAATCCTTTAACCTTGCAGATGAGATTGGATCAGGAAACTAATACCAAAAACAGATTCTCCCGTGAAAATTAAATTAAAAATAGGCCTATGTATTACTTTTGTTTCTAATTTTATTTGCTAAAAATCACATTCCCGCATGAATTTGACGTTAAAATTGAACTTTGGACCTTGAATATCACATTATAACATTGTCAAAAACACACCAAATGAATTTATTAAACTTGCTCCTAGCGTTATTTGTTAAAAAAATCAGAGGCCTAGGCCTATAATTAGAAAACCTGTAGGCCTTATCCACAAATGGAGTGGCGGCCATCTTAGATTTATGCAAGTCAGATATCATTACAACAATTGGATTTTAGGGATATTTAACATGTTTTTCTATTGATGATTCTGGACTGATCGATGAGAAAAAACTTTCGCAATTTATGGTGGGTCTTTCCATATTTTGACTGGACGATAGGCCTAGGACTAGGCCTACCTCAGTGCCTAATTACCGCTTACGTTCTAGGCACAGCCTAATTCATATCTATATTATGTAAAGTGACACTACAGTAATATATAATTAAGAAAAAAATGTGTCGCTTTGAAAAAAAAGCATTTTTTTGATTGCCTATTAAAGCTAAGGCGCTGCGGTATGCCCCAATGAAGATCTTACATGTAACTTATCCCACTACAACATCCAGAGTAGTCAGTATTATGGGGAGCCTCAGTGACCGAGAGGTAGCGTGCTCGACCTCAGACCGCCAGGGCTAGAATTTCGAATCCTGTGTCTGGAGGACAGTGTCATCTCAATCATCTCACCATCCTCAGGAGGTTATCCTGGCCCAGTTTAGCCTAGATGTGCACAAAGGTGGCCTAAAGCCCTATTCATTTCATTATTTTACAACATTCAGAGTACCGTATAATTAATAATCCCTGATTTTGTATAACTGTTTGAGAGCCACCTGGTGAGCGGGAAAGGTCTTTCAATTTTCAATTTACAGTCTTATCAATGACTGTAACACGAGCACGTTACGCTGATGACATGAGTAAACTGCGAGCTACGAATTAAATTTTGTATAAAGATCTATTCTAGAGCCATCCGATGAAGGGGGAATTAAAGATGTTCTAGATTTATGGCTGGAATTTCATAACTGTTTGAGAGCCACCTGGTGAGTGGAGAGAGTTAAATCTGTGTCTTTTTATTGACTTATCAAATGCACTGGTTGTCACACGGACACCTAGCTAACGGACACCTGACGCTGATGACACGAATAAACTGCCAAGAGCTACTAAACCTTCTACCTGAATTTTGTATAACTATTCGGGAGCCATCTGATGAGGGAAGAGAATAATAGGCCTGCAGATAGTCTATTGCTCTCTGTAATTTCGCATAAATATAATTGTTCGAGAGCCATCTGGTGAATGGAGAACTATTTAAGAGCCACCTGGTGACTGGAAAGAATTAACTGTGTATTTTGTGCAGATTGTGTGCATATTGTGTGCATGTCCACTAGGAATTGCCGGAGTTTCGTACATATTGGAGGAAACTTAGGCAATAGTCATAACCCAGCAGACCCGAGACATCCACCGATTGTTGATGTTGGCCCAGCGTCATAACATGGAAAAAAAAGCCACTGGAATGGGCATGAAACATTGATGCCTTATTGCTTTTTGAGAGCCACCTGGTGATTGCGCGCATTATCAGCTCACGATTTATCAGTCACACGGACATTGTCCTGACGCTGGCGACGCGAGTAAACTGCCAAAAATCACTATTGCGTGAATTTTACAACTATTCGGGACCTATCTGATGAGAGGGATAATAATTAAAGTTTTCCTAGATATGACATTGTGCTGGAATTTCGTATGGTCTACCTATTTATCTTTGAGATTTTTTAGTATTCATTGAGTATTTGAGAGCCACCTGGTGAGTATAGAGAATTAACAGTGCACGATCTATACTAGCAGCGCTCGGTATAATAGACTGCTTGCACGAGTTTGCGCGTGAACATCATGTCTGATTAAAATAGTTCGGAGTTGCTCACTGTGTGGCGTGTTGTCATTGAAATGTGACAGTTGTCTGATTAAAACAGTTTAGCGTTGCTCACCGTGTGGCGTACGTGTTGTTATTGAAAAGGGTGTATAATAGATTAATCATACCCGCTAAACACCGCAGATATGAAACGTTCACCTAATGTTGGTTTGATGTTGGACCAGCGTCACAGTCGGTGGTCCAACATTAAAATAATTATCATGTGAAATTGAGGCATTCTCATGGGAAATTGAGACATTCACAAACACATCTTGTCAGAAAGTGGCATCAATATAGATTATTTTACAGGCCTATAATATCATAATTAGGCCAATATTTACAAATTGATAGCTCATCAATATCTTGTAAATATGCACTGCAACACCACCAGTCTACAAACTGTGCCTTTTAAAATGTTAGGCATTTTGGTAGGGTGTTGCTGGCTTTTAAAAACCTACTCATGTTATGTGTGGTCTTTAAAATAATCACATGTAGCAGGGGTGGGCAGGCGAAATGAGTCCTGTCGCCACAAATGGCTACTTTTAGGTGCTCTGAATGGCCGTTTTTTAATATTTACATTACAGATATTTTGGTTCTGTCGCCACATGTGGCGATGTGGCGACCACTTGCCCACCTCTGTGTAGTCCCTAGGCCTATTAGGCCTACCCGCTTCACATTAGGCCTACCCGCTTCACATTAGGCTTAACCGCGTCACAAAATAGTAAATCAAGAAAGAACCCAGGGGCGTATCCAGACTTCTGAAAATGCGGGGGGGTGAGGGTGCAATGGATATGTGTTTGACCACTTTTTGTCACAATAGCAATTTAGCACTTACATAAACGGACATGCACAGCAACCTAGGCTAGTAGGCCTAAGACTGCCGACACTCTACATGGTCATTTTTGTTTGATAGCATTTGGGATTATATGCCTATATATAAGAGCATCATTCTCATATTTAAATAGTAAGCCCCTACTTTTGAAAAAAACAACAACCATAGACTTGCTTGCTATCGTGGTACAACTTTTTTCTGCTGACTTTATTGTGGGGCATGCAGCATGACTGCACCATATAGGTTATTTATCTCACCGGCAGTAGCCATTCTAAAAGTTGCTGTATCTCGGCCAAAGTTGGACGGCACGTTAGTTTGACCACTACAGTACCCCACCCTTTTTAGAGCTTTCAAATTATCACCAGTCACATGAAATTTCAAAGGCCCATTCCCAGGCAAATGGAAGTTTTTTTTTAGCTCTGTTATATCTTTTTGAGTGTTTGGATGAGTGAACTCAACATTTCGATAGATTACAACTTTTAAAAACATCCGTTGGCAACGTAATTAGGTTTCGAAAAAAGACGAATTATGATTAAATGTCGGTCATTACATTTTTGCCTTTTAGATCGACCCCTTTTATAATGGTATTTGACATGTTTGACAGGAAAAGGACATGACTCACCAATTTTATTATTTCCTTCAATTTTTTTGTAAATTACTAGCCGTAATCTATGACAACACGTTCTTAACTCGTATTCGGAGAAGTATGTAAGGTCTCAGATGTATCACATCGTCAAAGACGTTGCGAGTTTAATTACAACGTTATCACAAAAGGACCCCTTTCCTAACAGGTCCCATATTTCCAAACTGAGAGTCACTACACAGCTAAACTCGGCCGATACACAGGCAATATTTATGGGATGTTTGTGGCTGTTGTAGTGACAAAACGGAAGGGATTTTTTTCAGTGTTGACATTTACAAAGAAAAAACAAATCAACATCGGACCCAGTTCATCTATACCCTTCAACTGACAGGTTTTATAGTCAATTAGTGTCATGGTTGTCCGAAATTGTATGAACATTCCGAAATACACACTTATCGGGTACATAGCTCTTTCAAATGGAGGGTGGAGAAAGATAATATAGATTTACGATGATACAAGCTTAAAGAACACAAATTTAATCTTCTAAACTTTTTAAAGTTTGGAGCACTTGTGACAGCCCCTTTAATGCTGATTTATCTAAGAAGGTAGTACACTTCCATGGACCCTTAAAGATCGGCACCATATAGTTTCGTATTGCTATTGTTATTCATTTCACAGGACGGAAATGGTCACAGTAGCTGTATTTCACTCAGGATCCATTTATTTTGTCAAAACATACATATACAGTAATATCATAAAAAATAAAGTTGACAAGGAGACCCTCGTTAAGACAATTATATGTCGCTGGCACAATGCAAGGGCCACCCGTTATAATAATGAATATTCTTTTGAGATTATGAACGAAACAACGTTAATACACTTTCATTTTTTTTAAACATATATGTATACATACAACATTGTAATCACCAATACCCAGAAAACACCAGGCACCGGGATACACTTATCGTTGGTCGATATACTCCATTGCAGTGCTTGTAAACACATGTAGGCCTACCTTTATAGGGAAAACATTCCATCCTAAAAAATATTGGAAAATCACCAATCAAGACATGTGGTTTAGCCCACATGGATAATTAAGAAACTTCCTGGCACAATTGCGCCTATCATAGCAGATTTAATCAACAGATCCATCGCACTATCAGCTGTCCCTGCTTCCTTAAAGGAGGCCTGGGTGACCCAATCTTGAAAAAAACCCCTTTATTGGACCCTGATCTCTAACGTTCCTTTTCTTGCCAAAACACTTGAGAAGGTAGTGTCATTCCAACTTCAGGATCATGTGAAGAGCTACAGCCTTAATTTCAGTCTGCATACAGACCAGCCCACAGCACCGAAACTGCTATGCTACGTATCACGAACGACCTGCTACTTGCTGCGGATGATGGACAAGTTGGATGTCTTGTACTCTTGGATCTTAGCGCCGCGTTCGATACCATTGATCACCATATCCTCTTGCAGACACTGTCATCACGATTACATCTATCGAAGTCTGCAGTGCATTGGTTTGCATCGTACCTGGAAGACCGGTACCAGAAGGTGGTGATCGGAGACGAAACATCTAGTGATTTCAAACCGCAATACGGATTTCCGCAAGGGTCTGTTCTTGGACCCTTGCTTTTCTGTATACAGTTTATTTAGGTGAAATTATCAAGAAACAGGGACTAAGTTATCACATGTATGCAGACGACACACAATTGTACATTTATTTCTCGCTCACAGACGCGGAAACATTCATGCAGCGACTGGAAGCTTGCATACGTGACATATATATATGAATGGTAAAAAACAGACTAAAACAAAATGGGGAGAAGACAGAGGTCCCCTACACATACAAGGCTGGATTTTCGTCCAAACATTCTCTGAGACCATTGCAAATTGGTGGAATAAACGTTCTTCCTGCAGAGAATGTGAAGAGTCTTGGAGTGACACTGAAAAGCTGTCTGACCCTTACAAATATGTCAGTGCCGTTTTCAGTGCTGCTTCTCTGCACATCGAAAACAGTGGAAAGATTCGTCATCTTCTGATTCAATCTATCTCTCAAAATTATTATTATTATTATTAATTTTATTATTATTATTATTATTATTATTATTATTATTATTATTATTATTATTATTATTATTATTATTATTATTATTATTATTATTATTATTATTATTATTATTATTATTATTATTATTATTATTATTATTATTATTATTATTATTATTATTATTATTATTATTATTATTATTATTATTATTATTATTATTATTATTATTATTATTATTATTATTATTATTATTATTATTATTATTATTATTATTATTATTATTATTATTATTATTATTATTATTATTATTATTATTATTATTATTATTATTATTATTATTATTATTATTATTATTATTATTATTATTATTATTATTATTATTATTATTATTATTATTATTATTATTGTTATTAAGCTGATTGCATATTAAGCTGATTGCAATCTCTATGATGGTGATTCTGGTGTTTCAAATAGTTGGAGTAGCCCTCTAATTGACTCCTAATTAGTGTTCCTGTTATTCAACTTTCTATTTCTTCAACAAACATACTGCTATTGTGACCATTTTTGTGAAATCCACCATACTTATTAATGAAGCAGTAAGGTTACTAGAACAAACTGCACATGTATACGAAATAACACGACTGATTGACAAAAGAGTGTACGGAATATGCCTACTTGGACAGAATACTCGTATTAACTGGTTTTATCATTGTTTATAGAGACGTTTCCGTAGCCTAATGATAATAATTATTGATGCTCATTTTCCATTGCAGATTAGGCCCTAGGCATTATAACTGCATTATTTTCTGCATTATTTCTTACATAAATTATTCAATGTTGAAAATCTCCTTAATTTAATAGTCAGATATCAATGGATTTAAAAACCATAGGTTATAAATAGTAATAATATTATTTTGTGTGGCTTTCTACATTAAGAGTGTGTAGTCCGTGTAGCTAGATGGACCAATACTCCCATAGCAAGCAGCCAGAGTATAGTAAGTGTCACTCAATTCAGTTACGACCCGCTGTCTGCTAGGGGACGACGTAACGGAATTCTATTCCATTATTGAGCCAGCGTCGCAGTTATCAAGCATAGACATACTATGGTATCTTAACTCATATTGATATGTACATCTGCATGTTAGCGGTGGATCCAGATGAAATTATACATGCCGGGGGGGGGGGGAGGGGCATCTTTATTAGACTTTAGGGATTACAAAATCAGAATTTATATTACAAATCGCAGATAGGCTCTTTAAACTACTTTTAAAATCAACTGATAAGATACTCGAATTTATTTTGGGTAGGCCCTCCGAATGCCCTATAGAAATTCCACCTTTTTTCAAAATCACGTACAGCCCGCGAAGTTAAATTATTTATATTTTCACCCACTTGAACTTGTGTCTCGCTACCGCGAACCACAACTTCAAGTAGGTGAAAATTATTCACATGCCTAATTTGAGATCAAGCATTTTCAAATCTTGATGTTTAAACACTCATTTAATTCCCAATAACAGTGATTTAATCGCCTATTAAAACGTAATAATAGCAAAGCGGTATAAGGGTGAGCCCAACATAGGCTCAACTTCTCATGTTTGCCAGTCGTTCTGTAATGGATAATAATATGATGTTCATAGTGGGGACATATTCGATGTACATTTTGCATTCTTATTCCACACATAAAAGGTTGTTTTTTTCACACCAGCCTAAGCTCATACTGGCCCTCGCATCGTGACCTGAAAAAATATAATTGATTAAAAAATAGAAATAGTTTTATATTTTATATGTCTGCATTACATATAAAATAAAGGGTCGCAGTGATAGCACCAGCATATTGAGCATAGGTTGGTGTAACAGGGGTATAAACACATTTTGTTTAAATCTCGTACATATATATTCATCATGCGTTTCACAGAAGTACCATCTGTCGATTATTGGGACAGAGAGTGGGTCATTTCACAAGACCGCTGATCTTTCCTAGATGTGGTATTAATAGGCCTATCATAATTATAGAGAGGCCCTAACAACGATGAGCCTATTCCACTGGGCATACGATGTTGTTGCGACGTTGAATCAACGTCAATGACGTTGATTCAACGCCGCAACAACGTCGTTGTGTCCAGTGGGATGCAGTTTCATGTTGGGGCAACGTCCAATATGAAACCAACATACATGTACCTCAACGCAACGTTTTTGATTGGATATTGTTAAAACTCCCTACGACTTAACTACTTTATTTTGTTAAAAAAATTCCAGTAATTTGAAATCTAATTTATCCCAAGGTATGTGTGCACATTGTACACAGGTGGGGTCTAGGCCTAACTACTTAGCCTACTTTAGTGTTGTATTATTTCGCTAATTTAGCAATTTACAAATACAATTCTCTTATCTGCGTATATTCTACCAAGTATTAACCGCCACTCCCTCATATGGCATTTTCTCACAATTTCACTTGTGGAGGACGTTTTAATGAGTGATGATTGGCTGAGGTAATTGTGACAGCGGGGGAATGTCCAATGATTGTCACAGCGCTATTTGGTTAGGTGACGACACCGATTAGAACAGCCATCGGCTCTCACCCTGTCATCCAGTGAAGTTGGAATCAAGATAAGATTCAAATCTGATAAAATGGCCGCCCTATTAATACAGTAATACGCGGGATAACCCCCCACCCGAATCTGTTTTTGCTCAAATCATCTGGTGATTTATTTGTGGCCATGTAATTATGATCCACCCTTTAGCGACTGTGGAAGCTACATTATTTCCGACCCAACTAGACAGAAAAAGACAACATTGAGTTAAAATAACAAAGTGATCCTAATCCATAAGTGGATTATTAATTGTTCAAAATCATCTTTATTGTGCCCCGAATATACAGTTTTCGTACATATACTATAGAAACTGCAGGACAAAAATGGAAAGAACACCCTCATCTGGAAGCGTATTATTCATGGCCCGAGGCTCTTCCCCGCGTGGTGGGGGGGGGGGGGGGTAGATAGGCGTGAGAAGGGGTTCGTGGTCAGCCGGGAAAAATGTGTGGGAAAAACAGTGGGTTCCCTCTTCTTGGGCTCCCGCAAAGACTCGCACACAATTCAGTGAACAGACGATGACCAATGCTGGCTTAACGTTGAACCACCGTCTTCGACTGTGGTTCAACATTAAACCAGCATTGGGTCTATATCTCATATATGTGCTGGGACATTCCCTTGACGATCTAGATTTGATTATTTTCATTATAGTCAATTGGGATATAATTTAAGCCTATATGGCCTACTGCTCGTTTAGAATTATATTAATATATATTTTTAACTTCATATGATTGCTTAAAATGGGGGTAATGTAATATGAAACTGAAGAATTTAAATTTTGTCATTTTGTCAGCGTCTTGCAGGGATTTTTTAGTTCATCCAGAATGTTATCATCAACATATTTTATTTGATAAAAATAGTTTTAACATACACACACTAAAATGATTGAACTTACATTAGCAAATTTATGTTATATTTATACTTGCCTTCTGCATTGTGTATAATTATGCATGGTGCATGTATCTTTATGTTTTTATTGCAGGGTCAACAATATCGGTCACATGTGGCAATGTTTTCACAAAATCTGACGATAAAAAGATGACCAGGGCAGATGACCCCCACCACAGGTCATATCCGAGGGCAGAGGTCACAGGTTGACCACGGAGGTCAGGGCTAATAGCACGAGGGCTGCGGGTCGCCTGTTGGCCGGTCAACACTAGGGGGTCTTTATGCTCGAACTCACTCTGTCATGACTAAATGTCTGGCAGGCAAAATCTCAGAAAATTTAAGAATTTCCTGGGCAGGAGGCAGCGGGTTTTGATTGATAATGCTCAAGGTGCATTATATATCTGAGAACTTCTTGACTTTTACACACGATGTCGTCAACTTCATATGAAAGGGTTGTATCATTTACTTTACAAAGCAGCAAATACAACCCTCTAATACCTGGGCCCGTATTCTCGTACACGTTACGATATATCGTAGGCTTCTGATTGGTCGAGACGGCCGGCTCGATCAATCCGATATATCTGCGATATATCGTAACTTGTACGAGAATACGGACTCTGGTGATTATAATGTCATATTGAAAGTAATAGATCTCAGTGACTGAAATTAATCACAATCGCTTTATTTATCGAGTGTAAAAGGACAAAACAGCTTATATTATTCAAAAAGAGTCATCTTGGATAAGTGAGATTGTAACAAGAATTAACATTGTCATTAACATTGTCTGTATGTTTAGACCACTCTAAATTTCACCTGTCAGACAACAGTCTCAGTCCTACGTTTAATGCTGGGTTTCAGATGGCAAATTGTAGTAATGAAATAAATCTGTTCTATATTTAGTCAAACGAATTATATCATTTTACATCAAAGGGTTAATATTTGAAAACTTTACAGATCGGATGTTTAATATAGTCGGATTCACATAAAATTCATCAACCAGGAATAATGAATTTCGCGGATTTCTCGTTTAATTCTCAACTAATTTTCATGACATTTTACACACACTATTTATTATTCATCCATGTCATGACTACCTTGAAAATTTCGCGAAGTTTTGATACGTATTTTAGAAGTTAGACCATTTGACATGTAATAAAATTCTGAAACGAAGCTGATGAGTTTATAGAGGGCGACATTTTTATTTATATACTACATGTCAAATGGTCTAACTTCTTAAATACTTCTCAAAACTTCGCGAAATTTTCAAGGTAGTCACGACATGAATGGAAAATAGTGTGTGTAAAATTTCATTGGTTGAGAATGGAATGAGAAATCCGCGAAATTCATTCACCACCGTTAATGTGAATCCGACTATAGTTAAATCTCTTATATCAATGTTTCCAATTTAAATGACAACGGAATGACTGGTCGGGGATAAGCTGATTTTGACAAGTGCTATGATACGGGGTCATCAATTTGTCAACAAGTACATTTATTTGGGACATCGGGTCGACAATAGCTTTATTCCACCAGATGTCGCGGTGCTATCCTTGTGCAACATTGACCAATCACAAAATATCGAAGCATAGCATATTATCAGATTATAGCTCTCTATATAGTTCTCTGTATAGCAGCATCCCGTATTGCCTGGGCTGAGCTAGGCCTATGTAATTCTCGTAAAACGATAAGAGGTTTTACCTTTAATATTAAAACCAAATTTAATCAATTTACATAAAAACTGCGCGGGGCTGTTTCCATGATATTATCCTCGCAGAATCACAATAGTGTTGACACCATCATAACAACTCGTGGGCATCCCGTATTGAGGTCAGGTCAGTCGTACTGACTCCGGCAAAATTTTCACCTCTGAACCCTCAATTAGAGGAAGCAGTGTCGTCTCTGAGCGACACCTAGTGTCAGACAAGACATCTAAATGTGCGGTTTTGACTTCCAGTCGTCTGCTGAGTGAGACCAAGGAGGTTATACAGCAAACACAACACATTTGTATAACATTTGTACGATGTCGGCACAACGTATTGCTTCGACAAATATTGTATTTTCCGGATTGACCCAACATTGGATGAGCTCCTATTTGGAGAAGATCGTAAAGTTAAAGTTTGAGGTATAGGTCTTAAATCACACAACTACCCAGCTCCCCATACTGCAGTGCAAAGAAAAAATGCAGTAATTACTTACTTTGAAAAGTAAGCAGTTACCGCATTTTGGCTTTGCAGAGTAGCATAGATCATAGTTTTCAGATCCACCCGGCGTGGATGACAGAGAGGGGTGTGTGTAGAGGTCATCTATCAACACTGTGTCTCCCTATGGTGTCACGATGTCACCCTATTTCAACAAAGCAATATAAATAGTTTTCAAATCTAATTAGGGGGCCTATATGTATTTGTCAAGATGCAAATATTGTAACATTACCTCCGAACCCCCCCCCCCCCCCCCTTGAAACTACGATAGATTAATTTTAAAAAGAACAACAAGAAAATAGTGTATTTGTCATTTAAACAAAATAATCTTATATAAATCGTCGCCTCGGAGCTAAAGGATCCTATCTGCCACTCTAACGAGTGTCAGATAGGATCCTTTAGCTCCGAGGCGACGAAATGCACATACTAATTTTAGATGTCATGATGACTACCGCTAAGACTCCGACTCGCTGATATGGAAGCCACCTTATTTGTAAATTATAATAGACTTTTAATGACAATGAAATTTAACTCTTACAGCGCGGGGATAGACTTTAGACGTCCAAATCTAACGTCAGATTCTGACGTCTAAAGTCGATCTCCGCACTGTAAGAGTAAACATTTTTATAAGGGCCTTAGACCCATAACACGGGTATTCAAATGAATCAGAAAGAGCGCTAGCTGACTAAGACATTTATAATGATTTCAAATTAAAAATTCCCTTGGGTCTCCATGGTTTGCACAAACATGTTTCAGCGCTTTAAGGGTCAAGGGGTTATGTTAACCCTCTTGACGCTGGCCCTTGACACCAAATATTTCTTCTTATCTTCTCATTCACATGAATCACAGTCTCAATTTACACACCAAGGTGAATGTAAATTTTATTTGTATGGATTATGCCTACACACACCATTTTATTTTGATTGAACTTTATTTAAATCGTACCATGTGATGCATAAATATAAATGTGGCAATGGTTCCTAAAGGGTTATTATGCTTTGTATTTTGCAATAAATACTCTGACGGAAACATATAAACATATGAGCTTCAGTGCAGTTGCCAGTCCCAATTATTTGAACACGAACACAGTGTAGTGGCAAGAATGAGAGAACATGTTCTTCATAAATGACCTGTTCATTTTAGCATCTCAAAATCAGGTAATTTTTCAATTTAATTCTTAATATATATTATAAACAATGCGATAAGCTATAAATCATGAAATACAATTATAGCGATTGTGTGAAATTATGTATAGGGCTATATATCCATTATGCCTTGGTTTGTATAGCTACTCACGTCATTTCATATGTACAACAGACCATAATAATTACCATTGGGCAAAATAATCTAATTGCTCAAAAAAGATTACCAGTATTATTTATGAACCATCAATCCTCCACTAACAAGCCTATCCCTACACTCTAAACAATATAGGTTCTATAGAAAGAACCCTTCAGTACTATTACCATGCAGCCCCAGGAGAACCCTTGCAGGTTTCTCCTGGAGTTGCATGGTAATAGTACTCAAGGGTTCTTTTTGAAGAACCTATATTGTTTAGAGTGTATACGTTCAATACCGTACTAAAACGTGTTACTGTTAGGCTTTTACTATATTATTTAAAAGCTGTCTCGTCACAGTCCTCATTGGACATAGAATATGTAGCAACTCAACGAAGCTTGTGTAATAATGTCAAACCGACAGTTTTGACCTGCCAATAATTTCAAATCTCTGGCCATGAAAGGATTTAAATTCGACTTAATCGCGTGACATAGAGTCTTACGATTTGACTTATGTAGTATATCTGTTGTGGGAACCCCTACTTAGCTAATTCCTTTGTTAAGTGGCACGCTGAACCATTGCTGGTTTTATGTTAAGCCAGCGTCGCTGACGCTGGTCCAACATAAAACCAACGCTGGGTCGTCATGGCAGGCCGAGTACGAGTATGAAAGACTGGATAACGAACAAATTATTATTATTCCCATACAACACGCTCCGCGTGTCTGCCCCGTCAGATGACGTCACACTCGGCTGATTCCCTGCAATAAAGTAATGACGTAGATCACGGAGGATTCCCCCGCCCAGGATGCTGGTGTCAGTCGTGGGTTTCCCGGGAGAGGGCGCGCACAATAGGCAGATGTAATTTAGGGTTTATCAACCATTAACCTTTTGAGTGCGGGCGACCCTCTTCAGCACATTCATGTTTTTCGTAACAATAATTGTTATTAACATTTACCAAACGTACTGGCGCAGGATGAAAAAAAAACAGCCGTTGTAAATAAAATAAGCAGTGTTTTAGTGGTATTTCATGATTCATTTTAAACTTGCAAACGCCTTGAAATGCCAGCTAAAATCAATGAAAAAATGTCAGAATTAATATAGAATTGCAAACAGCTATTGAGGGTATTACTATCAGTCATAAAGTTTGTTGATTAAAGTTATGACTACTGACTATGGAGAGGCCCCCTACTATATTCAGCCCTTTTAATATTAATTTTGACGTATTTCTAGTTATTGTTCACGACTCATAAGGCTTGCATGATAGGGAGAGTTGTTTTCATTTTTCACACATAACATTAATTCATAGCAGCCAGAGGGTCAAACCCCAAATTATGGGAAAGCAATCTGCGCCTCGTAGAATGAGAGGGGTGCGGGGAAACGCGGAATGGCCCTAAATGGGTTTAAACTCATGTGACAAGTAGTTGAACTAAATGGCCAATTTAAAAATCTGAAACGCGTAAAAATCACAGAATTATAACGGTGCGTGTCAGCGTCCGTGCGCAAAGTGTATCATCATAACTAACTGCGCGCGCGGCGTTGACCCAATGCTGGTTCAATGTTGGTCCGCCGTCTACGACGGCGGCTCAACATTGAACCAACATTGGTTGAATGCCTCGCGTCCGCGGGACGTCGTCATCTGCTTTGCTCAGTCCACTGCTGTTGCGGCTTCTGAACCTGAGTCAATTGTGGGAAACCGGAAGATATTGCCCAGAAAAATACACCGTTTTGCAAAGCCAAAAGGCAGTATCTGCTAACCTGTGAAGTAAGCAGATAAAGCCTTTTGGCTTTGCACGGCAGTACAGTCATCTGCCAGCAATGGAAGCCGTTTTGACAGAAATGATGGACCACATGCCATAACAAGCGGTTGAACAGATGGCATACGAGATGTAAAACTATAATGTGTGAAATTTCGGGCCATTTTGTTCACAGCCGTGAAATAACGACAACTGGAAAGTTATGTTATGAATATATCTACCCGTTCCAGAGAGTTCTGTGTCCAGGTTTAGTCCTTCAACCGCCTGTCCCGATTATATTCGTTTTCTCATTTTTTTGTTAGCATGTTAAAGATAAAACACGATATCAATCAACCAGATTTCAAAATCGTATTTGTCATATACTGACAATTTTCACTCACTTGAAGTTGTGGATCGCGGCAGCGATCGAGACACAACTTCAAGTGGGTGAGAATTCCAATGAAATACTTTTGGCAATTAAAGGTTGGGTCAGTGTATCAGACGATGGCCCAACATTGAACCAACACTGGATCAACTTCTCGCGTTTGGTGGACTAGAATAAATTGAAATATTATTACATAATCACCTTGTTTCAATGTTATGTTTGACGTTTAAGACGGCCGTCCAGCAATTAAACAATGCTGGTCCAATATATCTTTATTGACATCGGTTTTAAAAATACAGACTCGTGAACTTTATTCCTTGAATGTCATCATCACTATCTTTCTAGCTTTAATTCTATGCAACAAAACGACACAAAAGGGCGTTCTTCGCAAGGTGTGGTAAATAAAGTTTCTAAAGTGTCGACTTTTAAAAGTAACAGACGGTATTGCACATAATCAAGCGATGGGCGGTTATCCTTACTTAAAACCTGGACATCTAAGCCTGATACTCAATGTCATTAACGCCACCCTGAATACTCCGTCCCCTCCCCCAGTCACCCGGGGAGGTTCTGATGAGGGTCAGTCCCGGGTTGCCACGTGCCTACCCCTGGTCCGCCATATGTTCCTGCGCAGGTTGGGATTTAAATTTTGGTCAGACAATTGGGCCAGTCGGACAAAAATCACAACTAAATGACGTTGATGGACGATTCCTCACTGATTAACGTGCAGTCATGAGGAAGGTGCTGAGCGAAACAGTTGGGTCGCCCCGCTGAACCCGTGGGTCTCTGGACATGACCCGGAATAGCCCCAGTGGCTGAAACAGGTTTCAGCCACAGATTGACCGCGTACAAAATCGTGGGACATTTCTTTGGACTGTCATATCGGAATCAGTAACATCTCAGTTGCATGCCCGCATGCTCAGCTCAGAGGTCGCACAGTCATTAAAAAGTTATGAAGATTTTTCGGACCTTGGGGTCGGGATCGCTCTCAGTCACCGCCATGTTTTTTTTCGGGTAAAGCAAATACATCAATCCACGGCCTCGGAGAGGACGACACGGCTAGACCCTGAGAGGCGCGAGTTCAGCGGATCTTATCTACCAACCTTGTTCTCAATCATAATTACACAGGCCTGCAACAATATATATCGGTGTTAATCAGAATCGGTGTAACTTTAAATCCAAGGGCAGATAGCTAATATGAATAAATTTATTTCAAGCACATTTAGAATCAGAGCTCTGATTTTCTTAAAAAAAAATAAAAAATGTCTTCACTTTAATAAAATGATCTGCTTAGTTATTGGTGCATGTATCGCACCAGCCATTGGGATCATCTTAACGTCATGGGCAGTGTAATTATTGATGATAATATTTATTATATCAGCGCGCTGGAAAACGTTAAATTCCAATTCAATGGAAATGTAATTAATTATTAGCAGAACAATATATGTAGCGAAAACTGACAAACTTATTAAATATTGAGTCGTGTCAATAAGATAGTGATATATAGTAATACCACAGTACCATTGGTTAAAATAATTTAATTAATTATAAATATTTTTGTACCTGTTTATTTGATCTGGTTAACAAAAAGACAAATAACAAAAATGATACAGAATTCCTTGCAAACTTATAAAAAGACGTGCAGATCGTGCCAACTAGTGGTTCCATACATAATTGTTACCAATAATCTCCACTACAATAAAATACAATAATTTAACTTATTAGAAATATAATGAATTTATGTTTCCGACATTATATCAGTAACAATCCAGATCAATTAATATGTTGTGCCTATAGTGTAGATAGAAAAATATCTTAACAGTTTATTAAAAACAAAACTTATTATTACACCTTTAATATTGTATATTAGCCTATATAGTCTACCTAAAATCTATATTTTCAACAACAAGATATGCTTAACATTACGACTGACTTGCCCAATCTGTTGTTTCTATTTTTAGTCATTTGAAACTAAAATTTCTAACGCAATTACCAGGCTCGAATGACAAAAAAGAAGTCTAATTATAAAAATTAGACATTCCTCTGAATTGAATTCTCAAACATCAATTTCACTTTTATTTTAATTTCAGTGACATTGTGTTTGGCTTAAAACTTATTTGGTTTTGAAAACTTATATACGATCCTAGCAGCACAAGGGTTAACAGTGTTTGCTATTATGTTAACCCTTGTCCTGCTGAATTGTTTCAATTGTATTTTTCGTCATTTGAAGCTGGAATTGCTCACGCAATTTCCAGCTTCAAAATACGAAAAATAGTACTATTTATGAAAAATAGACATGTCCAATATCAAATTATTGGATCAACTAAGCATCTACCAATAACTATTTTATCAAATTGAGTGATATTTGTATTGTTCCTAAACATCCTTAACCTCGTATATATACGGGACTAGCAGGACAAGGGTTAATCGCGCAACAGGTGAATAAAACAACGTGAATAGAATAACAATTACCAGAGGGTAAGCCTATACGCCAATTATACGTAAAGGTTATCTGATAAAGATCTGATAAAATAGCCTATCGTCTGCTTCCTCATGAAAACTGATCAAAATACTGTTCAATATGTAGATAGAACCATAGAACTAATTTCAAAACACACTGTCACTTCACATTGTAAATGCAATAAAAAGAAATCGAATAAGTATATTTGATTTGATAATCCCAATATGAAATCAGTTTTTCACATTTTTTTGGAAACCGACACTATGTGCTTTTCTGGCAAACACAACAATACATCGATACAGTGTTGCTTTTAAATGTTGGGTTATTGTCGCAGACTGTGCACCAGCATTAAACCGATGTCAGATGGATGTCGGATGTCGGGATGTCGGATGGCAATATAAACAAACACAGAGATCAGATATGGCATTATATATTACTTTTTCTTTCAGTCAATCAATCAAAATTGGCCTACACCATCCAACTGCTGTACTGATGCTGGGCAAAGTGGAACGCATGAAGCAAACCAATTTATTCATTGCAAACTAAAAGTTTAAACGCTAATCAAACGCTCCCTCCAAAGGTGGAACATTTTTCAGCAATTGCAAATCGTTCAGTAAGCGGCAGTAGCACATCTTGCACTCCCACTGGGCGTATCCATGGAGGAAGGGGGCCCGGGTGGAGATTCCCTGTCCAGAATCCACATGGAGTCGTGAAATGTTCAATCGTTATAAAATAAGTGAAAACAAAGATAAGGATCGCGCTCCTCACCGTAAGGTCCCCCTTTGTGTAATCCTTCCCCTACTAGCCCAGCAGACGTGAGACGTTGAACCAATGTTGTTGTAATGTTGGGCCACCGTCTACGACGCTGGCCCAACCTTAAAACAACATTGAATCAGAGTCTCGTGTCTGCCGGGTCACCTCATGGGGAACCTTCATCGGCCATGATCATCCAGCAGAGGCAAACCCTTTAGACTCCACGTCGATTTTATGCGCCACGGGGAATATTTTGAAAAACATTCATTGAATAAAAAATGGTATAATCCATCACAGTGAGGAGATTCTAACCCTTTGCGTGCTAATAACGACTGAAGTCGTCTTATTAGCTGCTTAAAGCACAGTTATTGGGAATGAAATAACTGTTTAAACATCAAGATTTGTAAATGCTTGGTGTCAAATTTAAAAAAATATCAGTAATTTTCAGCAACTTGAAATTGTGGGTCGCGATAGCGAGACACAACTTCAAGTGGGTGATTTTAGTAGGATAAGGGTTAAATTTTCATTTTAGATATCATACTTGGGAGTTTTATAAAATCAAGACATTTTTTATTCACCTTGAGATGGAAATTGCCAAGAAAGTAAAGGAATCCCCAGTGACATCACCATGACGTCATCACCTGTTAATGACGTCATTAGTTGTGTTATCCTGTCCGCTGTGTGAGATAACATCAAAGATGGCGGACGTCCATGTAGAAATCTCAGATGGGAAGAAAACATGCCGAGTCTAGTTAGTGACTCTTGGTTGCGTAATAAATTCAAATTTTTCTACTTACAGGCTCTGCGTTTCTTTTGAGGCCACGGCAATATACATGAGAGAGAATAATTTTGTTTAAAATATTTACATTTACCGTTGCAAGCTTTATTAAGAGCACGCATGCTAATGAAATGCAATGACTAATGAGATATAGAGAAATGATGAAACATCTAGACATATTTACCTCTCAAAGCGCCGAAATATTTTTGTATAAACCATGGATGGAGACCAATGTTTTTTTCAATTTGAAATCATCATAAATGTTTTAGTTAGCTCTTTCCGATTCATTTGAATACCTATGATATGGGTCTACTGCCCTTATAAATATTTTTACTCTTACAGTGCCGGGATCGACTATAGACGTCAGAATCTGACGTCTACAGACGTCAGATTCTGACGTCTACAGACGTCAGATTCTGACATCTAAATTCGATCCCCGCGCTGTAGGGATTAAAAATTAATTACTTAAGTTAACTTCATCAGTTATATCTATCATAAAACAATATTTTTGCTGTAACTTTCCCACAAACTAGGCCTATTATTACCTAAAATATGGAAATATTGTCTTAAGTTGTGTTATTTTTTCTCCATATTTTGTAAATCATATTTCATCTATTTCAGGTATGAAAGCTATAACTGGATTACTTTTCAAAGAGCACATGGTAGTTTGTGTAATGGTTACAAACAACAACAGCATTCAGCAGCGTGTAATGACATGCCAGTGACGTCATCAAGGAATTACCTTGCGGGATGTTTGTAATGGAGCAGCTTTTCGGTAGATGGGCATAACATGTAGATCTTTATAGTCACTTGAAGCTGTGGCTCGCCAGCGCCTCCCACTGCTTGAACCCTTTACCTGCCAAATTATTTAATTGAAATTATCACTCACTTGAACTTGTGTCTCGCTGACGCGATCCACAACTTCAAGTGAGTTAAAATTATTTAGATTTGACAAAATACAGGTAAACGATTTTGAGATATTGCAGTTTGATGTCACGTTTTATATTTAGCATGGTTGAAAGCTGGTATTTAATGCGCTAATAATAAAATGTAAAACTCAAATATAATCAGGACCGGTGGTTGAAGGGTTAAGTCTTAAAAGTGAACAAATAACCTATCCATCCAGCTGAGTGATTACTATCATTTAACCAATGGTATTTGCACAGATTTGTCATATGACTACATCCTACAGGGTGTGTGTTTCTTATGAGTGTGGGAAAACAACGAGAACGTGAATGTTTTGTTTTTTTTTTGTCACCATCAATAACTTTATAATAGGTGAAAAGCTTTTTTATTTCGTCGCCCTCATTAACCTTTTTAGAAACTTATCCATTTTTTTAAATTTGGTCCTCCTTATTACCTTTTCCAAAAATAGGTTCAATTGTTTTTCTTAGATATTTTATTGAGCCCTCCCTCATAAGATTTTGGATTTTTTCTGATCTAAAACAGAGAAAAAATTACAGTGGCCTTAATGCAATTGCATTCCCTTTGCGAATCTCTCGCAGGGCTATCGGCGCGAGGCGGCTTGTGATCATGGCTGCATGACAAATTGTTGCAACAACTAAGCGTGGTCACAGTGGCACAATTATTACGCGATTACTACTCCAACTTTCTATTAAATGTAAAACTATGATATTATTTTGTCCATACTAGCAACGTACCGTAATATAATATATAGTTAAGAATTTTACACATATTACCATATATGGATGTATAGCATATTATAAAAGGCTAACGTGTTTTTAAGAACCATGTGTATATGATACATTTTTACATTAATGCTCCTGTTAATATGGTAAAATTTGCAACGTAATCATGTTTATGATATATTTTCACATTAAATATGGTAAAATTTGCAACATAGTAATGACAGTTTGCAGCCAGCGAAAATTAATGGGCATGTAGGTCACTAAAGTGACCATCCTATACTATTTATATAAATTTAGTATTTATATCCTATGCATTTTCGAAAAACCATATCTTCTCTTTAGAAAGAAAAATACTTTTTGTAATATCTAATCAAGAAACCCACTTTATTATATAAATTATACCGCCTCTGGTCAGTGGTTACTGTTCGTTATTTCACAGTTGTAAAACAATGGACTGTAAGCTGTTGAAACTACTTAGGCCAGTGACCATGCCAACGCAGTTAGAAATGGCCTATAAGCCAAAGAAGCCAAGGGCAAACAAATTGAACTAATGTACGATTGCCAATGTAGGATTATATTTGAGTGCGGTGTGTACCACTCATTTGAGTGGAAGAAACGACACTCTGACTGCTACAGTAACTGTGCTAGGAGTCAACATTAACCCTTATGCTGCCGGGACCGTATATATGCGTTTTCAGGCAAATGTCTGACCAAATAAATTAAACTCAAATTGCTAATATAAGTTGTGGTCCATGCTTAGTTATTCCAAACAACCCCTAAAAATTGAAAACGTATATTTCTTCATAAATATAATTATTTTTCGTCATTTGGAGCTGGAAATTGCGTTAGCAGTTCCAGCTACAAATGAATGAAAAATAGTCCGAAGCGATTCGGCGCACAAGGGTTAAAAAACCCCATTATCTTAAGTATCGCTGTGATATCGATCCAGGATTTAGGAAATGTTTAAATAATGACACTTTTCAACTTGTCCCAGTCACATGGTGTATGAAGTAGCTCGACATCGTTCCCTTCGTATTCCTCTGACAAAAGCTTCTTTATTCTTATGAATCTAGAACATATTAGTCAGTATCATTACTTAATTTAAATCAGGAATTGATAACGTTTTTTTTAATTTTAAATAATTGGACACAATGTGACTGAGCTTGTATTGCTTGGTTGCTCGTAACCGTATTCATTATAATAAAATTAAAATAAAAGCTCCCTGATCCCTTTTCTACGAGTATTTCACATATTTGGTCTACTTCCTCATATCTTTGAGATAAGGTACAAAACAGATTGCTGATTGTACTGAGGTGCTTAAAAATGTTAATCTTGCTTGTGTGCTAATAATGTGTTATTATCTGTAATATAATGTCAAATAGTAGTTATCCTTGTATGAAGTACCTATACCACGATCCTTCTTCATTTTGACCTGATAGTTAATGAAGTATAAAACACCGTAGTTTGATGCCCAGGGCAGACTCCCACATAAGGAAGTCGGCTGAGGTGAATATTCATCAGGGATTTATGACAAACAGCCCGGGGGTGATCAAGTGTCAGGTACCGCTAGGTGTGTAGTCACCCCCGTTACCTGCCGCCTGGTACCTACCGTTACCCGCGGTATAACAAACCCTCTGTGTAAGTGCCATCATGAGAAACAGGCCACTAGAGGCGCTGTCACTGCTAATAAGGACAAGGGGCAGAATGGGCCTCAGAGACAGACACGTATCTGAACGCGCTAATTAAAACTCACAATAACTCCTCAAACTCAACTAGAAATCTGCAGGCAGTGTGCTGGTTATGGGGTGAAGTGTGAAGATTGTGGTGTTGAGTACAAAGAGAGCTTTCTTCTCGGGCTTATTAGGACATTCCGGGTTTTACACGTACCAGGCAGCCGCCACCCATCCACTAGTCATGGTGATATCCAGCAGCCATATTTGACTGAAGAAAATACATGAGTTTTTAAATGTTCCTCGAGGTTAAGCTCAAAGATGAATGCACCAGAGCTTGATCGCCTGTTCAAAAATGTGGTGGAATCTCTCTCTCACCAAAGTTGTTTTTTAGGTTAAGGGCAGCCATTTTGGATAATCGAAATGGCTGCCATTTGGATTATAATTTTAACTAAAGGTCAAGATAAGTGTTCTAACGACAAGTTTTAGTAATAGAAATGTAATATAATTATGTGGTCCGAGAAGGAGCTCGCACTATAACGGAAACAGCCCGTGGTGTCACTGATTTCGTCATAAAAATTATTAGGTTCGCCGAGTCACATACAGTCTCGATGCTGAACTGACGTGTCCATGCTGTTTTGTCGTGAGTTGGTGACATTAGAACTCGCATCTAATTATAGAGTAATATTTTTTAAAGCTCCAGTAACACAGCGATTACTACTAATAGGGCTATGTACATGTGGTCCAGTTTGCCCAATACACCAAGTCGACGTGGCGAAAATGAATTAATTGGACAACGTGCTGGAGATGATTTGAACGAGAGAAGACAATTGACGATTATTTTTTAAATTCTTGAACTCAACCGTGAAAGACGAGTTCATATAATATTACAAGACAATCCGACCATCTGTTGACATGATAAGGTGCTCACCACGTGGGGTAACTGCATAGCCTACGGGGTGCGGCATTAAACCCACATTGATTTAACGTTTCGGGCTGTCTTGGTTCCACACTCTGGTAAATTCTAGTAGGTTATAACCGTTTACTAAAAATGAGAAACGTATACATTAAATATTACCCTGCACTGAATTATCTGATATTGTAGATGGTCGCCCAAAATAGAACCAACTGAAAGTTTTTAAAGTGCGACGTTTTCGGGAATAAAGCTAACACTACTCACAAACGTATATCTTCAGAGTAAACCTCTTCATGGTTTAACATTATTGCTTTCAAACAGCTCTTTTAAATATAGCAAATTAGTAAAAGAAGGCCCTGTAACACGCTGTGTTTTTGCTCACAAATAACAACGTTTTTAATGTCATTTCGATATCTCTTACGCTTAGACACACTGATAATATTATAAATTTCAAAGTTCGTGAGGAGAGCATAGCTGGGTCAAAAAATACAATAAATTCAAAGTGATGTTATAGTTTTCTTTCCTGCAAAGGCAAACAGCATTAACTGTTTACTTTTCAAGAAAGCAGTTACTGCTGTTTACCTTTGTATTGCAGGGTTCTGGCCCATCTCCCCTCGCAAGGCCTCACCCGCCGAGTCGGCGGGTGAGGCCTTGCGAGGGAAGATGGGTCAACTTCCCATTTTCTCGCACCCTCAAAAACGTAAATGTATTGCCGGGCATCGCTCAAATTTATCACTTAACGGTTTTGTTTGGTCTGATAGGGTCGCCCAGGTCGGGGTACCGCCTGGCCCGCCCTTAGCGGAGGGTTCTGCGTGACCCGAGCTCTCCGGCGAGGGACCTCGTCATGTCGCCATGGTAACGCTAATGTGCCGCCACTCCCACAACCTGTCGCGCCTTCAGACAAATTCCAAGTTTGATCAACTTCTTTCGAAAACCCGTTTGAACGGAGCTTTCTCCCTCGTGCAGACAACACATACATTTATTTAGTCTGGGCTTTACATTCAAAAGTTAATTAGTGGTTGCATTATTAACATGTCCCGATTGTAAAATAAATGTGTTATTATTTACAGCTTGAAAATTGTGTCATCAATTCCAGCTTCAAGCGAATGAAGATATTTAGACTCAGATTTCTATATAATAATTGCAAGGTACTTTTTCAAATGACTGCAGACAGATATCAAATACAATTTCAGCACTTAAACCTGATAAATGTTTTTCAAGCGTCATTGAAAAATTGGCAAATCAAAACGGTAATTAAAAGGACTGGCCCAGGGGAAATCATAAAAAAATCGGTGATTTTATTTCGGGTTCTTAATATGACCATATGATGTAAACATGTACATAGACTAGAACTGCAATTTGTTATAATTTTTGTGCTGCGCATTCACCAGTTAGGCTAGATATAGAGACGAAATTCCCGCATTTCCTATTTTTGACATGGTTGTCAATAATTAGAAATCAGGAATTTCGTCTCTATATCTAGCCTAACTGGTGAATGTGCAGCACAAAAATTATAAAAATGTGCAGTTCTAGTCTATGTACATGTTTACATCATATGGTAATAATAAGAAGCCAAAATAAAATCACCGATTTTTTTATGGGCCAGTCCCTTTAACAATCTTCCCAGTAAATTGATGGTTGAAGCTGATCAAATACATTCGATATCAAGTGAATGTTTTTTTGTCACAACATATAATCCCTCTGACACCAATTTTATTTGCATATTCGCTAGCGTGGGTAGCGAATGTGGGCGCATATAATTATTTTATTTTTCAGTGAAAGGGCGGAGCAGAGGTACTATCATTTATTCGCGTGACGTTTTCTGGTTTTGTCTGAATCAGGTCCAGCGATCGTTGTCCTGTCATCTCACGGTAGTCAATAAAACGGTGCTTGACGAGAATTTGTAGACAGTTACTCATAATTACGATCACAGACTCCCTGTCACAGACTCGTGACCATTCTGCCGTGCAAAGACAAACAGCAGTAACTGCTTACTTGAAAAGTAAGCAGTTACTTGAAAAGTAAGCAGTTACTGCTGTTTGCCTTTGCATGACACTATTGTTATTACCTTGATGAAGGACTGAGCACTTTGTCTTTTAGCAGCATGTATCTGGTAGTCTACATCAGATTCTACCACCTGCGGGCACAGCACACATCATAAGTAAAGTTGACCACATATCGGTTTAATGGTTGGCCTCCGATGGTATATGCGCAACGTTGACCCAGCAAACAAACTTAATAATTCTATTTAATTAGAAAGATTTGTGCTTAACTGTCCCGTGAAGTCTCCAGGACTACTCGGTACAAATAAAATTACCCATTCTATTTTAAATAAAGTTTGAATAGTCGTGGTGCTTGATCGGTACGTTGTAGCCCACCTGGAATGATTTTCATGCACCTGAAATAGTTGGCGGAGATTGTTTGCGACGTCATGAGGTGACTCATTCCAGATTGGTTTTAGTACATTTCATGTAGGTCTACATACATGATGTAGCTCTTGTTGTACTACACATTTTCAAATATTTCGACCACAGTCAACACAAAAGCCAAACTCCGGAATGACGAGACAGCATTACAAATTCTGGCACATATGTAATACTATATAACAGCTCTTTGCCAACGTCACGAATTAATATCATTATCTGCCTGAGATTTTTGCTATATTTGGTCAATACTAATAGCTGGTGTCAATAGTGAATCAATAGCTGAACAACTTTGTGCTTGACCTCATGGAGTGAAAATCTGTTAGCCCAGATAAGGTGTACATTTTCAGTCTTCATTTTGTATTATTAGCTGATAATATGTGGCCTGAAATTTTATGAAAATTTGCATAGCATGTAGATCATTGTGATATGTAGGCCCTACTGCGTTTATTTCGCCGAGTGAAATCACTTCACTCGGCATTTACCACTGTTTTTGTACATGTGGCCTATGTTTGATGAGGGTGGTAGTTATTATAACCGCCAATGCCCATATTTGTATTAGAAAATACGTTTTTATTAAAATAATAACAGACACTTGTAACAAGAACAAACACACGTCCAAAATACCTAACTTTAAATTAGCTGATTCAGTTTCCTTCTACGTGAGTGCAACCGGTTCTGTCAGGGCAGAGAACAGTAACTGTTTGTTTATTAAGTAACTGGTTACTGTATTTTGCCTACAGTTGAACTACAGTATTCGTGTATTCAGCCTCTGTGGTGTGCGTCTTTGCCTCGGGCGTTTGACCAAGCCACTCGAGCAGCGGGGTTCAAACCGCTGTGTTCTCCTGCTGCGCCAGGTGAAAACCCCAAATCACGGGGTAGAGAACATAAAATACAGTGTTAGTGTGATAGATGGACAAGTAACAACACAAGTACTGTTAGGGCTAACACGAGGGCTACCATTTTAGGGCTGACATTCACTGTTATTTTTTACCCTCAGGCTGAGGGGTATAGTAGCTCTTTAAAATTAAGCTTCAATATTTAAACCACAGAGCGACAATATGCCTCTGGTTTAAGCCTTTAAGCTCCATCGCCGTACTTATGCACCACGTGACGTATTTTGAATACATTTATTGAAAAAAATTCAGTATAATCCATGTTTGCATACCCTCAATCACATTGAAAATACCTTTCTCAAAGCATTTTTTCTGAGTGAAATTGATCAAATAATGTAGGTATGTTGATCCTAATGAAAAAAATAAAGTACAACAGATCTAGTTTTAAGACATGGGCTATTTTTTATAGATTTTAATCTGGTAATTGAATGCAAACTGCCAGGTAGTAATGCAAAACCTAGTGATATAAATACACTGGAAGTGCATTGTATCATATGAGATTAACATTTTGAACATTATATATCTCATCAATCAATACTTCAGGATATAAGCAGAAATGCATAAGAGAGTTTCTTATGCATTTCTAAGGGAATAGGACAAAAACGGACGAAAATATATAATCGCCTAGCCAGACATAATGGTAAAAACCACAGGTATACTATAGTCCAGCCGAAAGGGTGGTTTCTAAATATTGTGGCTTACTAAAAGTGTTCTAGTTAGCCCTCTGTGTTTACTCTTCATACACGGGGAATGTTCGGGAGGTCGAATTAAATATGACTGAATAGGTGACCTTGCATCCCAAAGTTTTTTCAGGATTAGAAAGAGCGTTTGATCAAGTATGACGCTATTCAATACACTTCACGTCGGACCACCATCATTTTTTTATAAACTAAAATTTTCTTTTTCAAATGTACTCATGAAAACGTCTTCTGCGCATAGGACTGTACCCTAATGACATCACAAAATGTGACACAGGTGTCACTATAGTGCTTTATATAGTGAGTGCGTAACTGAAAGATATTATGAGGTCACTCGTTGTAATATGTGCAGTGGAGAGCTCACTTAACAAAATAATTTTCTTAACGTGTTCTGGTACAGTATACCATAGGATATAGAATGTGAATACAATGGGATGTTAGAGACACGTGCCAGGGCGGAGTAGCGCTAGGCCTCACCAAGCAGTATTCACTCAACCGTGGCGTGTACACACAAAACCCGGAGAGTTAAATGTTCATCACCTTATTCATTACTTTACTTTTTCTGTAACTTCAGAAGCATTGGTTCTAAATAAAATAGTGAAATAAGCATTCTATAACGACGAGTTGATATAATACAGCACATGTATATCTCCACACCAATATTTTCATATATTCTTTTCATATTATATATCTTATCTCCTGAACAAAAAATAGAATATAACACAGCCAACATGGTTTGGTTGTCACGTTTAGTTTTAAAACAAATAATTATTTCTATGGAACGTTTATTGTATTGTAGTAGAAAGTATAATTAACATTTTCACCAGCATAATCCGCTGAGGTATGTAACCGTTTTTTCGAACTAACTCACGTGAAGCATGGTAAAACGTGACCCCAACTTGGAGCAGCATGGTTGAAACATATATGTGAAACGCGATCAAACGAGAATTGGATTTTTATTTTAATTTTAGGCCCCAGATTTTAAAAAGCTTCCATATTAAAATACACACAACGATAAATTATATGCATTAAATTAATATCATGCACCGACTCATTTAAAAACTTACAATAATATTTATAATGATTTCACAAAATGCGGACACTGTGTTCTTATTGCTGTGACCTGAGCGAATGAAGAAATAGTCTGTTTGACTATATATCTACACTGCATATTGAATATGATGTCACGTTTACCCCTTAAAGCGCTGATTTATTTTGGTATAAGCCATGGAGACCAGAGGGTTTTTTCAATTTGAAATCGTCATAAACGTCTTAGCTAGCTCTTCCCGCTTCATCTGAATACCTATATTATGGGTCTACGGCCATTATGAATTATTTAATTCTTATAATGCGGGGATCGACTTTAGTCGTCAGAATCTGACGTCTACAGACGTCAGATTCTGACGTCTATAGTCGATCCCCGCGCTGTTAGGGTTAACATCTTCATGATCAGTTATTCACCATCGTGAACCACACATGTAAGCGTGTGGAAATGTAAATTATTCACGTTGGATCTTTAAGATGTAATAACAGGTACATTAACCCCCTAAGCTCCAACATAATAGAATTAAAAATTACACCCGCAAGTTGCGTCTCGCTATAGCGAGACCCGCAGCTTCAAGTGGTTGAAAATTACTCTTATTTGTGTTTAATTTAAGACCAAAATCTTGACACAAATTTTGCTATGCTCTTTTAAATGATAAGAAAAACGGTTTTTGTGGTGTTAGTGCTGAAACCTCGTGACTACAATGCTGCCGTGCAAAGGCAAAAGGCAATATGTACTTACTCTGTAAGTCAGCGGATACTATCTTTTAGCTTTGTAGAGAAGAATACTGCCGTACAAAATCAAACAGTAGTAACTGTCACGGCAGAATACAAAGTGAAGCTGGGTATTATCCTTCTCTCCATCATTTTTTAGGTATATATTATCTTCTTTACATCTATAGCTGATCATATTAGCAGCGATTAGATTGGTCTGAATGAGCGTTCCAATCAATCTTTCCGAGAATTGAAAGAGTGTAAACTGCTCGGTAAAGCCAGTAGCTACCTACTTAACAAATGAACAGTTACGATCTTTTGGCTTTGCATGGCGGTGTATGCATATCTCCCGCTTGCGAGAAAATAGTACGCGCATGCGCACTCATGTGTCACCGCACGCAAGGGATGACAAACTCCCGTGACAACAATAAGCAGATGCGCAACTAGATGTGGCGCATGAGTACATCAAAGCCTGCGACGCTGTTCTACGCCCACAACTTTAAACTTTGCCCACATATGCGTCATGTACTTGAACCCTGTACTTTTGCAGGGAAAACATTTTTCTGAATTTTGGGAACACGTTAGTTACTAAATGTGATTAAAATCAGTTTTGTCCCAAGTGGAAAGATTTAGATAAGCTTATGATAAAACGCATTGAATGGTAATTAAAATCTAAAATATTATGAAAAAAACGATCTGTTATATTTACATATATTAAAAGTTGATGCATAAGTTGTGTTATGTGATGGCTAGTTTGTAATTTATTTTGGGAAAAAGTTGGTTACTAAATGTGATAAAGCAGTTTTGTCCCAAGTTGAAAGATTTAGACAAGGTTTTGATAAAACGCATTGAATGGTAATTAAAATCTAAAATATTATGAAAAAAACGATCTGCTATATTTACAGATATAATGTTGATGTATAAATTGTGTCATGTGATGGCTAGTTTGTAATTTATATTTAAGTATTGATTTGTTTTAATATGCACTACGTGATACCCGAAGTGTGCGCCTATATTTAGACAACAAAACCACTATATTTTAAGATTAATTTGAGCATTTTGATATGCGTTGCACATGAGATCGGTTCTATCAGCTATATATTTATGTCTAAATGAATCGCTCATATGAAGTTCAGCAACCTCTAATTTGTATTTTTTGTGAGTCTCAAAACCCATCGTAATTCCCAGCAAACACGAGACGCTGTCCGGAATGCTGGCTTGAAGTTGGGCAACTGTCACAGGCGGTGCGCCAACATTATGCCAACATTGAGCCAGCATCTCGTGTTTGCTGGGCAAATCACATGCATAGCCTGTTATTACGGACGACGCACCGGTGACTGCAAACACAAATCATTTGTATGACATTTGTACAACGTCGGCCCAACGTCTTTGACGTTGGTCCGACATTGTACAAATGTTATACAAATGTTTTGTGCTTACTGGGGACTGAATGTTGCCTTTTGCTGCTTATCGCGTGATATGACAAAATCCGTCATGGTCACACACTGAGAGACACCAACCCGATCAAGCAGGCGGCTCATGACCGGCCTCTTTGAAGAGGTTGCGCTTCTTTTCAGTAACTATGAAATTGCTGCGCCTTTGACCTGATTGCAGCGGGTACCGCGACATTGCGGTACAATTCCCGTTTCTACGACCGTAATTACAAGACAACTATATTTTTGGACATTAGGTAGTTTATGATCAGGGAACGATTAATGACCTTGAAAATGTTATAATATCATGACATGCACGCATATACCAAACTGGGTGTGCCCGCAATATTTTGTACATAGACCTTCATGCATTTAATATTGTTTACGAATATGAAACTCTAGCGATCAGGGGGTCATATGTACTACTCCAATGAGTGGCACATTTGACCCTCCAGCTACTGGAGACGAGTTGTTTTACATGTATCAGTTTAAATCTCAGTTTGAGCTTCTTCAATTATCCAGTGATGTGGGCTAACAAATATGAAACAAGATGAGCTTGGTGTGCTTAAACATTTTTTTTTTAATCAAATAACAACAAATTTACAGGCTAATTAGCTAATTCCGTCTTGTAGTAGATCTATATAGTGCCAAATACTATAAATTGGTCAAAGATAAGCTACTTGGTGTGGTTCAAAATGTATAGCCAAAAGTATATACATTCACTTGGCATATCTGTGAAAATAATATTTTTTACATTCATAGCTGTACATAAATACGTAATTTTTTTTGTTCCGTAAAATTTCTTAATTTATAGATATAAATACATAACGGTATCACTAATAAATTTTGTAATTTTGTAATTATGTATGATTGTTTTCGTTACAAACAGTGTAACGTTGTACGTGATAGAATAAGAAAAATAATAATTTACAGTGAAAAATCTATTACCAGTCTTATGTCTTATTCTATTATTTTCCGAATAAGTTACTTTTTTATTGTTGTATTTCAAGCTCAATGGGAATTGGTCATGTAGCATCAGTTCTACTATCAGTTGGCTTCGTAGCGGATTCATGAACAACCGTGACGAATGTTAGAACTGTTTGTGATCAAAGCTCTATATGGAATTTTTGACTGTGACAGGATATTCGTGTTGAGCCGGACACTAGACGTAATTTGATGATCTTTGAAGGGACGCCTCAAGCAGCATGTATGTCCGTCAGACACTCTGGGGATTCGAACCCCTGAGTGTCTGACAATAGAGTTAGAAACACGACCATGAACATTTTATAATATGTGATATACTTTGAACATGTTTATTTACCACTAAAGTTACTCATGGGTGTATTATAAAATCGTCTTTATATAATCAACCAAATGTTGTTCAGCAATGTGTTTGTTGAATTGTCTGTTTACTTTAAAATAGTATTTTTCTTTTTGCACTGAATTGTTTAATTTGATTAATATTACCGGTAGCTACATTCTGATAACATAATCATTATTGTGCGCGGAAATAGTTTAACCCGTTGAGCCCTCACGCATTAAAGCATCATTTTACATCCTTGAAAACAGACTTAATTTTCCTACAACCAAGGGGTTTTAGAACGAAAATTTCCATGAAACTGGTTTACCATTGCATGGCAATTTTCTTTAATTTTAAAACCACTTCAAATCATCTTCATCCACTACAAGTCAAGAATTGCGACAGCAATTCGCTGCTTGTAGTGGATGAAGATGACAATTTTAAATTCAGGCTTGAAAGGGTTAATTACATCAACATAACATGTTCTGGAGCTATATGGACATAGTATGAGTTATACCATGACGACAGTTAGGGCTTGGCAAATTAGTTGAGTAGGGTGTTTCTTGAAGTACTTCGTCTCCCACTGACTGATCGGAAGTAAGGATAAAGATAAACCGGAACAACCTTTTGAAAATTCCATATACATTAGAAAAATCACCGAAAAAAACAGAGCAATTAACCACGGCGCCCCGGGGAGTCGACCAGTCTAAATTAGTAATTTTCTACCACTGCTAAATTTGAAAACAATATTGATATAATTAGATTGTGTCAATTGAGATAAAACAAATTGGGTAGTCCGTATAATTGTTCATTTTATGTTAGTAAATCGGCCTTCAGTTTAAATGGATACAAAAATCTATTGTAAGACAAGGTATTAGAAGATCTTCTCCTCAATTTGTTTTATTTCATAGGCCTACATATACCTCCTCATTTTTTAAATGCATAGATATGATTTTTCTGCTTAAATACTATATGCTATGACAATATTTGTAATTGTAAAACACGTCGCGTTCCGTCGATAGTCGCTATATGATACTTCATTTGAGTGAGACTATAATTCGTTCAGCGATATTAAGCTTTATGTCGATTATCAAAAAGGGAGATTAGCTTATTATGTTACCAGTTTATAATCTGATAATGAATGGGTAATTGATGTCAACATTATTTATTATAATTTTACCCCAAAATGTGTGAGCACTCTGGTAATCGTGATTTAATTATCACTCTCCAAGTCAGTTTTCTTTGTCGAGTTTTTGGTTAGTCGGAACTATGAAAATAATCGAGGACATGACTAAAGAAGTATATATCATTTATAGTCCTAGTGCTGTTTTTTTAGTTATATTCTTGTCAATATTCAAGATAAGAACTGGCTGAACGTGTCATAACATAAATCAGTCACTTGTCAATTATACTTGACAATGAAGCACCTGAAACATAATCTTTCAGCTCTTAAGATGAGGATGTGGAGACGACAGTGGAATTAGAGCAGATAAAGATGGCCGCGCTCTGCTTGCTCTGATAATCCACGGACCTGTTCGGCAGCGTATCACATACAGGTACTGAGCTGGTTACGTCACACGACTAGAATACCTTCCTGTTTAACTGCTTAACCTCTATAGCACTGGTGTCGACTAAATTGGTCTCTCAGTATTTTTAAAGGCTTTTGTGACCAGTTGTTATAAGTAAGATATGTCTTCAATTTTGAAATACTGATATTCGTGCGGACTTTAATTTCAAAACTCATGGTCATTTTAAGTGGCTTGAAGCTGTGGATGGCGGTAACGAGATAAGAAAATATTGCTTCAAGGAAAGATGATTGGAACTATTAAAGTTCAAAGATGTAAGGGTCAATTGACTAGTGTGTCCATATAATAATATCTGTTTGTTTCGTTTTTAATTCAATTATTGTGAATAATATATTGGCCTATTTATAGGCGTTTGTAATTCAAGAATACGATCATAATCATAACTGAGCTCGTACCGGTTTACAAGTAAATGATGTGTCCAAATCTGTAGCTGTTTTCGGGCGGACGATTCCAATTTGAGGTTAAGAACCCTTACGTGACCTTCCTGAGTTGAGCGTGACGTGTGACGTACCTCTCTTAATCCCGGGGATATACTCCACTCCAGACAATAAGCCAACTGCACCTTTGAAAATGGACTTCTGATTAAGATACAGGGGAATGTTGTTGACCTAATGCTGGTTTAGTGCTGGTTTGTCGGTTATAACATTGGCCCAGCATTGAATAAATATTGGGTTTCGCCCTTGCGCCTACATGCCTCTGAAAAGTGCTACATACGTCTACGAATTCGTCAAAATATCTAAATAATAATAGTAATAATATCTAAGAATCGCTCTGGTGTTGCTTTGATAAACAGATCATTATCTCGGTACATATACATATACCAACGAATTTAGCATTGAAAACAAAAAAGTAATTTTGTATAAATAATTGAGAGTTTTATCCTATTTGTTCTAATATCGGCTTCTTATTTGACTGAGCGGTCAAAAATATATACATCAAAATAATATATTTGAAGAATAATATATCTGTTATTATAATAATACAAATTAATATGTATATGTTATGTTTGTATTATTTAAAAAATAATATATTCTGTTCTTCAAAGGGTTACATGAAAACGTTAGGTAGCCTCAAACTTTTTAAGGACAGTTTAAAAATTACAAGGATTGAACATACGCCCCAGATTATAATATTATGTTTGGATATCAGTTAATACGGTGAGCTGTTTATACACTAAGCACTTTCAAAGTTTTTTTCAAAATACACAAGGCTTGAAGATATTAAGGTGACATACCTTTAATAGTCGAGGAATCCCATGTTTTATTATATGTAATCGGCTGTTAGAATGGCATCATGATGTCCCGATACAATATCAGCCCCTAGCAACCATAATGTCGTATTCCACTGGAATGAGTGACACATGCGACACCCTGCGTGCTAGAGGCCGATAGCGGAACACGTTGGGTTTTTCTGCACTCATGTGAAAATTAGTATAGACCTATCTGATATCCCAGCAAACACAAAACATTTGTATGACATTTGTACAACGTCGGCCCAATATTGTACAAATGTTATACAAATGTTTTGTGTTCACTGGGATATATGCCGGAACCAACGCATCTGAATCATAATACAATTTTGTTTTAAATATTATAGCTTATTATTATTGAATGGAGGATCGGAAAGAATATTCCAACACGATACCACGTATTTTACTCGACATAACGTTAGATCTATAAGCAGACGTGAGATCATAATAGGCCTGATTATATTAAGTCGCAGTTAGAATGCCTATGATTAGTTCAAACACCGAGAAAAAGTTTATTTGAGGTTCTCTGTTGCATAGTGAGGTAGAGAAGGTGTACTTGGTATGTATCAGAAAACCCACTAGATGTTACTGAAGGCCCACAGCGAAGATAGTTAGGCATAAAAACATGTGTATGGGGCGTGGCAAGAGTAGAAATGACAATGTAATTGACAGGTTTAAGTCTATGTGTGACATGGGGTCGATCGTCATCTAATTCATTATAGATACATTTTTCTGTAGTATACATTGTTAATTCATCAGATTAAACTAATCCACGTCAGTATAGGCCTATTAGGGGTGGGTTCACTTTACAGACTGAACAAAGCTAACAAATTCATATTCAATCCGAACACTTCCACCCTTTCTCTTCTGGGGATAACTTACTAATCTTATAGTATCAACCCTGGTGACACTCGTGTTATTCTTGTCATTTTTATTCACGTTGCTGTGAAAATTGCTAGCATAATTTTCACCTTAACGTGAATAAAAAATTCCTTATTCTGTAAAATTTTCCAGTGTAATAATTTCAAAGTGAAATCTTGGAGCATCGTTATTGTGATGGATTATTTCATTTCTTAACCCTTAGACCGCTGAGCACGACTATAGCCGTTTTTAAATTTTTGATTTGTTTTAAACACAGTTATTGGGAACAAAATGAGTGTTTAAAGAACAAGATTTGCAAATGTGTGATCTCAAATTAAACAAATGTGAGTAATTTTCACCCACTTGAAGTTGTGGGTCGCGGTAGCGACGCACAACTTCAAGTGTGTAAAAATTAAAATAAATTTACTTAAGGGTTATTAAATTATTTTTATTTGAAATATGCCATGTGGTACATACAATTGATGCGACAGTAGAACTTAAAAGATTAATGATGACGAATAGCAGCACGTGGCCCAAACTAACAGCTTAGCTCAGTGTGCATATCAACCCTTGTGGTACCAGGATCAGTCTTTAGCTAGGATTATATCAATTATTAAACTGATGTTGTGTTATATCATATATCAGTAGATTAGAGTTGACCCCTGATATATTTATTGTGTGATATAATGTCAGTTATATTTATTCTCAATTGGATAACTTAACTTTTTTAATATCATAGACTCGGAATCCTGGTAGCACAGTTCTTTAATTACAATTACTCATTAGCGTAATTGCTGAATGCTCCATCGACGACCATTGTTACTACGACATAATAGCAGGCCTTGGTTTAATGTTTGTCCAGCGTTTACGACGCTGGCCCAACGTTAAACGAACATAGGGTCAACGTCTCGTATTTTGCCGGACTGACAGTATGAAGGTAACAAGGCCGATGTTGCTCCGCCTTCTTCTAGTTATCATACGTAACATAATGCTAACTTCTAAATTAGAGATTAATTGAGAAAATTATTTGAGAAAATTTGTGCTCAGCGCCAATTATTGATTATTTCTTAAAATAATAAAAAGCAACACGAAAAAATTGCTATCTTTTTTGGCATAACAATGTAGCTTACTGGCAAGTTCCCGGGGAAAACCTGTTAAATACTCAGAAAAACATATGGTGCTAACATCATTTTCTTGAACATTTTCTTGATTGTATAATTCAATATCACTCAATATCATACTAATTTCTCTTAGTTGATGTAGGCCTATAGACATAGACCTAACATTAAATCAACACTAGTTTAGATATAGGTTACCATACTATGTTTCGTGTTTTCTCCTTCACTTCCCGGATATAGTAAATACTTGTATAATAATAATGTCACCTGATGATCCAAACCGAAAAGAATTCACCCCAGTCCTCATATGGTGATGGGGCGTGGCAAAAGTCAACTAGCACAGCATACAAATGATGGGTATCATATCAGGCCTATTTCGCCAGTGGCACGGATTGAATAGTGGGTGAAGTAAACTGATTGAAAGTACAGCTCAATAGATGGCCATTGATGAGCATGGAGATTTATCAGATTATTATAATCCGCAAAAAATAGATAGACCAATCCATGAAGGGAACAAAAGCGTAGATTAATCTTCGTTCAGACAACTCCTATTCTATAGAGATAAGTAAATGTAGAGAATCAACACGCGCCTCAAACAAACAGCTTAACTTAACCCTTTCACCACTAAGCACCACTGTAGTTGTTTTTAATCCGCTTAATTAGCCGAATGAATCACTGTTATTGGGAACGGAATGTGTGTTTAAACAGCAATATTTACAAATGTTTGGTCCTAAATTGGGCAAATGTGAGTAATTTTCACCCACTTGAAATTGAAAATGGGGGTGGCAATAGCGAGACACAATTTCAAATTGGTAAAAAATTAAATTCTGTAGTGTGGCGCTTTAAGGGTTAATTCAATTAACCGTCAGAGTACCATAATATAAGCAATGTTATACCATGTGTTGCTTGCGTCACTACTTCATCATAAAATCATAATTATCATGATTTAATTGTGATATACCAAAACAAATATTGTCAATATGAAGGTGTCATAAAACGTTCTGTTCCATATTGAAGGTGCAATGAAAAATTGTGGTTTATGTTCTTAATGATATAATTAAATAGATATCCTATAACGTGTTAGTGGGAGTTTTTCCTCTGCCAAAAATTGTAAAAAACATCAATGCCTATAGGTTGCAAAAGCTCGTATTGCACTACATTCTAGCTGGTTATTTTCACGCTCCCTTTCTGTCTGTAGGTATGCCACCGGTATCACAGCTCGTTAATTACAACTACTCATTAGCGAGTTCTGGATGCCCCATCAACGCTCTATTGTTTATGTAACATAACTATAGTACACGTGGCGTTCGCTAGGTGTCAGGGGCTTGTGATGCTCCGCCTCCTCTGCCTATCACGCCATTGTACTCGTATGTCTAACATAACGATTACACCCCAATAACTGTAAAGCAGTCCTATTATGTAGTCACGATTGCATTGTCTTTATAATACATACAGATTATAGCGTGTCATTCTTAGTTTCACTGCAACCCCATGGGTGGTAATGAAATCAAGAGTGACCCAGCCGAAACTGAAGTTTACCCAATGCTGGTTTATTGTTGGGCCAACAATAAACCAACATTGGGGCGATGTTCCTTGCTTACTGGGATACGGTAGTCGTTGAGTTTGGATTCAGGTGTGAATCATTTCCTGGACGTTGTAAACACTTGTGTAATAACATTGTCACCTGATGATCCTTGCTGAGTCAACACCTATCCGGTGGCCAACGACAACTTGTCCATAATAACGTTTTTTTGCAACAGGATGTTTCCAACAAATTAGCTCATTACGAAACGAGTAATTACAAATTGAGTCACGTTTGGTACGCGATAGTATAATATATCTTATTAGCATATACAAAACATTGTGATAAATAAATTTAAATCAACATTATAGACTGCCGAATCCTAATATTTAAAACTTAACCTAGAGTCGATTTCGGGTGATACATAAACACAGATTCAGCTCATAGAGCACACGTTTGGACCACATTAGTTTTTATTTACGCTTTTGTTTTCATTTACACCTTGTATTTACACTTGCGCAACCAGGTTCTGCTAGCCTATACGCCACAGTTAGAAGTTCAGCTTTTTATTACCCGACTACAATGCATATTACTGATTCCTAGATTTTTTTATAGCATAAATAATATAAAATTTTGTTCAATTCATAAATTTCAATAATTAACTTTTGTTCTATTAATATCTATACACATATGATCCCATATGACAAACTATGATGGTTTCAGGGCAACATTATTTTGAATGACGTACGTCGCTGTTAGCACACTTCAGGGTTGACATGGTTACGAATTAGATAATTTACAATCTTACTAGAAACCAGCACTTTGGGTTTTGAAATATTTGCTGATAGATAGTAGCTTAATCGTATTTACCATGGTTACTGCTGCCCTTATATTATCCCTTGATGATTTATACGGAGTGTAAAATTAATATCCTACTAAAATATACACAAGGCCAAAACTGAGTAACATATGGGTGGTCTGATATTTAAAATTACTTTGAATTTAAATACAGGAAATCCCTCAGAAGTGCATCTTCATTGCGTCTGGAGGTGATAGATGGCGCCACACCGTAGATAAGAAGTGTATTAGCAGACACGACAGGTGCAGTTACCATGGTTACGACTGGGTAGGGACTACCATAGACCCTTCGCCTGAGTTTCGATATTTTTTCACCTTTGAATCATGCTTTTCAGCTTTCAAAAAGGCGCAGTATATCACCATTATAATATTATATATCATATCGTAATATTTCTATCCGTCACCAACATTTTGAGCTGTATTTTTAGTTTCTTAATAGCGCATACAAAATAATTGAAAAATATCAATTTAATAAAAAAAACTCTCATGTTCTATCAAGCAAAAATGGTGAGTAACAAACGAGCACGCTAGTATAAAATTATATGAAATATAAATGGATTTTTTTCGTGTGGCGGTGCGATAAATATGTTAATAGCAAATGTGTGGTGTAATATCCTGCTAGATCATGATACGAGCTAAAGGCGGGGAGTCTGACTTCAGTAGCAACGCGTGTTCAAATATGGCGTCTACGATTTAACGTACATGACGAGCTACTGTCGTCGCTGTGCACACACATTTTGTTAACTTTAAGAAATGTAGGTTTTTTGTTTTGCATAGTGTTATAAAGACAGTGTTCATTCTCGTTACGTGTTACGTCAATAAAAATAAAAAGCATTTTGAAAGGGGTAGCATTTCAGGTGAACAAAGAAACAATGTAAGATTAAACAAAAAAGGCCACCACAGAACTTTCTATGGAATCTGTAAGTTTAATCTGAAGGGGGGGGGCATCCGACTCTAAAATATATATAGATATACCTTGTCGATGATACCTTGCATAGGGCCTACAACATAAACACATATAAAGTGATAAAAGCATGGTTACCATCTGATCATACTTAGCACTAAGCAGTTCTTTTATTTCCAATTTGGAAAACATAAAGTGTGGGTAAACTACTTCTCACACATGTGGAGGGGTACTTGTTTGATGGTCTTATTACCAGGAATATATACTAGCTTCGGGGAGAGAGTACTGTACCAGTGTACAACAGGAAGATGCGGCTCTGATCATTGTAGGAGACTTCAATCTCTGGTGATAATTACGCCAGTCCACACTGCTGAGAGGCCAGGACCACTTTGAAGGTGCCAAATAATTGTAAGAAAAATCTCAAAGAGAATTGACTATCATGGCCACTGGGCACACACACCCCCTTCTCAACATGCAAATTGCCCCGTGCGGTCAGGCCACAAAACAATTGTTAGGGGAAAACAGCCAAATGATAGCAGGTTCGAGGCCGTGAGCGTCACTCGGGCCGTTTGATTGCGGACGCTGCGGTACTGGTTCCGTCTCACACAGGAATGTTACCCAACAAACACAAAACATTTGTATAACATTTATACAGCGTCGGCCCAACGTCTTCGACGTTGGTCCAACATTGTATAAATGTTATACATTTTTTTGTGTTTACTGGGTAGGCAGCGCACTACATCATGATAAATGACCGGCTACGCTGCCAGTGCTGGCCCAGCTCTAGCCCAACGTTTGACCAACGCTTATTTTACGATGCTATCGCGGTGGACGCCTGTAAGACATTAGTATTATGTCGCCGGTGGTTATGAATTAACAACAGGTCTTCTGTGACTACAAACACTTTCGCCTGGTCCAGGCACTTAATATTATATACTATTATATAATATTATATATCATACTTACAATTAACCCTTTCAGTGCGGGGATTTGCCATTAAGGGGCCACCAAAGCATCGATTCTGAATATAAAACTAATTCGGGGGAGGGGGGGGGAGTTAAAGAGTGTTTATTTTCAATTTTTTTGTGAAGATGTCGTGAACGCTTGAAAAATCGTGTTTTTAATGAAGTTATCAAAAGTTGTCTGCACACAAAAAATATAAAAAAGATGTTTAAGCTACATCACATCGTTGTATTTTGTCGTTATTAAACGCAAATTTTGCTTGAAAAATCAACACTACACATTTCCCAAGAAATGTGAGACATTGACCGATTGTTTTTTTAATGTTGTATCACAGTGTGTCACACTGGCCCAACATTTAACAAACGTTTGATCAACGTATACTTGCAGGGTTATAAGCTGTTTTTGTGGGTATACGATTTTTAACTGAATTTATGAAACATATTAAAGGAAAATCATAATTATTTTTACTTGATATAATCTATTTTGGCAGTTAAAATCACTATCAAAAAATAGAATAAATACTAGGAATGCATTCATACATGACACCACCACATCTTTTCTGATGCCTGGGGCCGTATTCTCGTACAAGTTACGATATATCGTAGGCTTATGATTGGTCGAGATGGCCATCTCGACCAATCAGAAGCCTACGATATATCGTAACTTGTACGAGAATACGGGCCCTGCGGTATCCACATAACATGGCTGCCGGCCATCCAGCCAATCACAGCCGCCGAGACAGTTCCCGTCTTTTGATGCCGATTTTAATAACATAATAACTGTGACGTCTCAGGCTGAGTTTAACTGTGAGTTGGCAGTGACTGGTATTTTAATAATGGGCTGCTGGGCCTACCCCCGAACGTCAACGGCGCAACGGGGTACCACGGGCCCCGGGCCAATCAACGTCTGAGATGCTCTCACGAAACCCAGCTAACGTTCAGGCGACACCTCCTATTGGCCGAGTGCGATTATATCAAAGTCATCAACCATATGGGAGCTGAAGCGGGCGGTGATACTTTATTATTCATTTGAAGCTGGAATTGCTTGCGCAATTTCCAGTTTCAAATAAAATAAAAAAATAAAAAAATTAGTTTATAATATTGAAACTTTCCACCTCATTCTATTTTTTTATCACACCTGTTTGTACTTTAATTGGGAAAATAATATATCCGAAGATCTATTCCTTGTTTTTTGACAGTGGGATTCATCCCTTTGAAAGGCGTGTGAAATATTTAGACACCTGTTCATTCCTGTGTATATTTATTCCTAGCACTTAAAGAGTCGCCGAAAATAGGTGATCTTCCTGAGACGCGGATGTGTGGGAGATGGGCGGCCCGGAGTATCCTCTCCACACAACCCCCAACCCACCGCCTGACCCTTCTCACAGGGGGGTTCTCTGGTAGTGGTGGGGTCCTCCACGAGATGGCACCCCGCGCGGGCGGCTTCAATTCACCGCTAGATGTCGCTGGTGAAGAGGGGTTGCAGTCACCGCCGGCCCCCGCGGGGTAAGATCTCCTTAGGTGGGCGTGTCGCGGGCACGGGGGTGAAACGCTGGGCTTATAAACCCGGGCTGTTCAGGGAAGATGAACATAAACCACCACAGACTGTCTAGATGTGAACACGCACTTGTGTACACATCTGTACAATATAAAACACGTACATCTCTTTCAACCTACTGGATACAAGAAATCTCAACTTAGAATACTGGATATACACCCGAAGAAGGCACTGGATACGCAGATGACATCAGGTAATTTAAAAACTATATCCCGGCAAATACGAGACGCTAAACCAATGTTGGGTTAATGTTAGGCCAGCGTCGCAGACGGTGGCCCAACATTGAAAAAACACGAGGCATTGAACTTATGCTGATTTAATGTTGGACCAGCGTCGCAGATGGTAGGCCGACATTGAAACAGCACAGGCTGAATGGCTCAGTTTGTTTGGATTTTCGGGAAATGTATTATTAACCGGTGGTTGGGAAAAGTCAACTTGATCAAGAAAATACAGACAGTAATAGTTTCTTCTAAATATGCAAGGAGGATTTACTTCCTTATTTCAAACAGGGGTCGATCCGTCTTCCTGATAGCGAGGCTTGACCTCGAGGCCGTCAGGCCGTCGGCCTGACGTCCTCGAGGTCCAACCTTGCTGTCAGGAAGATGGTTCGACCCCTGTTTGAAATAAGAAAGTAAATCCTCCTTGCACAATACATTGGCTAATACATGTAATAACCAACATAGTAAAAGATCTATTTTGCTCAAAATGTTTTTTCTGGACTTGTTCATCCCATTTGCTCACACATGTGGTCAGAACACGATTAGGCTATTTTGACGTTCTCATGGCTCCCGGCCAACATTGGATAATTATAATGTGCCAGTTGGAAACAAGTGGGAATTGATAGCTCGCTTGTATTTAATGGGTTGACGATCTTGCACGGTTGACTGAGCAAGTGACCTCAGACTCAAAAAAAGTGTCAAGTATAGCTCGATCACTCTCTGATGAAGTCCGTTTATCTATTTCTAAAAATCTGATAGTCGAACGCTCTTACATTTCGATGTTCTTTTTAGGGCAACAGAGAGATTTTAAAATGTGACTTTTTCCTCACGTGTTTACAGTGCAAATGAGATTTGCTTTATTATCACAATAAAATACAAACTTAAAAACTTGTTTCTCGCTGTTCTGTTTGATAACTCCATGCAATCCCGTTGTGTTTCGCTGGCTGAGTGATCATAAGTGTCACCGTGTGCTCCAATGCTGGTTTAATGTTGACCAACAATAAACCAGCATTGCCTCAATACAGTATACACAGTATGACCTCTTACTTGTTCAGCTTATTAAATACTTATTCATAAAAGGCAGCACTACTCTGAATTCGATAAATGTCTAGCTACTAAAGTAATTAGAAGTAAACGTCATGGTGGACTAGACCTATGATGAGGAGCACATGGGTCCTGGAAATTATGGATTGTTCCCAGTTCACTTTTTACCCATTTTTTGTCCTCGCTATTCGCTTTTTAGAAGAGAAAAATGATATAAATATTGATAAAAATTTACATACATTTTTAGGCTCGTTCTTTACTCTATATATTTTATAAGCTGAAATCCTTGATGTTCGGACCCTAAGAACAGGCGCTCCGCCGTTCGCTTGATTCGTTTTTTAACCCATGTGCACCCTCTATGAAGCAATGTCACTTTGTGATTCTCTAAGTCAATGTATTTTTCATTTGCTCAGATTGTAAGGAGAAGAACAGCTGTCCTGTCAGGATGTCACAAACCACGAGACTCGGCGATAACTACGAAAAACACAAGGATGAGTTCAAGGCATCTGGGGATTCAGATATTGTGAGGAAGAGATCAGCTAGCCCGCTACCAACCCACCCTACTGATCTGTGTATCTCCAGGAAGAGATGTGGTAGTCCGCTACCTGAGCGACCTGCCAAGAAGAAGCCTTCTATCTTCACCAGTGTGGCTAGTATGGCGGAGACGTCTGTCTCTACCAGTAAGAGAGTGCTACCTGTCATAACACCCTCACTACCTCTGTATGGTAGCTACTGCTGGGAAGCCCTGCCCAGTCCTACTCCATGTATCAATCCTGCCTTCTGGAACTCTCCTCTAACTCTGGGACGGGGAGTCAGCCCCACCCTTAATCTGAGTGCCAGCCCTAATTTGAATCTTGGCAGCAGTGGCTCCAGACTGGCACCGAGTTTAAGTCCATCACCATCTCCAAGTCACACTAGCTCCAGCCTGACGGACAGACAGAGTCCTCTAGTGGATCACTTGGGAGCGAGTCCTGATCTTCGTCACTCCACGGATACATCACCTCTCACTGCCAGTCTACGTTATCCCAGAGACAGTATCCCCCGTGCTACAAGTACTCCCCTGTCCAGGAGTATCCCCTTAGCCACGAGTACCCCCACCAGCTCCAGAACCGCCCCCTGTTCCACACAGTCACAGATCCAGATGAGGGGACATTCCGGACTCACTGAATCCAGACATTTACATCACAACATCCTGAGCAGTCTACCTCCCAGCCACAGCTTGCCTCTCAGTGACAACCTCACACAGCAGCAACGCCACAGTTTGACAGGGATCAGACAAAGTCATCCACATCCGCTGACACCCTTTCAACCCTACATCCAGAAACCACCGGTAATAATAATGCTATTACATTTATCATCGCCTCTGAGTCAAAAGATCCTATCTGCCATTTATTAGATATCGTATACATTGTACAATATTGTAAAAATCAACAAGTGTCCAAGGATGAAACGTGGTGTTATGTTGTTTTTAAACAAAGTATATTTTTGCTATTTTTTAGATGAACAGTGTAGAATTGGTCAACGGAGGTATGGGAATCAAAAATCCAATGCTGCAACACTCAAGATTCCCTGCACAGTCCCAACAACTAGGTAAGTTTGAGTATATGAGAGATGAAAGTTTGTGAAAGTGTGAGAGATGAGTTTTGAGCTGAAAAATGCATTTACAAATTTTGGTTTTCATGGAATGAATACAAAAATATAAAATGTAAGCAATTTTTCAAACATGTTAAAAAGAAAAGTGTTAAAATGACTCACCGTAAACCATCTGTTTTTATCAATATATTACATTTTATTTATTTTGTGTATATAATAGGCCTGCTTACAAAGTCTATTCATTAGGGAACATAAGCAAAGTCATATTTCATAATTCTAATAATAATTGATGGTAACCCTTTATGTTCTACAGGAATCCAGACGTCTGATAACCAGTTCGTGTGTAAAATGTGCAAAAAAGTGTTCCCATTACAGAGACTTCTCAACAGACACATTAAGTGCCACAGCGACGTCAAACGTTATCTCTGTACTTTCTGTGGTAAAGGATTTAACGACACCTTTGACTTAAAGCGTCACACTAGAACACATACAGGTGAGTTGGCATAGTTTTGTCGGTGCGGTTTTAAAAATCGATTTTAAACTATTCTTCGACATAAGGCTGATATTTCATTCATACCCTTAGCTAAATGTGCTAGATGGAATGTGAAATAGTGTTAAACAAACTATGGCCAAATAACACATCTCAAAATTAAAGTGAAGGCTATGTCTTGATCATAGATATTGCCCTTCGACACCATGTCATGTGTATGGTTTCATTGGAATTTGTTTACATAATATAGTCCCCTAGCAGTCAGAGCGTCGCATATGCCTCTCAAATGAGAGGTACATAGACTCTTTGGCTGCTAAGAAACGATATTAAGGATATATATAACTGTTCGTAACACAGTTACTGGCTGATTTCCTAATGAAATCTCGTCACTTGTGGTGATCTCGTGCACTCACACTGACAACGGTATTATGTAAGCTTGACCCCCAGTTGACCACTGTCCACATCAAAGAAACCGAAAATGGCGGCAACATGACTAACCGTTTGTTTCTCGGGGTAATTTTACGATGAATTATATTTCCAGTTAATTTTGACCTCTGGTTATTAACATCAACAAGTTTGAAAAACATGCTCACAAATGAAATATGTGAAGAAAATCAGTCATCTAGAAGAAAAAAGATGTTTTAAATGACATTATCTAAATGTTATTTACTCCCATCGTAGAATATTATGGTTGCCATGTTGGTAACCGCTGTGAGTGGGGGAGGGGGTAGCGGACACTTGACCATATGAGTTGTGATTAAAGCGTTCTCCGGTAAGCCCCCAACAAGTGTGGACACTGTTCCTGTTACGCCATATTACTCAGCAGGCGGCGTGTGAGACGCTCAAATAGACAACTAATTAACAGAACAAACCGCAGCGCCACAGCATGAGCATGGCGTTTATGGCGAGATGTACACTATGGCGTATGGTGCATGTGCTAGATAGAAACTCGAGCGATAAATTGATTTGATTCTGTACTCCCCCCCCCCCCATTCCCATATATTCTATTGTTTAATATAGCAGTATACTTTTCATCACTTTTAGCCTGTTATGATCATTAACAGTCGTAGAAAGTACAGATGAACCGTAACGTTTTGAATTATCCTGGTGAATACATTTCAGAAATCTAACAAAATTTAATTATTTGAGCTACTTTGTAAACAATGTTAAATATAACATTTTTCATTTCTTTTTCCAGGAGTTCGTCCATACAAGTGTGGTAATTGTGACAAGGCGTTCACACAGCGCTGTTCACTGGAGTCTCATGAACGTAAAGTTCACGGTGTACAGCTGGGGTTCGCGTACAAGGAGCGACGAGGCAAACTGTACGTGTGTGAGGAGTGTGGTGACGTCACTACTGATCCCGAGGCTTACTACGTGCATTTGAAGGACAGGCATCCAGCATCACCAGCTCTCCTCAAATGCTACGACAAAAGGCAATTCAAATTCAACCAGGATCAGGCACCATCCTCTGTAAGGATCTAACATGATCCCTTTCCATAATGTCGCCATCTGTCATGGCTCAATCTAAGATTTTCCTCACTCTACTGATTCAATCTTAGAATTTAACCTGGATATATTTCATCGTGCATTGCATCAGAACTGTTGAATTTTTAAAGTATGAAACATATCAGTGGGTGTGCATATTTCTATGCGAATCTAATGAGATGAATGAATGACCAACTTATCTCGTTCTGCAAGACTTTGAAAAGTACTGTTTGTCCTAATATGCTGGATACAATATATAGCTGCAGATTTTGTTGACTATTACTTTTTGTTAAATTAACAATAATTGATGGATGGATGCGAACATTGTGATTAAGAAAGACACGAGAGTCGTTATATGTTAGATTGAGTTGATATTGTTTATTATTCTGTTATATATATCAATTGCACATCACAACGAGTCGAAATAATTATGCTTATATTGCAAGGACAATATAAAAAACTGTTTCACATTGGACAATTCTCTGATATATCGTACAAAGCAATTGTACACTGACTTAGCCACAAGCACAATGATTGTACATAACCCCTAGTCACAGTGGACCTTTGTATACTAGAATCATGTGATATTATGTTTTGTACGCTATTCTCGTATTAAACAAATATAAAACTCACACCTGTGTTTTTATTTATGCATTATTTTGCAAATCATGTCGACTCTTGGCAGACAAAGTGTTATATGTCTAACTCATTTGAGTGGCACATATAACCTTTTCACTGCTAGATGAAGGTACATTATTGTCAAACACACTACACGTCTTATGCCACTACTTTCTGATAAAAAAACACTCTACTATTCATGCCGCATATTTTCGTAACCTTTTAGTGACCTTTTTAGTCGTCTTTCTACATTTTTAATTTCGGTTTAAAACGTTTTTTCGATTAAAAAATGCGTTTAGTTTATAGGAATAGCTACTTATATTACCACTACTTATTACCATTACCATGACAACCTAATGGTACAAGTCATCTTACCAATGTGAAGTTGTGGTTCGAGGTGATTATCAGTATATGACTGCGGTCACACCAAGGAAAATAGAATCAGATAATATTTTCATTGGTCACAAACAACAGTTTATAGATCAAGGCCACCCACATCTAAACTATCAGCAAGTTTATATATAAAAAACTATCTATCTAATCCATTACAATCAGCTGATCAACAACACTCTACAGAATCAGGGGCGAGGGCTCTGGTGCAGTGGCTAAAGCAGCCTGCTTGGAAAGTCGGAGATCGCGGGTTCGAACCCTGCTCTGGCATTCAAGTTTCAAAGAAACAAACTGTTTTTTCCCTGCTCACTCGCAGAGAGTCTATATTGTGGGGAGCCTCCGTGGCTGAGAGGTAGCGAACTCGGTCTCAGACTGCCAGGGTTCGAGTTTCGAATCATGTGTCTGGAGGACAGTGTCATCTCATTCATCTCACCATCCTCAGGAGCTTCTCCCTGCCCAGTTTAGCCTATATGTGCACAGAAGTGGCCTAACACCCCATTCATTCATTCATTCATTCATTCATTCATTCATTCATTCATTCATTCATTCATTCATTCATTCATTCATTCATTCATTCATTCATTTATTTATTTATTTATTCATTCATTCATTCATTCATTCATTCATTCATTCATTCATTCATTCATTCATTCATTCATTCATTCATTCATTCATTCATTCATTTATTCATTCATTCATTTATTCATTCATTCATTTATTCATTCATTCATTCATTCATTCATTCATTCATTCATTCATTCATTTATTTATTCATTCATCCATTCATTCATTCATTCATTCATTCATTCATTCTTTCATTCATTCATTCATTCATTCATTCATTCATTCATTCATTCATTCATTCATTCATTCATTCATTCATTCATTCATTCATTCATTCATTCATTCATTCATTCATTCATTTATTCAATCATTCATTCATTTATTCATTCATTCATTCATTCATTCATTCATTCATTCATTCATTCATTCATTCATTCATTCATTCATTCATTCATTCATTCATTCATTTATTTATTCATTCATTCATTCATTCATTCTGACACTACTTGACTTGACGGCTGCTTTCGGCACAATTGACACCACTCTTTCAGACAAAGCTACACTGAAATATGAAATTTCACAGGGCTCCGTACTGGAGCCGTTGCTTTTTACGTTATATTCCACATAACTCAGCGCTATAATCTGCAGTTTTGATCTTTATACCGATCATACTCAAATGTATAGATTTCGTTATCTGTTGAAAATGCGATAATTCCTACTTCGATTGCGACAGTGTTTGATGGATGTCTCGGCATGGCTACACAAAGGTCAAGTTGAATGACTATATCCTGACAAGACAACATTTTCAAAATAATATTAATATTTCTCGTTCAGGGCTAAAATCCATCTGCATAGGCCAAAAACAATCGTGTGGCATTTTAAAAATATTTCCTCCGTAAAACCCATGAAAAGAACATCGCAAAATTACAGCGAGTTAATAACTGCCTTGCTAGGGTTTTAACTAAGGCCCTACATTTTAGTCCTTCTACTCTTATACTAAGGCATTGGCATTGGCTCCGGGCATTGTCTCCCTGTGAATAAATCGCATTCATTGTGGAAGATGCAATATAACTTCGAGAATCTTAAATGAAAACCGACTTGCTTATCTATAGAGGATTTACTCTGGACACTGGAATGCACAAACATCGACGCTCCACAAATTCATTTTTTTCTTTTGATCCTTGTGCAACAACTAAACCGAACTTTCTCTACAGCAGCCCGGCAAACACGAGGCGTTGGCCCGATGCTGGGCTGATGTTGGGACAGCGTCGTAGACGATGTTTGCTGGGAGGCCCAACCGTGGATTATGCCACATGATCATATATTGAGCGCCTATGAGGTCGGACCTCTGGGAATTAAGGCGTTATAAAAAAAACTTATTGATTGTTTGATAAAACCGAATAACCGGATGATACACGTAAGCCCCTACACCGCAAATTGAAAGCATATAATTTCGGATTTTAATTTAGCAAATCAAAATGAAACGATAAATCATATATATGTGCATCTGAGCATAGACGCGTGTTTCGACTTCCTTAGCGTCTAATTATAAAACAATATTTGTAAAACAATATTACGTGGACTCGCCGCTCAGTTAGTATGCCATCATTTTAGTGCTGTCGGAATATAGTATTTCCCACAATGATTTCTATGAAATAATTATAGTAACCAATGTGACGTGAAATGTCGAGATTTTAGAGTTTAGCTTGAACGAGGAATTTTCTTGTCACAGAGGAATTATCTTGAATTAGAAAAAGCGTTATTACAATTTGTTCAGGATACTTTTAGATAATGCGTGTCCTGTAAAATCCGAGCACTGGAGGTCTGAGGCCGAGCACGCTACCTCTCTGTCACGGGTGCTCCCCACAATATTGAATCTTCACGAGTATACGGGGAAGAAACTTTTGTTTCTTTGAAACCTGAAAGCGGAAAGAGCGGTGAACGAACCCGTGAGCCCCGGCTTTCCAGGCAGACAGCTTCAACCACTACCCAGGGCCCCGCCCAGAAATGGAATAATTAATAGAAGTAAGAAGAGCCATTTGCTATTTACTATAGTATCACATACTAGTAATCAATTATCACGGATGAGTCAGGTAAACTCAAAGACATGACTTAGTACAATAATCAGTGATAATGATTGCTTTGCAGATGATATCCAGATGTTATAATTTATCATGCGCTAGGTGGCGAAGTGAACACCCGAGTACAATTACTGGGTCATTAAACATGTTAAAGGCGCCATTATCGTTTCCAAATAATTGTGGATACCCTTGGGAGCGCAAGATGAATTGTCTTATCTGATCAGATTCCCGGATAATTCTGTTTGATAAATCTTTGGGTTGTTTTATTTTCAAAAGCGGAGCCGCTCGTTATCATGGTTATGATGCTATTATGACGGAGATAAGATCTCTCTTCTGATTTTTACAGACTGGGCCCGCAGAAGGAAAACTAACAATTCGAATATAATAATTTGAGGCATTGCGGCCAGAATCGATACCTTTATCAGACCCTATTACGTCATAGATAATTATATAGATCATCCGTATTCATAATATGATACCTTGACATTATTTTATGTATGTAACCCTCTCAGTGCGGGGACCGTCTTTATACGTCAGATTCTGACGTATAAAGACGGTCCCCAACCCGAAAGAATTAAAATATTTATGAACGTAGACCCATAACATAGGTATTCAACGAAATCGAAAGCACTAACTAAGTCATTTATAATTATTTCAAATTGAAAAAAACTTTTTGTTTCCATGGTTTATACAAAAATATTTCAGCGTTGTAAGTATTAAGGTGTTATCAAACTCGTGAAACCACACGGAAATTAACTGGCTGATATGTTATTTTTGCTGTTTGTTTCGAAATACTTTACAGATCAGGTAATATTCGCCCTTCAATTTGTAGTTTGAAATCAGGTAGATTGAAAGATTAGATCTGTAAATTCATATTCGCATTAAACATATTCCTAACAAGCACCTATTAACATGATTAAGGGGATAGTTCAACCTCGCGGTGGGTTCGTCTATGCCCCGCTAATTAAATAGAATTGACCGGGAGCGAACAGTTTACAACTCAAAAGCGGTTTCAATAAATCACAATAAATGGCTCGGTTCTATCATCATATTAGTAAATTAGGCTAGTTCAAAATTGAAAAAATTACATTTAGTTCGGCCCAATTGATGTACTGAATCTAACCAAGGACGATACTGATATTGTGGTGTAAAGTAAAGGACTGGCTTTTGAGTCGATAAAGTCAATCAAAATACTTTTGTTTACACTCTGAAACATTTCTATTCGAAGCAGCAGAATATCATTAATTTGCTTAGAATGTTTAGAAACATTTATAATTATCATTGAAATGCAAATACGTTGTATCGTTGATAAGTCACTGTTACAAGATGTTATTCCTTTGATCAGGGTTGATGGCCGTTTTGAAATTCTAATGCCCGCTCTTAATTACCTCCCACCTATTATTCAGCAGTGTTACTATAGTCACCTGATGAATGAAGTCGGCAGAATCATCTGCATGACCGCAACAAAGACCAACGGGTTTAAAATGACCTATTATACTTATGTGATTATATTAAATAGCTGACCTTCTAGCTTCAGCGAGACTTTATATAGTGTTATTCATTACATTATTATTTATAGCTATAATAATAGTCTTGTTAATCTCTAGAGATTATTTTTGTCGCAGATGATGATGTACAGAAAATACGCCTTGATCACCAACTTTCCAGTTTATGAAGGCAGTAGGTCTAAATTAGGAAGCTGTAGAATTACATAACCTCTGTCAGCAGGTCTGAGAAGATTGAATATTATGACGATAACGAGTCGCATGTTTTGGAGGGTTTTCACAGCTGAATACGATTCGTAGTTTTTAAAGTTAAAATCCATTTATTTAGAGCCAATTATTTATTATGTAATAAATGAATTGTTTTTGATACTGTTGTGTTTCAAATCGATGCTCTGACAAAATAACATACCGGGTATACAGATATTGTATACTGTTCAATAAGTATCAACTCTTTATCAATTATATTAGATGACAAACTGCTTAGAATTGATTCACTTGAAATGAAACATGCAGGTATATCCTCATAAAACAATGATTTTTACTTGATGAAAAATATAGCTATAGAGTCACTGTTCTTATTCCCACCACACCACAGCGTAATAGAGTTGCGGGAGTGCAAATCAACTGATTTCAGGGCTTGAATACTGGACGTGCGATTCGCGTTTGTTGGATTTTCATCATTCGGCCCAGTTCGGCCTACACGATTACCAACGCTGTCCTGCGAAGGCAAACAACAGTACTGCCTATTTTTCGAAATTACGATAGAAAGTGATCTAAAACACCAATAATTTGATCATATCAGCTGTGGGAATGAGAGGGTGGATATAAACATGATCCCTGCGCAGAATACGGGTGAGTTTGTGATCAGAGGGGGTCATATCCTGGGGATGCTGAGCCCATTCTTCTGGGTTACTTGAGATGGCCCTAATAAGGCCCTAATTGGACAGCACGTGATGGCTCTAACAGTAGGGCCTGCAGCTAGGAATTTAACAGCAGGTACGAGACACTCAGCCAATGTTGGCGTACGGTTGGATCAGCGTCTGCGACGCTGGCCCAACCTTACGCCAGCATTGGTTAAATGGCTCGTGTTTTCTGGGTTACTGATGAAATTCTATCGCTATGTTAGTCATATTTCCGTTCTGTATTCAGACTTCAAAGCCGGAATTTCTGACGTGCAATGCGCCTTAACAGAGTAACTTAAATTTGTATCAGAAATAAATTTCATATATAAGGCCTATAGACCAATTTTCATCTCAACTTTAAATGGACAAATATTTTAATATAGTAATCTAGCTCCTAAAATGGTAAAATCCTGATTGTTGTAGATGGAAAGTTTAATCATTTGTTTAAGGTATATTGTATAAGTACTTTTCATTTCGGTGATTAGTAACCCATTTTAAACAAAACAAGTCATTAATAAAGTAAAAAACCGCTTTAAGTACACCGATGCACCGTTTGAGTAGACCTATTATGTGCTGAAATGATCAGATTTGGTGTTTTTGCGATTATTTTCTATCGTGAGACAGAAATGTTAACATGGTAATTCAATCCGGCATGAAAGTACCGCTATACGAAACACTGGATTGCCATTTTTTTACAGACTGGCATTCTTCAGCTATATAGGTATAACTGTACAAATAACTGTATATAATCATTATTTTTAAACGACTATCTCTCATTTTATCTGCAGATCTATACTTCCCCATGCAAAAATTATGATCTCGCTGATTTGTACATCCCAAATTACCCTATTAGTTTCAATGACAAAGATAAACGCCATGAAAACATGAAAATGACACAATCTAAATGCAATATATTTATTTGTTTTGATTTTCAAATCAGGTAGAAGCCATTTTCAAATGGCTTACACTTTTTCTATCAAGAGTCTAAACTCATGATTGAGGATTACCCCAAAGACCAGTAGGATACGCCAGTAACAATAGTGGATTAGGATACATCATAGTCTCAATGTGCAATTAACTATGACTTCTTTGTCTCATAACGACGGGTATGATCGGTTAACATATCGCATGCTAGAATGCCATTTTCGTCATGCATATCAAGCACCCAATCGGTCCGCGATTCCGCCATTGATATGAATATGACTTTCTGTAACAGAAATATATATAATAATTTTAGAGAAATATATAAATTAATCCGAGGCTCAGTTGCCCACTCATGTAGCATGTTTTGGCAAATTACTTAATTTGAAGAATAATACTTTAGGTTACTAAGGGTTAATCCATGTTTGACATGTATGTCTGAGCGTCCGTATGTTGGACGTGTCCGCCCACAGCGCGGCCACCAGCATGAAACCCATAATCAAGCAATTGGTGACTGTCCAGAGATCAGATAATTCCCGAGACATTCAGTTGTTGGTTATTGTAAATTAAGCGGCTTATACGTGAGGTGATGTCAGGCTGAAGAGTAACACATGGGGTTTGCGATCAGCGGCTACCAGCAGTGGGTGAAACTCTCGTATTTGCTTGGATAAACGCTCTCCCAATGTTGTTTTAATGTAGGGCCTACGTCCAAGACGGCGGGCCAATATTAAAACAGTAGGTCAGTGTCTCGTGTTGAAACTCTCTTATTTGTTTTGATACACACTATACCAGCAAACACGAAACATTGAAGCAATGTTGTATTGATGCTGGCCCGCCGTCGAAGACGGGTTCGTCTCCCGCTCTGGTATTCAGGTTGTAAATATTTATCATTGTAAAGAAGCTCAGTGACCGAAAGGTAGCGTTCTCGACCTCAGTTCATACAAGGTTTAAATTTCGAAATATGTGTCTGCAGAGAAGTATCATCTGATTCATCTCACCGTCCTCAGGAGGTTCATCTGGTTCAGTTTAGCCTGTATGTGCACAAGGGTGGCATAAAGTCTCATTCATTCATTCATTCATTCATTCATTCATTCATTCATTCATTCATTCATTCATTCATTCATTCATTCATTCATTCATTCATTCATTCATACATTAATATGGATGGATTTAAAAATGAATTGAGCTGGATTGTAACGAGTTTCAGGTTGAGCAATGAAATAGAAAGGTCACCAAATCTTCTCCAAATATTTTCCGCAAACGTTCTCATCTTTCGCCGAACGTTCTCCGGAAGTTGATAACGTTCAAAATTCCCGCGACTATTCTGGTCCCTAATATGTTGACACAAATCCTCAAACACTTGCAGTTCTATAACAGAAATAGGTCTTTTCGGTGAATGTTCGCCAAATATTAACGTAATAATCGCCACATTCGCCATTTGTTCACCAAACAGTCTGAAACCGTCTCCAATTTGCCGATTGATCGCCACGCTGGCAATTTAGTCGCCAAATATTTTTCGAGTGATCACAAAACAATCACCTTTTTTCGCCAGCTGATCGCAGAATTCGCCAATTATTCGCCGATTCCGTCCATTTTTTTGTCACCAAATTTGTCACCAATTGGTGTGACTGAACGATGCGAACAGTTGACGACAAATTAGCGACAATTTGGTGACAAAAAATGAATCGGTGATGAAACGATGAAAATAATTCGGCGATGAAACGGTGGTTGTTTTGAGATCGTATGGCAAACATTTGTCCACTTATTGGCGAATTGGAGATTGTTTAGCAACTGTTTGGTGAGCAAATGGCACATGGGGCGCTTGTTATGTGAATGTTCAGCGAACATTCAACGAAAATGTCACCAAGCGAATATAGTTTCCCACAACTTGGTGAATATTTGGGGGAAACAGTAACTGTCTGGGGATTTTGGATCAAATGTCAGCGTCCCCGAATAGTCGCCGGAATTTTGAACATTTCCAAAACTTCGAGAAAATGTTCGGTGAACAAGTAGAACGTTTGGGCAAAGAGGAGTACATTTGGGGAAACTTGGGAATGTCTGGGGAAGATTTGGGGAATTTCACAGATTTGAAATTCGACAATGTCGCTAAATAGTCGCCATCCACATCAAATTTCTTCAAACAGCGAACAATTATTGGTGACAACAACTTGGTGACGCCAATGATTTTTTCGACAAAAATTCGCCAACTTCACCAATTGATTGCCGTTTGGTGAGATCTCTTCTATAGTGAAAAAAATAACTACAAATTGCTCTCATCATTTATTTGGTACGCAAATTATTTCAAATCCTGTACATCGCATCATTTCAATTCAGTCTTTAACGGAGGTTAGTAATATAACATTTTCGTTGTCCAGATCAAAACTACAACATGTTAAAACCTAACATAATCATACCCCACAAATTTTTTCGTGCAGCTCTATATTTTTCACGTGTTCGTCTTTACTCGTGTTGAGCACCAATCTAATATCGTAAAAACCAGCCAGATGGTAGTACAGCACTATCCAGTTACCATTCATAGTTTATGAATAGTCCCTGTCCCGCCCTCTACCAAGGGAAGGGATGGGGGAATGTACTGCAACCCAACTGTCCACTAATATAAGCCCCCTACCACCAGAAGAGAAGAATAGGGCCCAGCGATAAGCATTGTGACCACCCTTCGAGCAAAAAACCTATTTTTCTTAAACCTCTCTCCCCAGTAAACACAAAACATTTGTAAAACATTTGTACAATGTTGGTCTAACGTTGAAGACGTTGGGCCAACTCTGTACAAATGTTATACAAATGTTTTGTGTTTGCCGGCTCCCCAGGCGGTTCTCGCCGTTGCTCCCAGCTAATTGCCAACAAGGGCGAACGATTCACGCAGCTGTAGTTTAATGTTGTGTCAACGGCGCAAAAGCTAGCAAAACGTTGTGATGCCACTGGGTCAACACTGGTCTAACTTGTAGCATTGGCTACACGTCTTGCCAACGTTGGAAGTTTTTGAAAAAGACCGTTGGACGTGTTCGAAAAAAAGTACGCAGTATAACCGTCCACCCCGTTACACCTTCCCCACAGCCTGTGGTGATAGAGTAAACCTTGAAAAAATAAAAGTTTTTCAGAACTAAAATGATTTTGACCATTCGAGTTGGAATTGCCTTAGCAACTAGTTAGTAATTCTTCAAATGAAGGAAAAAAACCTTTAAATTAATCGATGTGATTTCCAAAATATTCCATCTAATGATTTGTGTATTTTGTATAAAAAAAGACATTTTGTCAATGTTAAAGAGAATTGTTTGTTCTGAAACTTCACCTACGATTTAGTTATATTTTTAACGTTCAAATTTGCTCACAAACCTAAAATAAGTATAACTAAATTATACAAGTGATTACTTTCCAACTCACTAACTCAAGCGCTATTTAGTAAAATTGTCACAGATGTGTATTCTTCTAAAAATGGCCTTCATTAAAGGAAGTGTCTTTCGCACAGGGCTAAAGGGGTGTATTGTTGAGGAAACAGGGAGGGGGTGGGGGTGTGGAACCCCTTATTTAGCCACCCTACATTCATCAACCTGTTGGCCTACCACCCATAGATTCTGTCAGTGGCACGCGACTGCCACACCGCCAACACCACACTGAAAGCTATCAGCTCAGATGACGAGAGACATTGCCTCTGTGCTGGTTTAATGCTGGGTCATCGTCTGCGACGCTGACCCAGCATTGAACCAGCGCAGCGGCAATGTCTCGTGTTTGCTGGGTATCTATGTACATTAACACGTTGCGTACTAGGGATGACATTTATCAGTGCTTTAAATATAGCGAACGTGTAGAAATTTACACCCATATGCATACCTCGGATATATGATCAATTCGGATTGAGTGATTTTGTGTTATGGGATAAGTTGACATGGGCATAATAATATATCTTTAACATTGGTACTTTCAACGTTATAGATATTATCTTCAACCATTTTCGTCAGCGTAAACATGTATAGACATTAACCATTTAACTACTATATATGACATTTCTTAAACCTAAGGCATAATACACACCATTTTCCTTGTTTTTTAGCACCTATAAACATTGAGCCAAGTTGTCGTAGCTGCGGTATGAGTGAGCGAGTGAGTGAGTTAAATAATGAGTGAGTGAGTGAGTGTGTGAGTATGCATGTGCCTTGTGCGACAATATCTCTACATAACTTGTACACCAGAAAATGGACAAATCCGTGTGACTTAAAGCTCGTTACATTTTAACATACCTTTGAACACTTTAGAGTGGAGAAGATATGTGAATTTCTCACTAAATTATTTTAAAGGAGGCTTTCATTTTTTAAATCCCAGAGACCACATGGTACTGTGTTGGCGTTGGGTTTGATGTTTCCGCATGACTGCGCGCCGCCCAGCGCCCCTCTATCGCCCACCCCTTCTGCCAATGAGCCACTGTTATATAGCGGGTGAATTCAGGGTGATTTAGGGCGTCAATCGCTTTCCCAGCAGGGGATCCACCTCACCTGTCACCCACAACCCACAAACTGAAGAACTCCCTGACTGCTAGAGCAAAGATTACTCATGCAAAGAAATAAATAAGATGCCGAAATTAATATTTTTTTAAATGTTATGTAGACAAACAAATGACACCCGCTAGTTTCAATAACATTTAGATCCTGATTGTCATTAACAGGGAAAACGGTTTTTAAAATTTACAATGCCTTGTATTTGTTTTGTCTGGCTTATCTTTAAGTATAATGTATCGACATTTATTTCGTAGACATTATCTAAAATGATAAAAAATCCTTGCCCAAAAATAAGGATGAAATTATTTTTAGCCACCCATGAGTAGACTCAGGTGCCACGTTTAGCCACATAAGATCAGACTCTGACACCATGCTTAGCCACAGAAGAGCCGGCTCAGATGTCATGTTTAGCCACACAAGAGCAGACTCTGACACCATGCTTAGCCACAGAAGAGCCGGCTCAGATGCCATGTTTAGCCACACAAGAGCAGACTCTGACGTCATGCTTAGCCACAGAAGAGCCGGCTCAGATGTCATGTTTAGCCACACAAGAGTAGACTCTGACGTCATGCTTAGCCACAGAAGAGCCAGCTCAGATGTCATGTTTAGCCACACAAGAGCAGACTCTGACGTCATGCTTAGCCACAGAAGAGCCAGCTCAGATGTCATGTTTAGCCACACAAGAGCAGATTCTGACGTCATGCTTAGCCACAGAAAAGCCGGCTCAGATGTCAAGTTTAGCCGCCCAAGAGAAAACTCTGGCGTCATGCTTAGCCACAGAAAAGCAGGCTCAGATGTTAAGTTTAGCCACACAAAAGCAGATTCTGACGTCATGCTTAGCCGCAGAAGAGCCAGCTCAGATGTCAAATTTAGCCACACAAGAGCAGACTCTGACGTCATGCTTAGCCACAGAAGAGTAGGCTCAGATGTCATGTTTAGCCACACAAGAGCAGATTCTGACGTCATGCTTAGCCACAGAAGAGCCGGCTCAGATGTTAAGTTTAGCCACACAAGAGCAGATTCTGACGTCATGCTTAGCCACAGAAGAGCAGGCTCAGATGTCATGTTTAGCCACACGAGAGCAGACGATGACGTCATGCTTAGCCGCAGAAGAGCCAGCTCAGATGTCAAGTTTAGCCACACAAGAGCAGACTCTGACGTCATGCTTAGCCACAGAAGAGCAGGCGCAGATGCCATATTTGGGCACACAAGAGCAAACTCTGACATCAAACCTTGCTATTAGTAAGCTATAAATTTACTGATTAATAATAGGTTGAATACACAGAAGAGCGTGGCTCAGGTGCAAGAGAAGACTCTGGTGTCATGCTTATCCACAGAAGAGCAGGCTCTGACATCATACCTTGCCACAGAAGAGCAAGCTCAGATGCAAGAACAGACTCTGACGCCATGGTTAGCCACAGAAGAGCAGGCTAAGATGCCATCTTTAAACACACGAAAGCAGACTCTGACGTCCTGCTTAGCCACAGTCTCAGATGTCTTTGAACAACACAACCAGAATCAGATGCAATGCTTAGCCACACAAGACAAGCTTGCTTTTGTGGATTTGCTCCCCTCAGGTTACTAGCGTGTAATATATTTTTTTCAGTTATTCACATGTTTCTGCACAAGGACACTGATGACAGTGTTTTGTTTTAACATTGTCATAAATACGTATGAACTAAATGAATCATTTAGTAAAATAGTTTGAACCATATAAGTCACGTGTACAACAGCCAATTTAATAATTAAGTATCTTTATATAACATCTCTAGTTATGAACAATAGTATCAAAATCACTTGCTCAAAATGCTATCAAGAAAGGCAGCCTGTCAAGACAAAATGCTTAGAGACGTCCTACGGGTGTGGCTTTACCTAAAGAAAAGTGATAAAAACATCGACGGGCACAAGCTACATGTGTGTTTGATAGTGTGGTACTTGGTGACACTAATTTAGTACTGATTTACTCAGTGGCTGTGTTTTGAACAGTACTATGTCTGGGTAATAACAACATTCGGCGCATCTTGCCCTGAGCTGTTGTCAGTTCTTTTCTTCGACTTGAATTTTATGGCCCACTCCACCAAAAACACCGCAGCTGAAAGTCTTGTATTTTATGATCTCCGATACAAATGATAGTGTTTTGCACCTCCGACCGGTCGCGAGAGGTCGGTCGAACGTCGGACCGAAGTTGGACCAGCTTCTCCGACGCTGGTCCAGCTTCGATCCGACGTTCACCGCGCCCTGCCCAGTCACACCTATTCCTCTTCATCATTTCTTCGTCACTTTTCTAGCAGCTCGGGTATTCACAGAGTGTCAGACGACGTCAGGAAAGCGTTAGTAATGCTGGCAGATAATTTACATGTTGATGAAAACCCCGCCGCCGTCCTGGGCGGGATGACCTCGTATCGACACGTGCGCAGCGCCACAGGTGGTAAATTCAGAAACTACACCTCAAGGCAGGGTACATTCAGCTAAAAATCAACCTCGCTATACATGGATGTACAACCGGTGGTTAAAGTATAAAACGTCGTACAATAACCTGTTAACGCTCCAATCCGATCGTTTGTGTGCTTTGAAAATAATCTGGGGTTTCTAAAAGATGACGGCATAATTATTCCAGGTTTATGTTTATATCATGTTGAAAAGAAATATTTATTTCTTGCAAACAATATTTATTTTTTAGATTTTTCACATGTGAGTAAAATCGTACAAAATGTCGGAAATATGACCGTCATGTGCGAATCCGGTTTGCTTCTGTTCTCTTATACGTGATACTGCATTGGCCTGTTCTAAAAGGCCAATGCAGTATCATCAAAGAGTTGAGTATGGTAATTTTTTTATTTTAAATAAATACACTACTGGTCCCCCTGAATCCCTGGTCCTCTGATATGTCACTCCTTATATTAATGGTGTAATTTAAAGGTACAATTATATGTTTAAGTATAGCTAATGGCCCTTCTAAGACAATAGTATCTTCCTAGCTAAGTTGTATAACATTTGTAATATGTTACAAATTGTTACACTAGCTGTCCTATTTACATTTGATTACTCTGAAAAAACAGATAGAGTTTAAATGACGACAATGAAGGGTCATGCTGACCCAGCAAACACAAAACATTTGTATAACATTTGTGCAATGTTGGACCAACGTCGAAGACGTTGGGCCAACATTGTACAAATGTTATACACATGTTTTGTGTTCACTGGGGAGATGCTCACTGATCTGCGTCTTTCATTAGCTGACCATTCCAATAATATATACTATGTAAACGTTCTCAAATAAGCTAAAATAAAATCTGAAATAAGATTTATATAAAATTAAGTGTCAAACATTTAGAAAATTAACATGTTTGGTGAAAAAAACCTCATGGTTTGTTACCAAGTGCTGCTCGTTGGTAACTAGGTAACCGCATCTGACTGGAAGAGGTACACGGGCATGGTGAATAGCTGTCATCTACTGCTTCATTAGCTTCACTTCCTGGATTCACAAAGAAACATGTGCTGTGACACGTTCAAATAACTTTGTGGGATTATTTCAGTGCCACCCCGCTAATCGTTTGCCTCGCTTATATTTTAGCTAGAATGATTCAGAGGAAGATAGCATTAAATATTAACCTAAAAACAAATCCCTGTTATCTTGTAAATACTGAGTACACATTTCCACATGATTTCTCGTCTTCTCAGAGATTAAGTATCCTTTCCACACATTTGTCACCACGTTACGATATTTAACCCTTTGCCTGCTGATCACGACTATTGTCTTTTTAAATCTGTTGTATCAGTCAATCAAATCACTGTTATGAGTATGAAATATGTGTCTAAACATCAAGATTTGCTGATATTTGTGCTCAAATTAAACAAATGTGAGTAATTTTCAGCCACTTGAAGTTGTGGGTCGCGGTAGCGAGACACAACTTCAAGTGGCTGAAAAATTTAATGATTAATTTAGCAGGATAAGGGTTAAGAGGTGCTAGTTCGAAACATTCTGAAACGGATCCCGTTTTAACATGTGATGTTAAACATATCAAGGTGAATGAAAACGATTCGGCCCCGGTTCCACCAACTGACTAATGTTAAAATGTTGTCTTAAATATCAACACGTGATCAAATCTCAACCAATCAGTGAGCTTAAGACTGACTTAAGTTTAGAGCAGCTTAGCTGAGCCGGTTGGTTAAACTGGGGCCTGCTTTTATATGTGATACCAGAAATGCATAATACATTACATTTCTGATGATACCCAAGTATTATATCTCAAATGAAATCACAGTAGGTTATTATTGTAACGAATCAATATTTTTTTTTACAAACATGCCATGCGGTGTAACCCTTTAAATTCCGTTATCGCATTTTTTATACGTGGGACATTAAAGGGTTAAAATACGTTGGTTTCCTTATTATTACTTCATTTAATCAAACATAGATTATTATTGTTGGTTCGAATTCGCACTGGCATTGACGATGACCCGAGATTGAATATTCCGCAAGAGTGACGTTAGGAATTCTAAGTTGAGAGTGAATGTGTCACTGATGACCAGTCAGCATATGGTGTGGTCATCGCTGGTCAAGCACGGTCACTTCTGATCCTGTTATTAAAGAATCAGGTTTCCTATGTGACACGTTACAAGGTAATAAACGTATAGGGTGTGATCATTAAAACATTATATTATTGCCGTATAGGCATCGGTGACAAGCAGCAGACCAGGGCCAAGTTTCATCATCGTGTAAGACAAAACTTAAAGTTTGTAAATATTTTTTTTTTCAGGCGTGTGACAATTATATTTATGCTATTAAGCAAGTATGCAAATAAATTAAACTATGCAAATAAATTAAAGTCCTTTAAAAAACTAACTAATTCACTGATTGAATGGCAGATAATAAACAATTCATTTTTAAGTTAGCTTGCATTCATACTCAGCTGGAAATTTAGTTAAAAATTCCATCGACTAAATGCAAACACCACATGGTAGTTTTGAACTCTATATAGTAGAAGAGGTGAGGTAGGCTACACCATGTCCAATTCACGCTGGCACTTTTTTCCCATTTTATGACGGAACTAGCTGGGCACATAATTATAATCATGCTTTCTACTATGTTTTAAATCCGTGCAGGATAATAATATTTTCATTCCCCTCAGCCCGCTCATTAGCTGTTACATTTTTTCTTTATTTCGTCATCCATATTATTAACATAACTTTTACTTCGGCATGATGATGTTATTCTAATATAAAATCTCGGGAAAAAATGCGAGTAACAATAACTGGGATAATTAGAAATGGTCGTGATTGACTGGCCGTCCATTATGACAGCGGGGGGCTGTCCGCTTAAAGTCACGGCGCTATTTGGCTGGGTGGCGACACCGATTAGAACAGCCATCGGCTCTCACCCTGTCATCCAGTGAGGCTGGAATCAAGATAAGAGTCTAATCTGATAAAATGGCCGCCCTATTAACATGATTAAAGCAATCATACCCGTGATAAATATGCCGGAATCTGTTTTTGCTCAAATCATCCGGTGATTTACTTTGTGGTGTATTAATGTGTGAGTAACCCTTTAACGTCTCGGGTTCACTTATAGTTATATGACTTTATGCTAACCCTTGTCCTGCTCATGTGTTTGCTTCTATTCTCGTCATAATTATTATGCTGGAAGTTGGAAGTGTTGAGCGAAATTTCCATCTTCACATGACAAAAAATACTTATATTTATGAAAAAAGACATCTCCCAATTTGAATATTAGCATCTAACACGAACTATTTTATCATTTTTCACTAGGTCTGAAAACATGTTTGAAAACGTAGCTCTCGGCAATATGTGGTTCCAGCAACACAAGGATTATTCAGCGGTCATGTAATGAACCAGCTGCGAATTATAGTATAATTTATAAAAATAATTTCTTTGAAATCAAAAAGTTTTGATATCGACGTATCAATACATACAGGCCTCTGGTGAGGAATAATAACTGAACATAGACTCCTCGCCTGGAAACGAATTATAAATGCCCCGAGGCGCCTCTCAGCGGTGGGGAGGGAGATGATAGGCGTGAGAAGGGGTTCATGGCAAACCGGGAATACAGGTAGGTACCGAGCTAACACGAGATGTTGGTTCAATGTTGGCTCAATTTTGGTCCACCGTCTGCGACGGTGGGCCGACATTGATCCAGCATAGGGTAAAATGGCTGTTATGGCCTGACCCTTAGAAGATACACTATAATTACTGGGCTATAACTTATATATCCTTGATGAAAGTCCGTTTCTGCTCTTATCTGAAATGCTAGGAAAAAAGGTAGATTGAACTTTGTAATATCAGTGTTACATACATATTAGCAGAAATACATTGTGTATTATGTATTTCTGATATTAGCAAAAAACATGTTCTGAAGCAAGTTAAGCGTGCACATTTTAACTGCTTTTCCAAGCAAAATTTATGTTTGCAATTTAGATAAGATGCAGGTGCGGCTCTCAAACAACATAACACTATTATTGTAGTAGTTATATATATTTTTTTATTTGAAACTGGCATCAGCGCTCTTAGTTTCAAATGAATAAAATGCTAAGAAGCACTGCCACATTCAAAAAATTAAATGTTGACTGTTGAGTGTTTTATAGTTAATTCGTGGTTCTTATTAAAACAATAAAAAATGTTTTGTGTTTTAAAATTGGTTGTTCAATGCATAAATCCATTTCGGTTAGTAGCTGTCAATGTTTTCCAAAACTATTTTTTACTTGCGTAGTTAGAATTTCTAGTTGTCCAGCAGCAGCTCAAAAAGTTCTTAATAATATAATGGAGGTAAAAAAATATCACGGCCGTTCAAATACTACTGATGTTCTCATTTTATTAATTAATTCAGGTGAATTTACGTTTATTTTACCAATTCAACCTCTTTCGCTTGTTTTTTCAGACTGACTACTCACACACAATGTCATAACAGCTTTTTTTATATAATATTACACTATGAAATAAAGCCATCAGGCCTATAAAGTAAATCCAGACTTGTTGATTTGCGTGGTTAACCGCGTGCTAAATGTGTATATAATTATCATACACACGTCTGTATATGATTATAAATATTACAAACATATTTTCCATATTGAAATAGGGTCAACAACACAATATAATGTGCGGCACTAAAAAGATGACCATGAAAGATGACCTACACCACACGTCGTGTTCCAGGTCAGAGGTCACAGTCTGACCCCTGAGGTCAGGGCTAATAGCACGAGGGTTGCGTGTCGACGCTGGAAAGATAAGCATGATAAGCACAGGGGTTCCTCAACCCTCATAACATGCATTTTCCTCATTTTATTGACCTTGAGATGTGAATTGCTATCGCAATTCCCATCTCAAGGTGAATAAAAATATCAAAATTGCATAAAATACTTTAGTATAATATCTGAAATGTAAGATCCGAGTGTCATTCTGTTGATGGAAGAAGATGTCATAGGCTCGTGATTTCTTTTAATTTAAAACATGCTATATAGTGCGACAAGAGAGCTTAATGAAATGTAATGAATCGGGCAGCCCAGGTCCCTGGAAGTCTGAAGTCGAGGACGCTACCTCTCGGTCACGGTGGCTCCCCACAATACTTCGTTTTACGAGTGGATGGGGAAAAAAACATTTTTGCTATTTTCAAACTGCCAAGACCGAGAAGCGAACCCCGAACTCCAGCGTGAAAGGCAGCGGTGCTAACCACTACCTTAGGGCCCCTGCCCAGAGAGGGTTTGCCATAATCCTGATCTCACTTTCGCGCAGAGAAACCGTGAATCAAATCACCGAAAATATCACAGAAAATAGGCCCCGCGACACAACTATCTACCAAAATAGGGTTGTTTTCTATTTTTATAATTATTATGGATGTGTTTACGTTATTTGTGGTGACGATGCAGTTAATGGGTTTGATCTCCGACCCTTTCCAACCTCGCGTAAAGTTATACATCGTCTCAATGATTCTAATATGATCTTTGACCGCGTGATTTATCTCGACCATTTAGCTTAATCCATCCAAGGACTCGGATGATACCATGTTAATGAGTGCTCCTGACAATAGATCAGTAATGAAACCCACGTACCTCTTAGCTGGTGCTCAATGTGACCAGCATGTCTTAGCAAATACGATATGTTCACCCACTGCTGGTTTGATGTTGGGCCACCGTCAGGAAACCGTCAGTGCATTCCGTATATTATAATCATTTCTAAAGCGCCAAGGTATAATTTTTCCACACGGGAAATTATCATTATCTTATGCATCTGGATACCCCCGATCTTTGTTCAGCAACACCCATGCGATATGGACCCGGCAGTGCCTTGTTGAGTCTTGGGACGCTTAGATTTATTCCATTAATTGTTGTTACTCTGGGACTATCCTGTCATGATACATCACTAATTTGTGTAACAAACCGATGTCTCGTGGCAGAACTCATTATCAGATGAGAGAAGGAAAGCACTTCAAATACTCCCTCTATACTATGTCCAGTTATCCTATCAACTTTTCTTGGTAAGCTACCAAATATCCAAAAAACATTTTTAGATATCACAGAGTGTGCTCGTATAATTATGTGATATTCAATGTTAATCTTACCAATAAAAATCGTATTTTTTAACCCAGATTTACACCTTGTCTTTTCGATGAAAATATGGAAAAAAAGAAGACCTGATACTTTAGTTTGACAATACCGTGAATGCTAGTTATTTATTTAAACTCCATTGGAATTCTGTGAAGCAGATATGTATCAGGAGCTTATCCCAGTATAAGAATCGCAAAATTAGGATTATCTTAACTTTCTCTCATTTCCATTAGAAAAGTAAAGATAAATTTTAATTTTTCTAATGAAAATAAGAGAAAGTTAAGATAATCTTGATTTTCAGATTCTTAGTGGGATGACTATTATTAGGAGGACATGAAGTGACACTGGAGACAGTGTACCTTTACGCCTAACGTGTAAAGTATCCAGATAGGGTGTTCACATTGGGGTATATAGCGGGGAAAAGGGGTGTGTAGAGGGCATCTATCACTCCACGTGTCTCCGTGGGGTGTCACAGGGTGACACACGTCACCCCATCTCACCCCACTACCTTATAAGGTAAATGTCACTACAATATCTAATTGAAGACAAGGTGTAAGTCTTGTTTCAAAACGATCCGATTGTTATTGGTGTAATTATCATTGAATATCACAATTTATCTCGAATTTCTGAAAAAAATCAAAAATCAGTTTAAAATAAAAAAAAAAGCTAAAATTATTTAAAAAATGCCCATCTACCGCACTTTATTCCATTTAAATTAAATGGTATTACATTTATCTCCATATCTACATTAAGACCTTAGTATTATAGTTACTCCTCACACACAGAGACAAGGGAACCTTCTCGTTTTATTCTTTTTTTAATTAAAACTTTTCACGACTTCATTGTTTTTCAACCCTTAGAGCGCTGAGATCGACTTTAGTCGTTGGGATCTGACGTCGTCTGTAGACGTCAGATTCTGACGTCTTAATTCGATCCACGCACTGTAAGAGAAAAAATATTTATAATGGCCGCAGACCTATATCAATAAAAAAAACCTCACTCCATGGTTTACATAAAAAAAATCAGCGCTTTAACCCATTAATCCCGCACGATGCATCAAAGCATCATTTTACATCCCTAAAAACAGACTTAATTTTCCTACAACTAGAGGTTTTAGAATGAAAATTTCCATGAAACTGTTTTACCAATAGATGGCAATTTTCTTCAAGTTTTCACCCACTCCAAGTCATTTTCATCCACTACAAGTCGAGAATTGCGGCAGCAATTCGCGGCTTGTAGTGGATGAAGATGACTGTGGTAAATTCAGGATTGAAAGGGTTAAGGGTTAATCTGACATCTATATGTATGTAAACCCCAGTAATATATAGTTATCCAGGCCTCTGGTAGACCTCATATTCCTGGATCTCGTTATACAGCAGAGACACAAATTAATAAAAGCGCTTGAACGCTAATTTCTTGTTCTAGCCGAATAAAAAGTGGTTGAAATTAATTCGACGAATGGTTAAAAAAATTAATAAAACGTCCAGTCAGTCACGTGTCATCCAAAAAAAACGTTTGAATTTCAGTGGCAATAATTAATTGATAACAATACAATGTTTTTCGCAAAAGAAAGTGATACAATAGCAGTAATTCATGAAAATGATTAAATAGTCTACGGGTGAAGGCCAGGTGTAATCAGTAGACTCTGCACAGAGTAATTATCCATTCTATTCTAAGTAACGGTTTATCCCTTATCCTGCTGATCGCGACTATTGTCGTTTTTAACCTGTTTTATTAGTCGATCAAATCACTGCTATTGGGAACGAAATGAGTGCTTGAACATCAGGATTTCCAAATATTTGGTCTAAAATTGAACAAATATGACTAATTTTTACCCACTTGAAGTTGTGGATCGCGGTAGCGAGACACAACTTCAAGTGGGTAAAAATTAAATAAATTAACTTAGCGGGATAAGGGTTATTAATGACGAGAGTGATTCACAAACTAGTCATTGTAACATATACTTTAATTATGTTGCAGAACTGAAATCACTTCAACTGGACTTTCAAGTCAAAGGTGTTTCATTAATACCCTACCACATATTTTGCAGGATAAAAGCTGAGAGTGTGAGACACTTATTCTGGGATCTCTAAGCTTATACCGTATCATTCATTCATTCATTCATTCATTCATTCATTCATTCATTCATTCATTCATTCATTCATTCATTCATTCATTCATTCATTCATTCATTCATTCATTCATTCATTCATTCATTCATTCATTCATTCATTCATTCATTTATTCATTCATTCATTCATTCATTCATTCATTCATTCATTCATTCATTCATTCATTCATTCATTCATTCATTCATTCATTTATTCATTCATTCATTTATTCATTCATTCATTCATTCATTCATTCCTTTATTCATTCATTCATTCATTAATTCATTCCTTCTTCATTCATTCATTCATTCATTCATTCATTCATTTTTTCATTGAATCATTGATTCATTGATTCATTGATTCATTGATTCATTGATTCATTCATTCATTCATTCATTCATTCAATCATTCATTCATTCATTCATTCATTCATTCATTCATTCATTCATTCATTCATTTATTCATTCATTCATTTATTCATTCATTCATTCATTCATTCATTCATTCATTCATTCCTTTATTCATTCATTCATTCATTCATTAATTCATTCCTTCTTCATTCATTCATTCATTCATTCATTCATTCATTCATTTTTTCATTGAATCATTGATTCATTGATTCATTGATTCATTGATTGATTCATTCATTCATTCATTCATTCATTCATTCATTCATTCATTCATTCATTCATTCATTCATTCATTCATTCGTTCGTTCGTTCGTTCGTTCGTTCGTTCGTTCGTTCGTTCGTTCGTTCGTTCGTTCGTTCGTTCGTTCATTCGTTCGTTCGTTCGTTCGTTCGTTCGTTCGTTCGTTCGTTCGTTCGTTCGTTCGTTCGTTCGTTCGTTCGTTCGTTCGTTCGTTCGTTCGTTCGTTCGTTCGTTCGCTCGTTCGTTCGTTCGTTCGTTTGTTTGATCGTTCGTTCGTTCGTTTGCTCGCTCACTCACTCACTCACTCACTCACTCACTCATATTGTTGGAAGCAATTGTCGGCTATTAGTACAGTACACTGACTCTTGCTTTTAAGAGTTTAATAAAGATGCCTTTAAGATGGCATTCATTGATAGGTCTGTTTGCGTATTACATTTAATAGTTAACGTGATATTAAGTGAAATGGATGTAGAGAAACTAAAGTGTCACCTCGCCTTCAGAACAATTTAACCGTTTTCAGGTCACAAAGAGCATAATTAGGGGAGTGGGAGCAGTGAACAACAGGTGCTTAAGAACAAGTCCCATCTTCTGCACGCGCTTGTTTACCCCATCTGTTGTATTTTGGACCCAGACGACATTTTTGAATATTAGAGACGTCACCCACAGTACAATATATAGAATATACAAGAGATGTTGCTGTTACTGGCAAACCGTTTGTGATGCTGGTCCAACAAATGACTTGGGCCTATTATAGAACTAACAGATCTTACGCGTTATGCTGGTTCTGAATAAACAGATTATTCAGTTATTAATCATATGAAGTTGTGATTTACTCTCTGATGTGACACCTTGTTAATAATTCAAAGGTTCCAATGAGTAACTTTTCTTATGGACTATAAAATTGCAGAGGGCTGCAGGGTAGAAATAATTTATATTTCCTGCAATTCCTCAGACGCATCACGGGGTGCTTACACGGTCCAAAGGTGATATGCTGCACAGAAAACGATTGCATCCTGGGTTCGACTCTCTGGTCGTGAAATCTCGTACAGCGCTGGAATCGTCTTTAGACGTCAGAATCTGACGTTTGCAGACGTGATATTCTGACGTCTCAGGTCGATCCCCGCATTGAAAGAGTAAAATATTTCTAATGCCGTGGGGATCGACTTAAGTCGTCAGAATCTGACGTCTGTAGACGTCAGATTCTGACGACTAAAGTCGACCCCCGCACTCCAAGAATTCAAATGAAGCGGAAAGAGCCAACTAAGTCTTTATGATGATTTCAAAAAACCCTTTGGTTTTCATGGTTTGTATAAAAATATATCAGCTCTTTAAGGGTTAAAGCAATTCTCGTCTCATTTTAGAAATAAATGATTGACCGATACTACCCAGTGAAAATTTTGAACCAAGCATTAGAACATGGCCAATCGAATGTGTGATAGTATTAACGGCGTGCACATGAACTGAATGTTCATTCACTCAAGCGGAATGTTCATCAACATGTTTATGCTTATGCATATAAACAAGTAAACTGAGCTGTGTTTCTTCAGACAATTATTACATTAGACACTTGACGTTGGTATCCTCAACGTTGAATCAATGTCACATACGTTGATTTAGCATTGATACAACGTCTAATTCTCTGCGGGATTAAGCACTGACCATATGGTCGGCACGTGACCAACACTTATCATACGTCACGTGTGAGGGTCGTAAATCACGGGGAGAGGCGGACAGTGAGGATGGATGGGAATACTCACTTCAGGTGGCCAGATTACTTTTGTAATAATGGAAAAAGAGTCTGTCTTCTGCGCCATTATTCGGCTCTTTGATGTTCTATTTCAATGCACTAAAAGCTGTCTATGTTTCTAGGCCGTTAATGACAAATGATATATCAATGGTGAAAGTGTGCCCCGAGCCGTTTTTAAGCGTATTCGAAATATGTTTTTTTGCAACTAGAACATAGACTGAAATTATTGCGATGTAAAACTGAAATTATTGAGGAAAGCCATCGTCGAACAAATAAAACGTTGTAGGGATTAATGTTGCATTAAAACCATTAATAAAGGTATAACGTTAATATTTTTTTGCTTTAAAAAATCTTTATAATCCTGTAGGTAATAATAACACAGACTATGACTACTGAATTTTTTAAATGCTGTACTTTGGGAAAAATACTGAAACTGAATATAACTTTTTATTTATTTTTCATTTGAAAATTCGGAATTAGTTATGTTTTTGCGTCACTTGAACGGGGTAAATCAGTTTGCGCCGCTGATCACAGTATGCACATGAATCGGTCTGATTGTGCGCCTCCCCGCTGTGCTTAACCTTTTCACTACCATACATGACGGAAATTTCCGTCGTCATTCGTCAATGAACGTAACCATAAAATGACACAAATTTTCGTCAAATATATACTACATTTATGTATTTTTCGTCATTTGGAGCTGGAAATTGCGTTAGCAATTCCAGCTTCAAATGACGAAAAATAGAACTCCTACACCAGTATATCTGGATCCTGGCATGCACTCCGGTCTGGAAGTCAAAGGGTTAAAAGTCAGAGGGTCTCCAAACCGCTTACCATGTCAATATAATCGTTGTTGTAATTCTCGAGACGATATAACCAAGGAATTGTTTTATAGTTCTTGATATAGGCCCCCTTTTAAATGTGTTTCGCCGCGCAATATAAATGAATAGATGAACGTTGTTTCTATGTGGAAGCAAAATGATCGAGACCTGATTTAGAAAACATCACGTTACTTTCCGAGTAGCTACATATAACCATTGTAAGACTCGGATATGTATTATTTTTATTGAATGTGAGATGTGAATTGCTTTTGCCATTTCCACCTTATTGCGAATACAAATGTGTAGTTAAAACAAATACCCAAGCATAATATATGTATCAAATGAAAGCTCAGAATGTCATTTGTGATGGAATATATTTCATTCAATGCATTTTATTTAAAAGTCTAAGCCAATAGTGCGGTGCATAAATGCGACAGGAGACTTTAAAGGGTTAAATCATTATGAGCATTAACCTATTTACCGCTCTAAATATCAGATTTTAAAAATGCGTGTTAAAAGTAAAACGTGACATCAATCACCAAGATTTGGACAGAGATTATCTTCATTTTTGTCAAATCTGAATAATTTGAATCGAGATTTGAATCGTGTCAGCGTGAAAGAAAGTTCTAATAAAATAATTTGGGGGTTAAAGGGTTAAAGATGCACATTCTTAGCGAAAAGGGGGACGTTGACTCAACAATTTCTTAATGCTGTGCACATCTAAAAGCGTTGATGCTGATCAAACGGTCAGCAGCAGGAGGCGTTCTTGGTATGACCATGGAGATAGTAGAGACTCAATGGTAGTTAACATTTATAACATTTCATTGCGTACATTGTAGCCCAAGCTTTATTGCCACGATTCAAGTCATACCATGGAGTCTTGACTCCATGGTATGACTTGAATCGTGGCAATAAAGCTTGGGTACGCAATGAAATGTTATAAATGTTTACTAACAATTTGTCAAGGAAAGTGGTGGATAACACGGGCCCATATGTCATATTCCCATACCCCGATCCGCATGTCTGCCCCAGAAAATGATGTCACACCCAGATGATTCCCAGGCCGAGTAATGACGTCACGCACGAAGGATTCCCGCACACAGGATACTAGTGTCAGTCGCGGGTTTCCCGGCAGAGGGCGCCCACAATGGGGATAATTCCAGGGTTTTAATAACCATTTCATCGCTGTAATTTTCCGTCTTAATGTAATCTAGATGACTTTTAAATGCTGCTGTATTTTGATGGGGAACACGCCTCAATAAGACAATATATCACAATAAAAATAACGTCATTTCCCAATCATTCTTTTTATTGAATTTGTTTGATATAATTGATTACATTACACGAGTACGCTTGGGAGCCGTTGGGCTCATAGGGTTGAGCCCGAAATTATGGGAAAGCAATCTGCGGCTGTGGGAGTAATAGGGGTTGTGGGGAAACAGGGAATGGCCCGAAATGGATAAACCGAGTGACACGTAGTAATTCAACTCAATGGGGCAGTTTAAATATGAAAGGTGTATAAAATCACGGAAATATAACGGCCCGTGTCAGGGCTCCCTATGTGTCAAGTGTATCATCAAAACCAACTGCTGTCGTCTGTTTTAGTCAACTCTGGCTTCTGAACCCTAAGTAGGCCTAATTGTGAGAAACAGTAAAATATTTATCCAGAAGACACTCAACCACCGACTACTTGATAAGGTACAATTAACAGTTTATTATGAAATTTTGAATCAAATTAGGGCACCATTTTATTTTGATTTTAGCCATGTATATTTGCTGATTTGTTTGTTACTATTTTTCTTTCATTTGAAGGTGGAATTGGTGACGTAATAACTAGTGTCAAATGACAAAGAAATATGTTTAATATGAACATCTACCACCATTCTTTATTACACTAATCTCTACCACATGAAAAAATTTTTTTTTAATCACGTACAAGTTATTTGTTCAATTTTAGAAAGTACAACTGCATGAATGTCAGATGCTAATTAAATATTGACCTATTTAGGATCACCCCTGTCTTTTTTAAAAGGCTAGTCGTGCAAGCTCGGAATAAGCATGGATTTGATTTCCGCTTGTATGCGCCGTATATTCAATCGTAGTTGCCGTGATTTTTCCAAATTTATCAGAATCAAATATTAGTCTTCACGAGAACAGTCGCAACATTTGGTATCATTATAAGATTAAGCCACAGCAACAGTGGTGCAGCGTCTTAAATCATGTTCCCGATTCCATTATCAAACTATAAGAATAATCTTAAGAATTTAAATATCACAAGACGGTACTGTTCTTAGTCCTAAACAGTGCATTGTTTGTATGTTAAATAACGTACTCTGGGGATAATGGGGTGGTAGGCTAATAACTATGATAACCTCTCCCCAGTAAACAAGGGACATTGAACCTGTGCTGGCTCAATGCTGGGCCAGCATCGCAGACGAAGGCCCAACATTAAGCCAACACAGGTTCAATGAGCCTTGTTTGCTGGGTCACTGCTGAAAAAACAGCCACGTAATACGTTAAAGGGGGGATAGCGGGAAAAGAAACGGTTCACCCGTTTCCCACGGCTAACTGTTGAACAGTAATTGAACTGTTCAGTTATGATGAACAGCCTAATGAGGAGGCACAGCCCTGCTCATGTGAGCGACGTGATTTGAACGTGATTTTCACACGACAAACATGAAAATAATCATTTTTGTAACCGACCCATGACTCAGGGCTCCAGCTCCGAAAACACAATTAACCCAATGTAAAATCAATTGCAAGCCAGCGTCGTATATGATAAACCCAAACTGGTGTATTCCGTATTCTTGAAATACAAATAAACAGAAGAAAAGCTGCTTGCAATAACTTCATTGCTTGCGTATCTGCTCGAGAAACACAGAATCTGTGAATCGTATGTCCAATTTTTTTAATACATGTATGTGCTAACTTCTTGCGGGTTTCAAAAGTATGAGCTAGGGTAAAGATCGAGCATTCAAATTATGCGATATTTTACTAAATATCGGGAAATTTTTATTCCGCGTTGCATTACTGGTCTGATATTATATCGGGCAGACTCAACATGTCATAGCAGAATGATGCTTTTAAAATAATATTAAACAATCAAAATAATTATGAAAATCTTTTAACACTTTATCGCGGGTCTTTTCGCTCTGGATGTTTTTAGAGTGATGATCCTCTACAACAAACACGTGGTGGATCAGCGTCGCGACATATTACTTCTCGTGGTTGTTAGGGCGAGGCGAAGATTTGTATTTTGTTTTTGCGAATGGTTTCTTCCCCGCTCACTCGTAAATATTGGGTGGTGTGGGGAGCTTCCGTGCCCGAGAGGTCGCGTGCTCGGCGTCAGACCGCCAGGGCTAGTATTTCGCATCCTGTGGCTGTGCAGGGCACTACGTTTCATCTCATACATCTCACCATCCTCATTCATTCATTCATTCATTCATTCATTCATTCATTCATTCATTCATTCATTCATTCATTCATTCATTCATTCATTCATTCATTCATTCATTCATTCATTCATTCATTCATTCATTCATTTACTCATTTATTCATCTATTTTTTACGAACGGTAAAATAGGCCTACTCCTATAATACTACCGTACTCATATAATAATCACATAATGGATTGTTTTATATCTTAAAAATATACCCTGATGTGAATACTTCACACTGAGCGACGAGTCCAGATGAACATTAACAGCCATGTTGATCATATCTCACCGTCTTCGCTCCACATCAAAGCTCGATACTTTTCGACATTAGCGAAATTTTACATATTTAACAATTTAGCCAGGGCGTGGAAGTCCCTGCTTGCCACGTGCGTCCCCCAATCTGCCATATGTTCACCCGCCCTGTACAGTAAGGCGGCGGCCTTGTTCTCAAGTCAAACTCATTAAAATCACTCTTCAACAAAGGTTGGGGATGAAGTGTTTTGCATTAGATAAATGATCTGCCGCTGTCAAGTGTAAAGTTGCTGAAAATAATTGAGGCGTTCTTCGCTTCAATAGCTTAACACTTTAACTGTCCAATTGTTTAATTTGAATTTTCACTCACTTGAAGTTGTCTCGCTGACGCGATCCACACCTTCAAGTGAGTAAAAATTATTCAGTTTTGACAAAATGGAGGTGAACGATTTTGAAATCATGTGGATTGATCTCACGTTTTATCTTTGACATGTTCAAAACCTGGTATTTAATGTGCTAATAAAAAATGAAAAAACGAATCTAATCGGGACCACTTGTTAAAGGGTTAATGAAATTTAACCCCTCACATCATGACTAAGTCAATGCAAAATAGGATAATCCAAAAACATAAGGACGGTCTGAGCTTTATTTGATACTATAATTATCAGTTTGGAATATTTTACAATACCAAGTAATTTTCATTCATCTTGAGCTGTGAATTGCGGCAACAATCCACGTCTCAATGTAAAAGTGAATACAAAGAAATAGCAAGGTTTAAAACATACAATATTTCCAACTTGACGATTTTTGTCTCGTAGCGGGACACAACTATGCAGATAAGTAACTTTTATACATGTATCCGGTATGGTTTAAGGTTATTAGCCATGCATACAAACTGGTATGGACAGTCCCAGAAAAAAACAAAATGCATGAAATTATATAACTGAATTTATTCAAACCGCCATATATATGTTTCGACTCAAAAGAAAACACACAGAGCAATCATTACACAAGTCCCCCATGGTAGGCCTAAGTTAAACCCTTGTTCAGAAGTAACCAGGTTAAAGGGGGGGGGGAGAACAATATATTTGTCGGCTCCAAAATTACTAGTATACGTTTTGCTACTAACTGTAGTAAAAGGATATGATAGTAGGTCTACTATAAATCCTGACAATCAAAAAACGTAATACTGGCGTTTATTTGAACATATTGATCGCAATGTTATTTATCATGTCATGAAAACCACTTACATGTACTTTAAAGAACTTGAAAGGACATTTTATCGGAATGACAATGTACTAGCGAGTAACATCATAAAAATATCCCGCTTTGTTTTTGTTTTGATTGTCAGTGTCGGGTAGTGTAACCATTTAATATGCATGATTGTGTATTTGTGTGACAGACAAGTTTACATCAAACACGCCACCTTACATCTTCATTCACTCTTCTACTATACTTTTCAAATGCTACATGTGACAATGAGGATTGCTATACAGGATATAACTCATAACATGCTAATTGAGAGGACATAAATCAGAGAGTTATTTTCACACCGGCTGGACACGTGTGATCTTTGATCCCAAGTAAAGAACATGGCGAATATCTTATGTTTTAGTTGACATAAAGAAACGCACAATCTTTTGATCCTGGCGAGGCGATTCACATTATCATGCAAATGACGCTGGCTGCCTGTGGCCAGAAGACAGCGTGCACTTTTCCCAGTTGTAAAACAAGACGTCACAGCAGCCACCTTGAGGGCATCACACCAGCTCAAGTGGAACGTAAACTGAACATCGCAGGTTCCAATGTGATTCCATCTCATGTGGTGCTTTGTCAACATTGAGCTTTGTCGTGCAATGACAAACAGCAGTAGCTGCTTACTGTCAAGTAAGCAGTTACTACTGTTTGCCATTGCACGACAGGCTACTTTCGTAACGGAGATAAAAAATGACCTTACCTTATTAGCATGTGCGACCTTTGTTGGGCATGCTAATAAGATAAGGTCATTTTTATGGTGCCCTATTATGAAAGTCACACCAATTTGCATTGTGCAGTCATGCGTAACTACACGTAAGCGTGAAATTATACACATTGTTGCTGTTTGCTTTGATTTGTTGAATTAATATGCACAATTTTCTATTTTTTTATATTGTGTCCTGTGATTTGTCATTAATTTTGTGCTGTTAAAAAACGTTTTCCATTTTGGTATTTTCCCAGAATTTCTTAATAATAATGATACCAATAATGATTTATGTTGGGTGGCGAATTATACTATACTGAGTATCTGATGCTATGCAAAACGTTATAACAACGGTTTGATAATTTAAAAAATGTTTGAAATCACTGGTGATTTCAAATAGTTTGATCTGCTCTTTTTCTGTGTGATGCCATATATCAAAACCTTATTGTGTCCTAAACAAAGTCTATGTTTAATTACAAGGTTCAGAACGACCTATTACAGTTGACCCTGACAGCAAGGTGTGATGAAAACAGTATAGTTTGATGCCCAGGGCAGACTCCCACATAAGGAAGTCTGAGGTGAATATTCATCAGGGATTTATGACAAACAGCCCGGGGGTGATCAAGTGTCAGGTACCGCTAGGTGTGTAGTCACCCCCGTTACCTGCCGCCTGGTACCTACCGTTACCCGCCGTATAACAAACCCTCTGTGTAAGTGCCACCATGAGAAACAGGCCACTAGAGGCGCTGTCACTGCTAATAAGGACAAGGGGCAGAATGGGCTTCAGAGATAGACACGTATCTGAACGCGCTAATTAAAACTCACAATAACTCCTCAAACTCAACTAGAAATCTGCAGGCAGTGTGCTGGTTATGGGGTGAAGTGTGAAGATTGTAGTGTTGAGTACAAAGGGAGCCTTCTTCTCGGGCTTATTAGGACATTCCGGGTTTTACGCGTACCAGGCAGCCAGCCGACGGGGTGTTTGCCAACAGCTGTATTTTAAAAGTTTCACTCGAGAACAATCACTTTCCAGATATAAATTGATCATCTTCGAAATCGTTGCCGTATGCATGGATAAAACCGTTGAAAATGGAATTTGCAGACATAGAAGTCACCTAAAGAAACATAGATGCTTACATAAGCGTGTTACACATTCAATAAATGGTATATCATTTAAAATCTTTATTTCGAAAACAATATAATGATATGTGATCAATTTTAATAGTTTCAGCCCACATTGCCAGCGCACATCTACATCCAGATCTACATCCAGAAGTTTGTTATCTGGACAGAACGCTTTAAATCGTCTGAGATCAATTATATGTGCACTGTGTCATAATAATTTATTATGTGTGAGCTGTGCCATATTTGTACACTGTGTCATATGTGTGCACAGTGTCACATTGTATACTGTGTCATATGTGTACACAGTGTCACATTGTGTACTGTGTCATATGTGTGCACAGTGTCACATTGTGTACTGTGTCATATGTGTGCATCGTGTCACAATTGTGCCCTGTGTCATACTGTGTAATGTGTCATATGTGTACTCTGTGTCATATTTGGGCACTGTGTCATATGTGCACTGTGTCATATTGTGTACTGTGTCATATGTGTGAACTGTGCCATATTTGTGCACTGTGTCATATGTGCACTGTGTCATATTGTGTACTGTGTCATATGTGTGAACTGTGCCTTACTGTGTACTGTGTCATATGTGTGCACTGTGTCATATTGTGTACTGTGTCATATGTGTGAACTGTGCCTTACTGTGTACTGTGTCATATGTGTGCACTGTGTCATATTGTGTACTGTGTCATATGTGTGCACTGTGTTACATTTGTGCACTGTGTCATATGTGTGCGCTGTGTCATATTGTGTACTGTGTCATATGTCATATATGATATGCACTGTGCCAGGACATCTCCTGTCGTATAATGAGCACGTAAATGGGTGGATCTCCTCCAGATCTGGATCGCTCAGTCGTGTGTAGCTGGATCAGCTATCCACGATGCGTGAGCACAATTTGATAAATTAATTTGAAAAAATATTCATAAACCCTTCAACTGGATATAGGGCTTTAATGTTACAAAACAATCATACCATATGTTGCTGCATTCTTCACATGTTTGTCCCTAAAGTTGATCACACTGTGGTCCAGCTGGACTAGACTGACGCTACAGAAATAGCCTGTCCATTTATGCGCTGGGCTATGCCTTTATTTTCGCCCTAGATCTGCTATCACACCCAAGTGCCAGACCAAAATAATATTGAGACAGCTCCACGCCAATATATTGCGTTAATATGATGTCTCTGATGTCATTTTGTAGGAACAGCTATAACTAAACTGAAATACCATATCAGGCCCATATCCTTTTTTCAGCAATAAAATAAATAAAAATGTTCATATCATATCGTCCTCTTGGATATGAAAGGGTGTATCTGCCCCTTTGCAAAGTGGCAGATACACCTTTTCATATCCAACGGGACGTATTGCTAGATAAGCTCAGTTAAGTTTAGGAGGATCGATATTATGGTACAAGGCCGTAATTCACCCCCAAAGGACCGCCCCCTAGCGGTGGATTCTGTGTGACCCCAGCACTCTGGTTGGGGACCCTGTCCGTCACCATGACAACGCCATCACGTCGTCACCCCAAGGTAACACACCCACAACCTGTCACGTCTGGGACTAGTTTTCAAATTTGATCAACTTCTTTGAAAACCGTTTGAATGAAGCCATGAACAATACGCGGTGGCCAACTTGTGAGATATTAGCCTACTCAGACCTTGTCAACTGACACCAGCTGTTGAGGTGAAGACTTGAACCCAACAAACACAAGACGTTGGACCAATGTTGGCTTAATGTTGGACCAACATTAAACCAACAGTGGTCCAGCGTTTTGTAAAACTGATGAAATGTTTTCGTCTTCGTTAAGCCGATTCAACATACATTCACGTTTCCATTATTTACAATACCCCCAGCTTTGCACGCCTCTGAGCTCGAACGTATATGCCAACAGGACCTGATTCAACACGTTTTCTCATCTGAGCGGACATAAAGAGGTCTATAAAGATGTAACTACCGTATAATGTGGGGAATTAGTTTATTTTACAGCGGCTATCATCGGTTTATGGGTCGTCATGCTATATGTGCCAAATGTAACATCTTGTCACATTAAATACTGACTCATTTAACCCCCTGGCCCCAAAAAAGGCAGGATTAAAAGAGATGAAATAACTCCTTTCTCGCCCAATTTGTCAACATAGCTCACACAATTAAGTGTCCACACATTCGCCTGTTTTAAGCGTTAACTTATATTATTTTTATCTCGCTTCTTATTTTATCTTTGAAAGGATATTGTTCTAATTGCAGATTTTCTTCGTCAATTCCTTTGCAGTCAATCGCACTCTGCTGATTTATTTTAGGTCAAACGTGTACGACGCTAAACCAGCAGAGTGCTAATGTCTCGAGTGCGCTATGAATAATGTTCACTGACCAGATAATGTCCTTACAAAGCAGCATTTCAGCGTTGTTTTCCTGTTATTTAGTACGCTGACTTTACTACACAAATAGTAAATCAAACTAGTATTTATGTAAACCGTCACATTTCTTAATCAGAAGTAGGTACATGTATAACTCATCGTACTCACGTGATTTTGTGAGACCACATGACATAACTATGAACAGTTCATCATCACTGATAGAATATTAGTTTTTATCAGATAACGTATAATTGAAGCCTATGGTGTCGTATTCACGTACCGTTTCACAAAATACATTATTTATTCTTAACATGACATCACTTTGGAGATGAAAGAGAGTATATTCCACTTCACAAAGTGGCACATACACCATTTCGTCTCCAAGGTGACGTTTAATAGTGACAGTCACATAATAAGACCCTTGGATATGAGAGGGTGTATCTCCCACTTTACAAAATGGCAGATACACCCTTTCATATCCAGGGGGACGTATTAATGTTATGGATAAAAGAAGTATTTGAACCAAAGGATTTACATTTCTACATTTTGAATATAAAAGAGTTTCTGCTTCTTTCCACGTGTGGACAAGCTACCATTGTAGTTTGGTGCTGTACCGTCCCCGAGCAGTGGTCACTCAAACGGTGCTTGACCACTGATGATGAGAATTTGTAGACAGCTACTTAATGACGGTCACTCTGTCACAGACTCGTGACCATTGTCATTACCTTGATAAAGCACTGAGCACTTGTCTTTCATAAGACTACCGCTGCTACACCCCATCCTACCACCTGCTGTTTCTTTGACTTGGTAGTAAAATCAACACAGTTCTCGAAAAGATCCTGGTGACCTGAATACGACGAATACCCGGTGACGAGTACCATGCTATATTAGCAAGATTGGTGCCTATCATAATGAAACTAATATATCTACAGGTTGGCACATAATAATAATAATTGTCAACTGCTTATTTTGCTTGGAATAGATTTTAATTGTGACAGAGATGCATTTAGCTATAATATGATCTGAAGTTGAGTTAAAAATGTTGGTCAAGATTTACATTTGACTAAATAAGCTTATGAAGAGGTCTCATCACTCGTGATACAAAGAGTTTCAACTTGAGAAACATATAAATAGCAGAACAAAGTAAGCTATGAAAAACTTGGAACATTCGTGCCACAACCTGTTATCGTTCTACCTGCTGAAGAAACAGACAGAACTCATTAGAATGGCGTGATGTTGATGGCACTCGCCCATAGTTCATCCAGTCAATTTATCCCTTTCATTTACATTGGCTTTAAATTACAGGCTCGCCTGACATCTGTTGATCATGGAGAACCTATTGAGCAGCACACTTCACTTCTCTGACCGGTCGTCTTGTAGAGATGTTCCTTAACATTGTTTCAAGGGAGGGTCAACGTCGTTGATATTAGCCCACCCTTGAAACAATGTTGAGCCAGTATATTCTGTCTGTTAAGAACCATTGATATCTGAACTTGTTGAAGCGACTAACCCTTTACACTCTGTTTGTGAGCTATATCGTTGGACATATTATGTTGTTAAATTGTACTGTATTATGTGGTCCAAGTTCTGTTTCGCAGTCAGAGATTCGGGTATGAAAAGTTGACAGGTAAATTGTCTTTTAAATCATATACCTGAGACATAGACCTGGAGTATGTCTGGAAGTCCGTCGAAATGAGTAGAAATAATTTGTGTCCCTACTTTTTATATACTGCTATATAGTTTAATTTGAAGTAAATAACTCACTTGGTTAACTTTTGAGACAATCACATATAATTAATGCCGAGTTGAATGTCTTTCTTCGAAAACAAACAATGATAATTCGTACCACTTGATAATTTGTCATAACATTAGGCCTACCCGGTGGAATAGCAAAAAAGTGTAGTCGTAGCGAGTGCACATGTGTTTATAACTGCATCACATATATATCAAATTTAATAGTGACGTTGTGATGATTTTATTGGGCTCTTTTCTCTTTACAATAAAACGTAACGTTTAACGTCGTTAAACGGTTGATATCTTGTTAAGAGATTCCTGTGACATTACTTACATTACATTACTAAAATATAATGGTTTTGTTTTGGTATGGTACTTCCGCTTGCGCAGTAGCGACGACTTTAATGCACCAAGACTTAATATGGTCATGGAGCCCTTATCACTCGCTGGCTCATGACCACAGCATGTTTTCCCCCTTTTAGATGACTATACAGTAGTAGCCCCAGGCGGTGGAGGCCTGATACCGCAGTGGACACCAACTGGGCCAGGTGTAGACCCAAAATAACAGGGTTAATAACGTATAATACATGGTTACTGTGATAGATAGACAAGTAACAACCCCAGTACTGTTAGGGCTAACACGATAAACACGAGACGTTGGCCCAATGCTGGGTTTATATTGGGCCACCGTCTACGCCGCTCTCCCAACATTAAACCAGCCTCGGAACACGAGGGCTAGTATTGAGGGTTCAGCTAGCGCTGTTCTGACCTCAGGGTTTGTAGTCAAGAAACCACCGGAACACCAATCACGCAGACCTTACTCATTACAATTGAGGGTAGAAGCTGATTGGCATTATGTGCTACACTTTACTGTCACAAAACTATTCAACCTTTATCCTGCTAAATTAAATAACTTAAATTTTCAGCCACTTGAAGTTGTGTCTCGCTACCGCGATCCACAACTTCAAGTGGCGGAAAATTACTGATATCTGTTTATTTGACACCAAACATTAGCAAATGTTGATGTTTAAACACTCATTTCATTCCCAATAACAGTGATTGAATCGGTTAATAAAACGGATTAAAAACGACAGTAGTCCTGATCAGCAATGGTTAACATCATCTCTCACTTTGGCCTAGCGCTAACGAATGTTAACCATTTAAGCCCTCACGATGCAATAAAGCATCATTTTATATCCCTGAAAACAGACTGAATTTTCTTAGAACTAAGGATTTTTTAAAGAGAATTCTCAGGAAACTGGTTTGACAATACATGACAATTTTCTTAATTTTTCCCCCAGTTCTAAATCATCTTCATTCACTACAAGACGAGAATTGCAACAGCAATTCGCGGCTTGTAGTGGATGAAGATGACTATGGTAAATTCAGGCTTGAAAGGGTTAAATAAATAACGAACATTCTGTAGGCAATACTTTAGAAATAAGGAAGCAGGATGTGCTGGTTTACAATTCCACTTGTTCGAAGAGAGCGATTGATACAAAATATGTGATGACCGCATTATTTACACATCTGCTTCATCTACCTTTCATAATCACGGGTTATGTATATTATGTTACTGGAGTACGCCGTATGATACCTGTTAGAGTGACCACCTGTCAGATTGTCCTACTGTACCTGCTCATATTATCAATGGAATGTATAATAATATCTGCCCTACTTATCATCGGTGACTCTGATGTCTGATTGAGTTACTCTTTAACCCTTTTACAGCCAAATTATTCAATTTAAATTTTCACCCACTTGAAGTTGTGTCTCGCTGACGCGATGTACAACTTCAAGTGAGTGAAAATTATTCACATTTGACAAAATGGAGGTCAACTGTTTTCAAATATTGCTGATTGATGTCACATTTTAACTTTAACATGTTCAAAATGTGGTACTTAATGTGCTAATAAAAAATGAAAACCCGAAGATATGCGGCACCGGCGGTTAAAGGGTTAACGCTGTTCACTCCAGAGGGGCCTACTTAAGTAATAATATATGAATCCAGAAAGTGGGCTAACAATTTAAGAAACAATTGTTTGTTATTGAAACTGTTACAATTATATTATTCTCAGTTAACGTCTACTTGTTTACTTTGTTTTTATTCTTGAAATGATTCAATAGCTTATCACGTAATATTCCCGTGAGAATCTACCGTTCATCTCTTCCTGTACAACGTATACTTCTCAAGGGATTACAAGTGTTAAATTTCATGATCAGAAGAAAGCGTTTGATCAAGAATGATACGGATTAATTTACTTTCGGTGGGACCCGCAGCACAGTATGACTCTGTTTGCCCATGCATAATTTGTAGAGAAATGTTTTCTCAATTTTTAATCTTGAAACGATTCAACCCCGATCGCGTAATAATCCCGTGAGAATATATTGTTCATCCCTTCCTGTATAACGCATGTATACTTCTCAAGGGATTATAAGTGTTAAATTTCGTGATCTGAAGAAAGCGTTTGATCAACAATAATACGGCTTAATTTACTTGTGGTGGGACATAAAGCACAGTGTGACTCTGTATGCTATTGCAAAAACTTGTAGAAAAATGTTTTTTGTATTAAAAAAATGTATACGAAGAAGTATCAGTCTTGTAATGTTTCAAACTAGCGCGATAGACGGTGATCCAACATTAGACCAACAGAGGGTGCCAGATAGAAATTTAAAAGTTTCTCTGGTACTTTATAGGTATTGTACCAGAATGTAAACTTAACCACAAGATGAAGGCATGTTTTTTTTACAGACACACAGTCACCAAAATGACACATTAATTTCATACAGCTAGGGTGAAATGAACATAGACGATTCCAGGCATGTGTGATAACACATCCCACTCAGTTCTTATGAAATTATTTCTGTTTTGAAACATATATTTAAAAATGGTGCCAGCGAATTAGTAATTTACAAAGCAAAATTCAGAGTGAGACTTACAAATATATTGATGCTTATGACACATAAAGGATGATTATTTGTTAATTATTTACTAATTTAGATTTAGTGACTAACAGTTTTTCAATCACGAACATTATCTTTTACCTCTTCTAGTACAATGTATATGGTATACTTCTCAAGATATTAAAAGTGTTAAATTTCATGACCTGACGGAAGCCTTTGATCAGGTGTTGTGCCCTCCTTGGCACTTCATGCGCCAAGGTATCTAATTAAGATTTTTAATTCCTGAAAGTTGTGTCTCGCTGATAGGATCCACAAGTGAAAGCCATTCAGACTTGTTAATTTTTAGAACAAGTTTATTCAGATCTTACATTTCAAATACAGCGGATTGAAACCGAATATAATCATATTGTTGTTTAAACAGTTAAGTTGCTTCCTAAGTATGATATCTTCATCACATCAAGAAACTCAGGTGACAAAGCAATATATTTTCTTGCGAAATATTTTATTTTACTAATATTCATTGAACTTTTATGTTGTCACAATATATTATGGTTAGCATTATTGTATTAGTCACTAATTATTTTGTGAAAATTCTCTTGATTATACAAGATAATTTTATTTGTATTTTTTTAATATAACATGCTTCTGCATAATCATATACGGCAAAATTGGGCAGGTCGGTATTCAACAAAACGAACATGAATACATTCAGAAATGCATTTTTGATAGATGTTGATATTGATTGATTTACAGCAAATAATAAGTTATTGTGAACAAATAGCTCTGAAACCAAATACACCAATAATCTAGATCAAATAAAATTTTTACGTGGTTATATTTGTGAATAATCATTATCGAGTTGACCTTTTTATTTTTAAGTCATCAAAAAACAAAACATACAAATAATATTTATATTGGTATTTGTTAAATCAGGAGAAAAAGTCTTTGATCAACTTTTAGAAAAACCTCATAGATTGTGGTATTTAGTGACGCAAAATAAGACATGTAGTAGACATTCATAAGCGTATCTCACATTAGCAACCCACAAAATAACAAGCCCCCTAATTCGGTTACCAGGTGAAGGAAAGATAAGCAGCACCCTCTTTTAACCCTTGCGCCACTAAGCACGAGCTATAGTCGTTTTTAATCTCCATTTTATTAGTAGCTATTTGAGTTATTGGAAAGGTAATGAGTGTTTAAACATGAAGATTTGCAAATATTTGGTGTCAAATTAAACAAATATGAGTTTTTTTCAGCCACTTGAAGTTGTGGGTCGCGGTCGCGGTGACAATCAAAATTATTTATTTCAGGGCTTTTAGGGTTAATAACTCGCCATCGTGCCATGCCCCGGGGTCACGTGACTATATATATGTCATATACCATAAAGGTAGAATTGGTAGTTTAGAAAAATTACTAGCGATATATAAATACTACATTTATATAATAATAAATATAATGCCAACACAATAATACTGGCATACCATAGACAGGTGATGGCATTATGCTAGATATACATAACTAGAAATTATATATGTCAAGGAACAACAACGTAAATGAACTAGCAAATTCCGTGTGTGAAGCAACTTTAATATGTCATTGTGAAAAGACATAGCATTTGAAATGTTAACCCCTTACTGATGAATTGTTTTGTGTGTATTTCTCATTTATTTGAAACTGGAATTGCTGACGCAATTTCCAGCTTCAAATGAATGAGAAATAAAATTATTTTTGAAAAATAGACGTCTCCAAATTTGAATTATTTGACTAATTGAGCATCTACCACAGGATATTTTACAAATGTTAGTGATATTTTATTTAGCATCACAGGGGTTAATATTTCCTTTCTCTAAGATGATGCGAATTTGTTAATTCGTGAAATAATTTCCAGCTCTAAATGAAGAAGATCTACCTTATTACTTAAATACTCAAAACGTACTCATTTTTATGGACTGTGCTATTTTTTATCAAATTGATTTTATCCTAAAGGGTGTCACAAGGCGAAAATAGCTGATTGATATGTGCGACATGGGTCCATGATACGGAATACGGCGCTCGCTCAACGGTTTGTGCTCGCGAAGTTAAGCAACGTCGCGCCCCGTTCATAATTGGATGGGTGACCGCCTGGGACTGCCAGGTTCTGTATACACTCGTGGGGCTCAGAGAACCACGTAAATCAGATGGCTCGTCTGACTGACTTTGAGGTAGACGTAAAATAACCTCAATGTCCGTAGGCGCAGTTCCCATCCGGCGAGACCCCAAAAAATCCACAACATGGAGTACTTGGCACATATAAGGCCATGAATAATATCATGAATGATAACAGGCCTTGCTGAGTAACTCCCGTGGCGCGATAGCACAATAGTGCGTACTGCCACGTAATATACAGACAGATGATGGGTAACAAGTTTGGATGTCAGTGACACGTGCCAGGGTGGACTATAATGGTCACTCAGCCGTGACTTATACTCTAAGCTGTCACTCAACACTACAATATACTAACACATGCACCGATTATATAAGCGAATATATCTTGTATTAACGCTGGTCCGACATTGGACACGGTGGAGCAGCGTTGAAGCAACCTCGGTTTAACGTCCCCTGTTTGCTGGGATCAATAATGATAGGTAGAACATAATTTACAACATAATTTTACAAAGTAAACCTGTAACAACTTAGTAAAACGCAATGGAACGTGAACTTCCATCTATAGATACCCAGCAAATACAAAACATTTGTATTACATTGTACAACGTCGGCCCAACGTCTTCGACGTTGTCCAACATTGTACAAATGTTACACAAACGTTTTGTGTTTGCTGGGTAGGCCTATTCTAAATTGAATCATCGTCTACGTTGTGCGCCAGTAGCTGTTTAAGCAAATATCGTTACGTCATGGAGCGTTAGTAGCTACACCCCCCCCCCCCCATTGTGCCCCGAAGAATATGCAATATTTTCGTGAAGATTTATAGTTGAGAGAGGCTGGGAATTAATAAAGGAATGATGTAATAAACTAAATGTATGGCAAAAATAAATATGACACATTTTCATTTACTGAAAATTGCATGAAAGGGTTGACTCAGCAATCTCCACACACTGACATTGTCTGTCGTGACACTCTGTTCATTATTGAGACAGATGCCCTGTATTATTTTAATGTTGTGCCACCGTCTGCGACGCATGTCCAACACTACAACAACACTGGGTTAACGGCTCGTCTTGCTGTGAAGGCACGACCCGCGTAAATTAGTTTACTCTCTGTCACATAATGTTTGACTAAACATTTACTGGAAATACGAGAGAAATTTGTCAAATCCACGGAGTAAAGAAATCCGGCACGGAAATTGTTAGAGTCAACAAGGTAGTGAACAGCTACGTGACTCCATGATGAAGAAGTGCCATGACTTTCAATGGATTCCTTTTAGAAACTTAAACATCGGAAGTGCGTGATCGAACCAAATGGACAATTTATTATCTGTTATATAAATTAAATTATACTGCCTAGAGATCAACTGGACCCAGTCATTTGTTATATTTGGAACTGTAGTGTTTATTTAGAGTGTATAACTATAATGACAAAGCGGAGTTCAACTGTTAATGATTTAAATGTTTATTTGAGCTATTTTGGCATTTGATAAAGTACCATCATCAAGGTCATAGGCTCTTTCGGTCGACTAATACGTGTTTAATAAGTTAAAAATAAAACTATTAACAGTATTAAGCGATAGTATGTAATATTAACTGTTTACAAAAGTTTTTCATCTCACAACTTTACATGAATTTACAAATGTATACTTATCGTCGTGCAGTATTAAATAGCACGGATAATTTTATTTGCAATTATAGTGTATTCACGAGTGGATCATAATCGTCCTCCTATTTAAATGCTTTGCTATATTTTAAATGATTTATCGTTGTAAATCGTGAAGTTCAGCGCAAATGAATGTCCATTTTTAATACAACGAATAATCGTTTCTTTAAAAAGATTATAGTTGATGATGTTTTGGGTTCTCTCTAAACTATACACTGATTTATTTTTAATCAATATTTGTATAATTACGTTACAAATTGCATGATTATCACGATAAAAGCTATATGTAAATATAGAACAGTCACAGACTGGTCACTTCGTGTCTCTGGATGGAGTTTTCATAACCCTTTAACAGCCAAGCTATCAAATTAGAATTCTACCCACTTGAAGTTGTGTCTCGCTACCGCACCTACAACTTCAAGTGGGTAAAAAGCTCACAATTTGTTTAATTTGATACCAAACATTTTCAGTTTTGGACATGTGAGCACACATTTCACTCTGAAGAGCATTTATTTGCTATGCATATACAAAATATACATATTATTGTGTGGAGTGGCGTTCACAAGGTCACACAGCAAGCATCCGTCATGAAAACTTCTAACAGTCATGTCGGGGGGGGGGGGGGTGTTGATCTCACGGTGTGGAAACAGGATGTTAGCCATATAGACGGTTTCAAACAGATTTTAAATTGAATTAGATAATATTGTTCGTGGTAGATCCTCAGTTAGTCAAATAATTCAAATTGAAAGATGTGTATTTTCAAAAATATATATATATAAAAGTCATTTGAAGCTGGAAATTGCCTTAGCAGGGACTAATTTGTTCCTGAAAAGTCGTGTAGCAGCTCAGCAGCAGCAGTGCATGTGCTAAAGAAATATTTCTCCATAACAAAAACTGCTACACCAATATATTATGTAATATTTGACCCCAATTGTATAGCAAACTGCTCCGCTTCACCAGATAAATTATTCACTGGTTAGCAATTTAGCAGGACAAGCCGATGAAGGTTCTCAAAGTAATTCATGTACGAGCTGTTCAGATTAATTTGTATTATTATATATAATGTACGTTAGCACTGGTCAGCTCGCAACAAATATGTCAAGTATAAATTATGTGTGTTCCCAATGTGGGAATAACATATTTTGAAAATAACTACGAGTATGCTTTAAATCATTCGTGTTGAGTATTAGATAATTATTTACTGTTGGTTCTTACAGTTTCTCCAAACATCTCCTCTCACGCTGAGTGACCGGAAGTAAGGTTAGGGGAAAACTTTTATAAAACAATGAGCATTTCCAGGACGCCCGCTAGGCGCCGCGTGTGCATTCCAGGCTGGGGGGAATTTCCCGGTAAACTTTCAAATCAATTTGTCTTGGTGCTCAGTCAACTTGCCATGGAGCCTCAGGAAATGTCTGATATTTGAATCTTTGTCTTCTTGAACCCTGTTTGCCACTTTGTTGTTCTATCGAAAAGCAAACGCCACAGAAAATATAACTATTTACAGATGACCAGAAGATTTGTTTATAAATCGGCTCACGCTGACATCTTTACAATAGAAGCAAACATTACGCAGTTTAAGGGGGGGGGGAGGTGTCGTCGTCACGCAACCCTTTCTATAATTTCCGATTTTATACTCATTTCCGTGGTCAAGCTCTATAGCTTTTCCAACAATATGATTTATTGATTACATCGTATATTTATTTTCATACGATTACCATATAATTGTATCACTTGTTAAATCAATATTATATATTCGTATTTCATTTAATATTCGCGGATGTAAATCATACAGCAAGCAGAACATTTAATTTCCCATTTTGAATAAATATAAATATTTTTAGTACTGAAATAATATTATCAATGTCAAATAAAATGTGTTTTGGACGATTTGGATGCCCATATTTAATTGTCATCTGTCAGTAAAACAATTAATAGAATTTATGATACAATACGAATAATTGTGCCCTCACTGGTAATAACTATGTTTTTCTTCCGAATATTATCGAAATAATCAACTGAACTGTGAATAGATATATTTTTAGATTAACTACGGATACATCAAAAGTGTATAAACTATGATTGTTTATGAACAAGCATCAGAATTCACAATACATGTATTGTAGACGTTATGTAATGATTATAATAAATGGCATATTCTCACAAATAGCACTATGTTAATTTGCTCGCGTTACCGCCTGAGTTGGACACATTGCACCATAAGTTAGTTGGATTATAACAGTCAGAGTAAACTGCATGCTGAATATTTTTAGAGAAGTTAAAGTCAAATTGACGTTTGATGAGATACAATATTAAGGTTCTCCTTAAAGTCAAACGTGAATATCCGCGATTAGATAGATTGACCATACATTAATGTTAAAACATGGCCTACGTCAGACAGGCTATGCTTCATTATACTTGACAATGAAGCACCTGAAACATAATCTTTCAGCTCTTAAGATGAGGATGTGGAGACGACAGTGGAATTAGAGCAGATAAAGATGGCCGCGCTCTGCTTGCTCTGATAATCCACGGACCTGTTCGGCAGCGTATCACATACAGGTACTGAGCTGGTTACGTCAGATCATGGACATGAGTTTCTCTCTCGGTATTACTTTAACTCTTGTGCGGCTAGGACCGTACCCAGCAAACATTGCCCAGCGCTGGTTTACTGCTGGTCCACCGTCGACGACGCTGACCCAACAGTAAACCAACGTTGGCCCAACGTCTCATGTTTGCTGGGTATAGATACGTTTCCAAGTAATTTCCAAACCACGTAAATGCCAGTGAAATTTATAGATTCTCAGAAAATCAAATAATTCAAATTGAAAAATGTATATATTTTTCTTAAATAAAGATATTTTTCATGATTTGAAACTGGAAATTGCGCTAGCAATTCCAGGTTCAAATCATGAAAATAGAAAAGAACAATTTAACAAACAAGAGCCGATGGGTCCTTTAAGATTACTTTTTGTTGGACGATGCAGATGAATTGTGCTATAGGTTTTCAGAATATTTGACGCAACGCATTCAATTAATTATTTGATTAATTTCTTTCCGTCTTGATAGACGATGATCAGCTACCTCGGACTGAATATCAATTCCACCAAGATGTCTGCTCAAATCAAGTGCTGTTGGTGTTTAGAATGTCTACGCAGGGTCAGAATCCCTTACGTGACCTTTCCGGGGTCAGCGTGACGTGTCACGTCTCATTCTAAATCCAGGGGATAAACTCAACAATTTTACCGCAAGTTCCATCGCAGCTTGAAACATGCAAAGTTAGGAATAATATGTATACGCGCAGTCATATCCTAATAAATTACATACTCACGCGAATCTTATCGGATTTTGTTTACCTTTATTTTACTAGACGATTTACATGGAGTTACAAAAAAAATCTGAAAATGATATTTAATTGATATGCATCCTGCGTATGTGTCAAATTGATAAGTTATAACCTTATTCGATTTTTCGAAATGTTTGCACGTACCATGTAATTTGTTTCATTGTAATCTAAAATTAGTTTTAACCTACAAAATACAGGCCGACTTGAATTAACTTCATTGTAATCTAAAATTAGTTTTCTACGAAGTACAAGCAGACTGGAATTAATTAATAAATAACATTAAAAAGTAGCTATGGGTGATAAAATTAATTAATATCATGTAAACAATGAGCAAAAAACTTAAATATCGTTTCACAATTTAAATTACAAAATGATATATATCTGAAGATGGTAAATAGATATAGATAGATAGATATCTATTGACGAAAGAACGTTTGTGTAGACTTATGCGTCATTAAAAGTGCATAATAATTATGACAAAATAGAAAAGGTATAATTATATGTACAAGTATAAAATGCTTTAACATAATTAAAATAACTATACATGCTAGTTATACTATACATGATAGAAGAAATACATAAAGAGCACTCTTATGTGTTTCTGATGATAGATATATGTTTCACGCACGAAAACCAGAGATAAAATGGCTGCTATTACTATAACTAGTAGCACAAAAAGACACTCTGGAAAGCGTTTAAACCAATGGGATATATAATTTGATACAGCTAGAGTGTATATAAAAAGAAACAATATTTATGTAATATTATGTTAATATGTACGTATGAAAAGTGGCAGTAGTAACAGCGTTTCACGTGATGTTGGATTTAAAGGGTTTCTGCTATCACAGCTCATTAATTACAATTGCTCTTTAGAGTTTGGCTAAGACCTGGTGCTCGTCAATGTTAAATTTTGGATTAATTGATATCATGCACTGGGCGGTCATTGATACGTGCCAGTGGTTCATGTTGCCCCGCCTTCCTCTCGTAACTCGCCATTGTTCTTAAATGTCTAACACAACGATTATATACATCTCAGCGAGCACGGGACGTTCATCCAACCTTGGTTTACTGTCGGGCCAGCGTCGCAGACGCTGGCCCAGCAGGAAACCAAGGTTGGGTCAGATGGGATACTAATACCTGCAAAATACCTGCAAAATAGACCTATTATCTACTAACATGTATTGTCGTCAGTATGCGGACTATTTCGTGTCATTCCTCATTTCACTATTACACCTGGGGTTTCAGTGAAATCAGGAATAATACAAAACTGGTGTGAATCATTTCCTGGACGTTTAATTACTTGTGTGATAACACTGTCACCAGGTGAGCTGAACCAAACAAAAATGTGCTCGCTTTTGCCGGTCAGTGGCGGATGTTTACGTCTAATTTGACTGGCTAAATAAATGTTTAATTACAATTTCATACCTTGAATAATATAATATTCTAATGTGGATGTGATGTGATTTCAGAGTGAAAATAACACACTAAAATTGAAATAACATGACATTAAAATGACATTATTTGTGTGTAATAATGCAGATATTAAAATCCCTAAAAACAACGTGCATTAATCATGTTTGTCAAAATGACTATTTAGTATAGTATTTACCCTTGTAGAATAAAAGGCAACATTATGTCTTGTCAGCAAGCTGGACAAAATCGCATGGTGAGAAAATGATCAGATAATAATATAATCTACTGTTTATAATTGTTATATAAAATATTATATATTATTTGATAATATATATTGTTTGGTGAAATGGCGTTTTTCATATATAACACTACGGACAAACACGAAACGTCGAAGACAATGAGCCAACATTGGGCCAGTATTGTGTTAATGTTTTGAATTTACCGGGATTTATAAAAATAACTGTTGAATTAAAATTACTTTCTCTGGGTTTTATCATTAAAGAATCTGATCGATTAGGTATAGGATTTTACCACTTTTCTGCAGATGATGGTGTAAAATTTTGGTCGTTAATGAAATGAGTTTTCTGTACTTGACACCATAAAAACGAAAACACTTGACTACAAAATGATGGACACTAAAAGTTCAATTTTAATTTGAAGAGTATATGGCCCATAGACACAAAAACCGATATAACTTTACGGACCACTAAATGACAAATAATTACGGACTGACCCCTATTTATGTGGGACCTCTATCTAAATACTATTGACTTAGTAATTTAGATCCATCGTTCGGTGCCACTTTTGATTTTTTCCAACATAGTCGAATGCTAAGATCTATGCACATCTATGTATGCAAATTAGAATGGGTTGATAATAATTACTCCATATTTTGACCCATGCAAAAATCGTAATACTAACAACAGAATAAGCCTAAATCTAACATGCGACTGACAAATATTTTATCGACATTATATGAATACGTTTTAGACCGTAGTAATCATTTCATAACTATGTACAATGTATAAGTGGATTTATCGCACAAACACCAACTCATCAATATACAATAATATAGTTTTTATGTTATCACAAAATCTTCAAGACAATATAATTTCAATCTGAATATGTATGTTATCGTATATTGCTCAACTGATCTGACGATCAACTTCATCACAGACTAAATTGATTCAAAACTTTTCGGAATTATTCAACGGATATCATGTTGTATCACTTATGCCCCGCACGATTATTTGTATGTACATGACGTTTGAAGACAAGCACTTATCTGCCGATGTATCAGAATGAGCTGGCATACCAAATTAATGACACACTACATACTTCAAAGCCGTCCTGTCACACCGTTACTACAGATTGTAATACAGATTATATTACCCACTAAGTTTTCTTATTTAAATTCCCACTCACTTGAATTTGTGTCTCGCTAACGAGACCCACAACTTCACATGAGTGAAAACTACTCATATTTGCCTAATTTCAGAGCAAATATTTGTAAATTATGATGTTTAAACACACATTTCTTTCCCAATAACAGTGAGTTATTCCTATAATAAAACGGATTCACTCTTACAGCGCGGGAATTGATTTAGTCGTCAGAATCTGACGTCTGTAGACGTCAGATATACTGACGTCTAAAGACGATCCCCGCACTGTATGAGTGAAAATATTTATAACGGCCGTATACCCATACCATAGGTATTCAAATGAATCAGAAAGAGCTGACTAAGACATTTATGATGATTTTAAATTGAATGAAACCCTTTGTTTGCCATGGTTTATATAAAAATATTCAGCGCTTTAAGGGTTAAAAACGACTGCAGTTGTGATTAGCGGTTTACAGGTTAATATTGGTACAGAGAGTGTCCAAGCAAACAAGAGACACTGAGCCAGCGTTGGCCTAATGCCGGTCCACCGTCTACGACGCTGGCCCACCATTAACCTTCTTAGCACCCAGCTACTATTATTTTTCTTCCCTTTGAGGTGTGAATTGCTGTCGCAATTCACACCTCAAGGTGAAGAAAAACGTCTGGATTTTATAAAATACCCAAATGAACGCTCCGAGGTCCTTATTATGATGTATTAAGCCATTTTCAAATCGAGCAATTTTACTCAGAATAAACCATGTGCTATAACGGGACAAATAAGCTTTCGTGAGAGAGCGGTGCGATATATGAACTACTTTTTTTCGTAAGTCTACATGTAACAAACATGAGCAGAGTCATGAGCTTGTCAAGTGATTACAATTATTGTTCATGTATTTGTCCATTCTATAGCGTTTAATTTCAGTAACTAATTTTGCATTATTTAAAATAAGGTAAAACTGTATATTGAAATAAACTAAAAAACCACAGTTTTCCAGCATAACCTTGTTGGTTTATTTTACATTTTACACAATGTAGTGTAGGCCTATTTAGTCTGACCATAATTTATTTACTAATATTTTGTACTTCCTAATGACAAATATCAAAGTGAACACTCCAAATTAGAACTAGCCTAATATAGGCCCTAATACAAATATCAAAAGGTACTTTAGTTAAAATCACAACCAGGGGAATTTTGGCGTACTTGGAAGTTCACTGTAGACAATCTCAGCACCTAATTTATTTTCTGTCTGTTCGAAATAGATCTTGATAACGTAACCGAATTTCCACCTACTATGGTACATTTATTTTGACAAAGTGTGCTGCATCGTTTACACGATGCTAACAAATATTATGTGCTACGCTGAAATCACGTGTAATATTTGACACGAGTGTCAAATATTACAGATGATGTAAGAATGGAGATAGTAAAGAGAGAGAGTGATGATACGCCTCAGGGTCAATATTACAATGACCTATGATTTATCCTCACTCCCAGCCCACTTTTTCTATTCTTCCCCGAGAGAGATTAGGGTCGCCTGGAAATGCAGCGGGGGAAGTGCCTCAACACAACAGCCCGGGGGGTCCATCCTCTTCTATTCAAATGTGATCTCTGGATGCGGGTAAGCCTAAATTGAGGAAGAATTCCAGGAACCCGCGGCGTGTTAATGTAACGTTTTCAGATCGTGTCACTGTCTTCAGCAACTGTCCACACCTTTTATTCGCCAGAAATCAACTCTTACAGCGTGGGGATCGACTTTAGACGTCAGAATTTGACGTCTGTAGACGTCAAATTCTGACGTTGATCCCCGAACTGAAATGAAATGAATCGGGCTTTAGGCCACCTTTGTGCACATATAGGCTAAACTGGGCCAGGAGAACCTCCTGAGGATGGTGAGATGATCGAGATGACACTGTCCTCCAGACACAGGATTCGAAATTCGAACCCTGGCGGTCTGAGGCCGAGCACGCTACCTCTCGGTCACGGAGGCTCCCCACGATTCTAACTCTCACACGTGGATGGGGAAGAAACATTTTTGTTTCTTTGAAACCGCCGAGACCGGGAACCGAACCCCGAACTCAGGCGTGAAAGGCAGCGGTGCTAGCTACTACCCTAGGGCCCCCGCCCAATCCCCGAACTGTAAGAGTACAAATATTTCAAATGGCCGTATACCCATAACATATGTATTCAAATGAGGCGGAAACAGTTTAATAAATTAAGACATTTATGATGATTTCAAATTGAAAAAAACCTCCTTAGTTTCTATGGTTTATGCAGAAATAATTCAGCGGTTGTAAGAGTTAAGATGCGGAACACATGCTCACATTGACTGAAAACTCACTACTCTGGCCTTTGTCTAATGCATTATCTAATCAATATCTAAATTAATAAATCCAGCTAATTTACATGGGGCTCATCATTGTTATATATTGTCTTAGTAATATCTTTTTTATCAATAAACAATCAGATTATGATTGATCCCCTTTTAATTGTATAGAACTAAGTGAAAATAAAATAATTTAATGAATGAAATAATAATCGCGTAAAACAATTGGTCATTAATCAATCGACATGCAAATAGTGTATCCTTAAATTAATTAAAAATATAATCGTATTCGGTGAAACTCAATGACCTAAACCTCCTTTGTTTTCACCGAGCTGGCTAATACAATGAAGTATGGGGGAGGGGTCTTATAAAACCTTGGTTTCACCGAGTGACGTCACTGCGTTTCACAGAATGAAGTATGGGGGAGGGGGTGTTATATAACTTTGTTTTCACCGAGTGACGTCACTGCGTTTCACAGAATTACTAATTTTTGTGGTCAACCTGTGTATCTGGGAACATTAATTTAATAACATTCTTATCTCTCATTCAAACAAGTTACACATAGCAGAAATGAAAACATTGTCAAATAATACACTATTTTACTGACTGGAAATACAACCTAAATGTGATCACTCCTTATAATATAAGCATTAAGAATATTGGCTTAAAATCCAACATCAGTCAATCTGCAAACATGCCATGATGAACCTACGTTGGTTTAATGCTGGTCCACCGTTTACAACGCTGGTCCAGCATTAAACCAGTAGCTCGTGAACGCCTCGTGTTTGCCGGTATCGCTCCGTTATCTCGTACGTCCCCATGACGTCATCATTACCAAGGGCTGTGAAGCACATCGCAGTAAACGCTGAACCAATGTTGGACTAATGATGGGTAAGCATCGGATACGGTGGACCATCAATAAAACCAACATTTGTTCACCGTGTCGTGTTGTGGGTACATATCATGTCTTTATCTCATTATTTTCTCTGTTGCATCACGTCACAAATACATTATCTGCATCACGATGGTGAACATTTCGTCCCCTTGGATATGAAAGGGTGTATCTGCCACTTTGAGAAGTGGCAGATACACACTTTCATATCCAAGGGGACGATTTGTTTGTCATTATTTGAACAAATGCTGGTGTGCTCTCTGATAACTGGGTTGGATCTTTAGTTTAAGTCCTCAAAATATAAACGAAATGTCATTGAAAATGGTAGTTGCATGGTTCGTATAGCTCCTTTGTATAATCAATTTGAGTTGATTATTTTAATTGATTATTGCCCTCACAAATGAAGCTAAAAGTTCAATTTATAAGTAGTCGCCACTAATGATCACTGTTATGCAAAACTCACCTAGCTGCTCGTTACCTGGTTACTACTGTGGTCTAAATTACGATGAGATTAGAAAGCCTTTAAGAAGTGTACATTGTTATAAGTCTATTTGACATTCTGCTTGCCAATCGCGCTGTCGATTTAAACGAGTTACTTCATTCTGAAACGTCTTCGAGTTAAACATCATAATACACATAATACGGTAAAGTGAAATATCAGCAGCGGCTAATATGCCACATGGGGTTTTGTCTACATTATTTTGGAATCTGAATAAAATTTAAGAAATAACGTACGAACCCAGTGCTAACAAAAAGGCCACCAGCAATGTCTCAAAATCGTTACGGCGTTCGTGGGTCAGTGTGACCGAGGTATAAAATCCCGCGAAAATGAAATGGTCAGTTGTCGTCAAAGTAAATTTGTTTATCGTTAAATTTCGTTTCTCAATCTGCTTAGAGTCGTACCACAAACAACAATTAATTTAGCCCGTCTTAATTCTGCCCTCCTGCGTTTTAAAGCTTAAATCTGCATAATACCGGTTTTTTCCTTTTCAAGCCTCAGGGACGGAATAGTAGGTACGCTCTCTACGTTTCTATGTCGCACCAAGGTGAAAAATAAAGACCGCTATTAAGGTTCAATGGTATAAAATAAGATACTCCACTGATCGTAAATCTTCCCTGGAAATCTCATAATATAGAGAAATCTGACAATCCTACAGCTTTTACTTTTCAGTTCTTCTATATATTTGTTATGGGAGAAATCGTAAAATTTAAAGGTCTAGATTTTAATATTCTGGGTTGTTATTTATTTATTTCAAGTCAGTAAATACAATACGTCACTAACGCCAGCTATAGAGATAAGGAGTGTAATATGATTAAAAATAACTCTCTTCTTGAACCAAGTTTTCTACCCTAGTCTGGTCAATTGGATAGTGGGTCAGACGTCTGTCACAATTCGTCCCCTTGCATATGAAAGGGTGTATCTGCACAGATACACCCTTTCATTTTCAAGGAGAGGAGTCATGAAATCAGCTAACCACCGCCCGTGAATCAGCTGTTATTGGAATAAGGGGTAGCAAACCATACTTGGGGCCCCACTCTTCTACTTGCAAACAACACGTCTGGTACTCCGCCTACAGCAGGCAGAGGGTTAATCTCAGTTTGACTTTCCACTTGGAGGACGTCTTCCGGAATCAACAGCAATCATATGTTTGACAGACAATCACGTCATCATCTCACAATAGAAGCTAGGTTCTTACGTGTCGTTGACTCACCTCCCTGATAGCAGGGTAGATGTTAATCCCCTGTTAATAAGCGCCCCCTTCTGAGGTAAACATGAACTGTCATCCCCATCCGTGACAATGTCTGCCGTCGGCGCCCCGGCGGAGTCACACACATCCCTGACCCCCTGTACTCAGATGAATCGTGACTGAAGTGGATTAGAACCGTCCACCATGGTAAACAAAGATGGCCGCCACGCCCAGGTAACTTATGACGTCATTGTTACACGTTACACCAGAGGAGAATTATTAATTGTGACGTGAACCGTTGAGAACCATGTCCTGACTGAATATGCGTCAATGAACAGATTAGGAGATCACTGTGAACCCTGACTGTGAACGATAAAAAAGATTGATCATGCGTTTTAAAAGTAACCATACTTAAATCATACATATAACTTTGTATAAAATATACAGCCATTTAACTATGTACAGTAAAATAAAATAAAGGCATCCATAAATAAATGAAACGTATTTATCAAGTATACTTTTGACAGTTATAATGCCATAAATCTGATATGTAAACACAATGAGAACTGTGTGCGTTTTTGATACTTTTTTATACTTAAAGATATTTTTACCCTTACAGACTTTAGACATCAGAATCTGGCGACTAAAGTCGATCCCCGCGCTGTAGGGGTTAAAAAAGTATGTACCACAAAGAATGAGACTCTTCTCTAGAATTTCAAAATATTTTAGTACACTAATTATTGAGTATCAGAAAAAAATGAAAATTGAAAACTTTGTCCTCTTTGTTGACTGATGACTTCACGCACAAACGCCGCCCATTATTGACATTGATGCGGTCAAACGTTTCATGTTTTTTAATCTATATGCATTGATGTCAGGTCAAACGTTTCATGTTTGCTTGGATTGAAAATGAACAGATTTTGATTTCTATGGGATTATATGGACATTATTATGCTGGCTTATAATTCTAGTTCTGAATTAGAGCATTCGTGTTTACTATGGTCAGTAGAATAATTATATTGTAGAGGAACATGTATTATAACCAGCCAGGGATGATCACAAGAACAGGGACGCAATTATTTAAATTGGAACGAGCACTCTGATCTTTAAAAATCGATTTTACTTTTTTCCAGCACTTTGCACACAATCTTGCTTTATCATTTTCACTTTTTGGATTGCATACAACGTGAAATGAAATAACTTGACTTAAACCTGATATTCACTACTAGAGGTATATGTAATAAATGATTTACAATTAATTTGAAAACTCGAATAATCTATATCACTCGTTTTTTATTATTTTAAGATTGCCTATGACGGATAACTGAACAAATATAGTTTACCAGCCATGTAACTTGATAAATAAACGTGTTCTGTTCTGTTTGAACAAATTTAACCCTTAGAGCACTGAGTTATTCAATTTAATTTTTCAGTCACTTGAAGTTATGTCTCGCTACCGCGATTCACAACTTCAAGTGACTGAAAATGTGTGTGATCTGCGGAATTCAAGACATATTTTACTTTTAACAACTGATTTAAACAGGTGCTAATAAAACACAGAATGTCTACTGTAGTCGACATCAGTGTCCTAAGGGTTAGCATAAATAAATTGTATATTTTTGAGGTAGTTGATGAATATTTGCAATAACATTAGCAGAAAACCGTTATTTCAATGGTCATCAGCTATAACATTGACACAGTTAGCGCAGTGAGGGAGCAATTAACGGTGGTAGGTAATTAATTACAATCACACATCAACTCACACCTGACCCCCTCCAGCCACGAGGTCATTGTTTCTCAGGTAATCTCCACAAGGACACTTACGGGGCTGCAGGTGTCATTACACAGCCACGCCTTCCTGTTTGTATAACTACCATTGTCCACAACTTTTGGCTGCTTTAATCCACGCAGCTAATTTTCTACATTGCATCAATATAATATTAATATTTATATGATATAATCATATTTACATGTCACTGTGCTCTAATAAATAAACATTGCTGCCGTTTTTTACGAATGTCGCTGTTTTTATCATATCATATTTGGCTGAAGTTAGATAAGATTTGCGTCAAAAACTGAATAACGACCTAAATATAAAAATAAAGCATACTATAATTTTTATCGAGTTCATTTATTTTAATGTATATTTGTTGAGTATTGTGTAAATCATACCATGTGGCGTTTTAAATTACAAGCATAACAACTAAAAACTGTCACTGGAGATAGCTGTAAGTCGATGTAGGTATAACGCTATTGTATGATAATGATATCATAGGAAGGACATTGCTAAAATAACAATGGAAACCGTGAATCTCAGACAAGACTGTGTAGGTGAGATTCTCTGGCACTTGCCACAGGTGTCGAGATGTTTCAATTTTTTTTCGCTTCTGAATTTTCTTTCAAAGTGTTAACAATTACCACTTTCCGACAAAACCCACTATCTTTAAATTATAATTTTATTATTTATCTTCTTTCGGGCATGCAAAACATGTAGCCCTCACAATAATAATAGTAAATATTTCAAAGATGTCGTTAAAATATATTAATTACACTTAAAATGTATCACTTTCCTCGACAACGGATTATATTTTAGATGTCACAGAGGGTTTGATATGTGAACAATCTGAGAACAAACAACAATAATGATATTGTGAAAAATGAAGTGGATGTAAGATATTAAAGTAAAGTGATTTGCCTTCGACGTTGTAAAAAATACTTTTTTTACCGCGTGAGGCAGCACTGGGCGGGAACAGCAGCAGGCAGCGATATTAGCTGTTCGATCGTAAATGGCAGTGTCAACCACTATGGACATCAAGACATGACGGTACGACTTATATAATTCATACAGCATTCATTACACTACACACAGTTTAAAAATTAAACACAATTATATTCCTTAGAATTAATGTAAAAAGTAGGTAATTTTTTTTAACAATGACCATTACCAAGTACGAACTTGTATGGTTACTTTGAAATTTAAACCCAGCGACCACATTCACTGTGAATATAATGTAAATACTACACATTTTATTCCTAATGTCTCATAATTCGATTCAGAAAATTAAATTGTTTTGACCTATTCAGCAAAACTTTGCTCTTTAAAATGCAAATTTGCATTTTAAAGAGCAAAGTTTTGCTGAATAGGTCAAAACATGAATATATTTTAACATGCATATAAATCAGTTGTTTTCCTTCAACATAGATGTTATTTGATGTTGACCATACACCAAGGCGGTATTGCTTAGCTCAGTCACGCAGAAGGTGACAAGTGATTGTGGAAAGAAGAACAATACATGACGTATTCCTCCGTAATCTGTACAGATGCCTCTTTCTGCAACATGTTCGTGTCCAAATGGTCACATACCTCTCACTATTCATCATATTTATGTAGTAAAATATTTGTAAGTAAGAGCTTTTGCACACTGGTAATTTATTTAATAATTAGGCCTATGTTACTCAATTTGCGTACACCAATTCTGAGAATTTTACCATGGTTTTACAGGTAAATTATGGTTATGCGGTAATGACATGAGATCATCGACTATGTATCGATGCCTTTAGTAATCAGAGCGTCATCACCGTGCCGTCGGCTAAGATGACCAGTGGGCAGTGACTGGCACATACTCTACGGTTTGTCAATCTACCCCGGGGGATGGATATTGGTGCTCGTGCTCGCCGCGGGGGTACCGCGTTCTCGGGTATTGATTGGCGGTACCCCGGTGGTACCCCTGTGGTACCCGTCCCTGTAGGAGCCGGTAACAGTCCCGTCATCAAAGCCATGACAGAAAAAGATGGTCGTCAATTATAACCCATTAAGTCTCAGCGCATTATAATTGATAATTAAAGCGTTATAGATAACATTTCTCATGGAGAAAGTCAAATAAATGATACGTGTTCTTTACCCACAAAATATATCAGTTGACGCAACTAGCATGGTTGTGATCAGAATTCAGTGTTTGCTTTCGATTAGTTTGATTTCGATTTCGATGTTAGGAATAGTATTTCAATTTGTTTTCCCTGCGAAGTCGGTTTTTCACCAATAAGGAAGATAATCACTAGAACAATACTTCAAACTATTCGTGCAAACTGGCGTGACTTCCTGGTGAGAACAACAGGGTGTGAGGGGTGAACACGGTTTGAACCAATGCTGGGTTGATGTTGGGCCACCGTCGTGTCTGTCAGGTGGGGTAGAGTGGGGTAAGGTGGGAAGTGACTGTAAAGTCACAGTTACTGGCCACGTGCACCGAACGGTGAGAGGGCGGGAGGTTCAAACCTGGCTTAGGTAGACACGGGGAAGAAAGTAGGCGTGGGCTGATCAGGGAAGCGAGACGGGAAGAGAGACAGTGAGGTATAAGATGCCTTACTGGGGAAAAGCCATCATAACACGTGTGGTTGTCTTACAAGCACATTATGTGATTATTATCATGCTTTATGACCATATGCATGCATGATATACAAAGGAGTCTCTGCCATTGACTATACATTTATTTAGTATTCTGTCACTGATCATACATTTAACAAGGATTGTCTGTACGCACTAGACATATAACAAGGAGTATCTGACATTATAGATTCATCATTGACCATGACAGACCAACAAGGTAGGCAATAACAGACTTCTCAGTTAACTTAAATAACAGTGTCCAGCACTACATATATATTGAATATTTTGACCTCAGTGATAAACATGTCATGTAATAAATTATGCATGATGTCATTAGTTTTTTTAATACTCACACTGAAAGGTGTGGCGTGATTGATTAATATTTAACCCTTTCAGCGCGAGGACCGTCTTTAGGCGCAGATTCTGACGAATTAAGACGGTCCCTACACTGAAAGAATTAAAATATCTCTAATGGCCGTAGACCTATAACATAGGTGTTTAAATGAAGCGCAAAGAGCTGAATTAGACATTTATAATGATTTCAAATTGAAAAACCCCTTTGGTTTCCATGGGTTGTACAAACATATTTCAGGGTGGTGAGAGTTAAACCTCACAGCGCGGGGATCGACTTTAGTCGACAGAATCTGACGTCTGTAGACGTCGGATTCTGACGACTAAAATCGATCCCTGCGCTGTAAGGGTAAAAATATCTAATGACCGTAGACCCATGTCATAGGTATTCAAATGAATCAGAAAGAGCTAACTAAGATAGTTATACTGATTTCAAAATTAAAAAACCTCTTTGATCTCCATGGATTTTACATAAAAAATTCAGCGCTTTAAGAGTTAATGTTGCCCCTTGACTTTAGATCAACCACAGCATTGTGGTGTGCAAGAAAAACAAATCAGTAAGTGAGGCGTAGAATCAGGTTAATAACAATATAGAGAGACGTAGCATAATTCATCGATTTTATTATTATTATTATTTTTATAACAGATTCATCTAAAGAGAACGTTGTTCCAGTTTGTATGGATTTATCACGCCGGGAATCAGATGTTCCAGTGAACCCTATGAGTCCCACCAAAAAAAGAAAGCGATCTGAATCTCCAGACTTGAGCAGAAAAGCCAAGAGAGTGTCTGTTGAGCCTTCCAATGAGTCTGTCAATAAACCTGTCAAAAAGCGTTCTATTTTCACCAGTGTGGCCAGCATGGCGGAGACGTCAGTCAAACCTAAGACAGAGACATTGTCTGGAGTGGATCATCCTAAATCCATGTATGGTAGTTACTGCTGGGACGCCCTGCCCAGTCCTAATCCATGTATCAATCCTGCCTTCTGGAACTCTCCTTTTGCATTACAGGGTAGAGGTGTCACTCCTACACTCAGCATGAGTTCGAGTCCCGGGATCAGTGATCAGTCAAGTCTGGATCTGAGGATGAGATCCAGGGATTTAGGCTGTAGTCCTGTAATGTCAACACAACACAAATCTAACTCCAGAACAACGCACGACAGTGAGACCAGCTTTCCTAGAGACTGTACCCCTCATGCTAGAGGTACCACTACGCTCATCAATCCTGTACATGCTACAGGTACCTCCACGTTCTTCAGTCCTCCACATGCTACAGGTACCACCACTTGTCCAAGTCCAATTACATCTAGATTCCCTCTATATTCAACGACAAGTCGTTGCCTCTCAGACTCCACACACAGTCTTAACATTCCACAAGTTCAGTGTGGGACTAATTTGAACACCAATTTACCTGGACGTTTTACGGATTATAAGCACACATTGTCACACAGTGTAATCAGTCCTGTACATCTGACCAATCAACATCACAGTCTGAACGTCAAGGGAATCAGTTCATCACAGTCATCTCTGACAGTCAGTCAGCCCTACATACAAAAACACCAGGTAAGTTAACATGGTTAACATAACTCATTTATGTAAAGCCAACTATTAGACCATTGTATGAACATTTCGCACTAGCATGAGCGTAGCTTTACAAGTAAGCAGATATATGAATACTCTGCCTTCTGGTTTTGTACGGTAGAGCTGTGCTGATAAAGTTTTTCCACCAACAAGATTAAGATTTCAGATGGCAGTGCGTTCCCAGTAAACGCAAAACATTTCGTATTCGACGCATTTTCAACTGATTTCCTTGATTTCTTGAAAATGTGTTCAAAAATTAAATACATGGCCGCCCCGTTCGAAAAGTGATGTTAAGAAGTATTTTTACTTATTCGCTCCACCATAGAGAACTACATGTAGACAAGAATATATAAACTAATATATTCTTGATGTAGCCCAGCAAACACGATACATCGACCTGATGCTGGATCAATGTTGGTCGAATGTCTGCGATGGTGTCCCAGCATTGATTCAACACTGGCATGATGCATACCATGTTTGTGTACAATAAATTATTTGTGGTGCATTGTAGTTACGCACTAAAGAATAATGTGTATTTTATATCTACTTTTGACATTCCAGATGACAAGAGTGGAGGTGGTGAATGGAGGTATGGGAATTAAGAACCCCGCACTGCAGCATTCCAGGTTCGGGTCTAGTCCTCAACATCTGGGTAAGATTTACTTGTCTATATAAAACATAAATAATTTGTATTGAATGTTTAGTATTTGCCTTTCAGTTGAAGCTTTTACATAATGACGAGTGTATAAGAAATAGGTCTTTAGAAATTGGCATTAATTTTGTTGACATTTTTCTAATAATAGCAGCTATTTTATCTCTGGTTTTGGTGCGGGAAACATATATCTGTCATGTATAGTATCACTATCATGTATAGTTCTTTTAATTATTTCAAAGTATTTTATACTTCTACGTATATTTACACTATTTTCTCATATAATGCACTATGCTGTAATGTTCATTTTTAATGACGCATAAGTCTACACAGACTTTCTTTCGTCACTATCTATCTTTATTAATTTTCCAATTGCCAATAACACACCGAGCGATTTCCAAGATGTATTTCTGAAATTTCGATCAGATTAAATAAGTATCAGGTGATTTAATCACAAAAGTCACAGCTCTCATTTTAATAACTAACCCATTGTGTTCCAGGAATCCAGACTTCTGACAATCAGTTCGTGTGTAAAGTGTGCCAGAAGGTGTTTCCTTTACAGAGACTTCTCAATAGACACATTAAGTGCCACAGCGACGTAAAACGCTATCTTTGTACTTTCTGTGGTAAAGGATTTAACGACACATTTGACTTAAAGCGTCACACTAGAACACATACAGGTGAGTTGATATTAAGCAATGCCACTTACTTTCACTATTTAGGTTCTTATTGATTTACACTCAACTTCCATTTCTAAACTGAATTCAGCAAAAAGGCAGCTTATGTTCAAGTGATTACTCAACAAGCTGAACCTAATACTTCTTTAACAAGGCATGCTTTTCTTTCACATATATCTGTTCGCCAATTGAAGCCTGAAATGGTTAATTATGTCGTGCTGTGGTGCCATCTTTCTTCAAGCATCTGTTTGACGTAAGGTTAAACAACTCACTCGTGACGTCACACCCGGGCTGACGTACTGCAGGGAACATCAAAGTGGCTCCAGTTGAAAGAGCTAACGGTAGGGGGTGTCATAGTGCCAGATAGGGTGTTGTTCTTAATGTTATGATTCCCGGTTTGACACCACTGTGCGCGAGACACTTGTTGGGATAAGTGATTCACACCTTGTAGAATGTGCTCACGTATTGGGCAAACCTTTCGTGAGTGTCCCGAGTTGAGATATTTAGATGTCATTACGTTGTTACTGTCAATCAAAGTAGCAAAACAGACAATTCTGACATCATCAGATATGTACAGCCTTTAACCTTTTCACTACCATACATGACGGAAATTTCCGTCGTCATTCGTCAATGAACGTAACCATAAAATGACACAAATTTTCGTCAAATATATACTACATTTATGTATTTTTCGTCATTTGAAGCTGGAAATTGCGTTAACAATTCCAGCTTCAAATGACGAAAAATAGAACTCCTACACCAGTATATCTGGATCCTGGCATGCACTCCGGCCTGGAAGTCAAAGGGTTAAGCACTACACTGTAAAAGTGAAGGCTAACAAGATTTAAATTTAGGCTTAGGTGTATATAATTATATGCGTCGTAAGCTTTCCTTTACCTACCTCCACGTGCTCGGCTGTACACATGTGCTTATTGTAAAATTACAAAAAAAAAAAAAAAAAAAAAAGTCACAATTTTTGTAAAAGTTTCTGCAAGCGTTCTTTTCTATATTGAGGTTACATGTATATCATACTCGGCCTATATGTCACGATTTGAAAAGTAGAATAAGCTTGTACATTTTGCATGGAATCTCAAAAAAACATGATTGCTATGCATATACTTACCTATATTATACCGTTTGATTTAATGTTACACCTTGTTTTTCAGGAGTTCGTCCATACAAGTGTGGTAATTGTGACAAGGCGTTCACACAGCGCTGTTCACTGGAGTCTCATGAACGTAAAGTTCACGGTGTACAGCTGGGGTTCGCGTACAAGGAGCGACGAGGCAAACTGTACGTGTGTGAGGAGTGTGGTGACGTCACTACTGATCCCGAGGCTTACTACGTGCATCTGAAGGACAGGCATCCAGCATCTCCAGCTCTCCTCAAATGCTACGACAAAAGACAATTCAAATTCAACCAGGATCAGACACCGTCATCCGTAAGGATATGACCCAGGTGCGAAACATCTTTCAAATGGATTACAAACTCCTGCATGACCTTATGATTCGTGATCCATATGATTTGTGATCCATAGACTCTTGACTCAGACCAAAATGTGTATGCCACCAAAATGTACATCATTTGGCCCATGTATTGTATTATATTCCCGTTGAAAGATCTTATTCATCCACATTATATGATATAATATGTGACCCTCAATTTGTCAGGGAGTAGAATAAAATGCTGTTTTGCAAAGCAAAAAGGCAGTAACTTCATACTAAGAAAGTAATCAGATATTGTTTTTGTGACTGCACAGTTACCTTTATTAAACGATAAAGGTTAATTAAATTTACCATAAACCCTTGTGAGTTCGAAAATAAGATGCAATGACACCGATGCGAATTCTCGTAGGCCTATATTAATTATATAACATATACCATTTTTACACTGTTGTTTTAAAGTTTGTTTGTTGCAAGCGTTTGTTGATAATCGCCTATTTTATTGTTATAAATATTTGTGATACATAAAAGGTAAGTACGGAGTATTCAGTATTCACTGTCATTGGTGATGTGAAGTGTAAATGTACAAACACACTGGATACTTGACTTATGTGACTAAAAAATGTTTGTCATGTTTGTATCAGTATGCTGACATTAAACCATTCTGAAAGACAAAATATTGTATTCCTTTCTTTATTTCTTGCTTTTTTTTTTCATTATTTTATAATATCTCTCAGTATCTAGCAGAATGATCGCCACCAACCGTGTTCCGAAGCGATTAGAAAACAAATGTGCGTAGCGAATACAAATTAACTCATTATGTTAATTCATAGCATCTGGGGTGCTCAACCAGTTCAAAAGCCTGGGGTGAGCAGTCCCAGCTAGCTACAGGGATACATTCAACTAATAATTTATTTTATTGATGGCCCACTGTTTGCGACGCTGCCCCCAAAATGAACCACCATTGATTCGTCATCTCGTGATGGTTGCTGAGAATGCATGTGTTAGTTAACCCTTTAACTGCCAGATTATTAAATTGGAATTTTCACACACTTGAAGTTGTGTCTCGCTGACGCGATCCAAGTGAATGAAAATTATTCAGATTTGCCAAAATAGACGTAAACTCTTTTCAAATATTTTTAATTAATGTCATATTTAATCTTTAACATATTTAAAACATGGTACTTAATGAGCCAATAAAAAATGAAAACCAGAATATATTCGGCACCGGCGGTTAAAGGGTTAAGCACTCAACGCAAAGCAAATACCTGTATTAGTAGCTCTATGGTTTAGTGTTTTGTCTGTCGGTTTTATCATGTTTTCGCTGGGCTACAGTAGGCGACGTTGGTCCAGCATTAATCCAACATAAGTTCGACGTGTGTAGTTTGTGGAGAAAACACCAATTAATCACCCATTAAAGTAGCAACCCAGCAGGCACAAGACGTTGAATCAATGTTGGCTTAACGTTGGTCCATCGTCTATGACGCTGGACCAACGTTAAACAAACATTGATTCAACGTCTTGTGTCTGTTAGGAAGCCACTGTCCAGGCCTACGAGCCTCAGGTGACGGAAACCAATCGCAGACAGAGTGAAACCTATTGATGATGTAGGTATTCACCAGGTGGTGCATGCAATTGTTCACGTTTTTTTAAATGCCATGCTGCCAAATTCGAGATATTGTTGGCATACTAAGCTATGCTACGTTACTCATTGTGGTCAATATAGATTTTGCATGCTGCCCTTCGTAAAGTCAGCATTATAAATAATTTCCCACCGGCGAATAATTTAGGGAAATGATTGTGTTTTATACAGATGTGTAGAACATGAGAACAAATGACGTATTTTTAGCTCATGTTTCCTTTTTTAATTCCACATTGCTCACACTGTAGGGGAGACCGAGGCAACATAGACACTTATTTTTCATTTTGGATTAGTTTTAAATATTGTTGTAGCACATTAACGTAGTATCGACCCATTGGTAACGCTGGACTATATGTTTGGCTGGAATACAATACATGCATTCATGTTAGATATTATTTAAAAATCAATTAAAAAAAATTCCAGCAAATGTTCATGGTAACCCTAGCTCGGGGCACCATGGACACGGGGGTAGGGTACAATGGACATGTCTACTGGGCATGTTGGAGAGACTTTCTGTGTCAATTGACACATTTTTAATAATGAAATGAGAAATTAAAAAAATAATATTTAATTGTAGACATCTTCATTTTAGGAATAGTGAAATTTAAAAAATAAATATTCTCTTAGGGCGGGGCACCATGGACATAAATGACAATAATGGGGCACCATGGACACGTCCATGTTGCCCCGGAGCATGTCCATTGTACCCCGTCCATGGTGCCCCAGCATGACAAATGTTATAAGTCAATGTGTAGCCTTGAGGTATAACCACGAATTTTTCTGCTAAAAAAAAAAATTTAAATGCATTTCCTAGAGGGCTTCGATGTCAAAATTAGACGATGCTCTTGGCCAAATAGACAGATGTTAATGGTGCCCCGATGTTCATGGTGTCCCGGTTCCCCTACTTACCCTGCTTACACACACAAGACTAAAACTCACCCTAGACCCAGCCTCCTTCTCAAGGCCACACTAGCACAACTAGCTGACGCTAGTGGAAGGATAGTGGATCTGACGAATGAGAATGCCTGAACCCCTCATCGCAGCTCATACGATACATTGGCTGAACGTATTGTGTTTGCTGGGATATGTATTGTTGGCCTACACTATACAGCAGGGTATAATACAACAGTCCCCCTGGCGATCACCAAGGAAGATCTTACGGGTTGATTTTATAATACTGGCGGATAAATTGGTACGTCTTAACGTTATATCATGTGACCTGATGACTAGTCCCTAATAACCCCGGGTAATAATAGAATATGTGTGCGATAGCTAGGTTATGATGGTTATGTGGTTGCGTAAAACGCGGAATATTATGACATATTGAACAGATAGGACTAAAGGCCATAGCCATAGATAGCAATTTAAACTTTAAACTCGTTTAATGTTACTCAGGACAACCTAACATCAATTGCGACTTCTCACTGGAGTATCAGCCCAGGAAATGGTGGTAGCCTAATTTTGATAGAATGTGGTGGACGGCTAATTTACAGAAGATGTTTTTCGACGAAATACCAGGTTCTAATGTCACACCCATGTTTCGTATCTGAGTCTATCTTGGCCAATTTATTGTTAAGAATTTCAACTACAAATATTTTCACGACCATTTTACGTTGGATTATATTTCTCATAACCACATAATAAATTGCGTCGTCTTAAGATTTAATTTCAACATTTTACCATGGTTTCATTTATCCGTACTTGGATTGACAGCATACAATTTTTTAAAACACACTGAGCGACTGCGATAAAAGAAGGCTACTGAATGTAACCGCTGAAATATAATTAATTTGATATCATAACTCACAAATTATACTTTCATATTATCACAAATAACAAGTTTAATAATTAATGATGATTTTTAATTCGAATTTTTACATATTATCGTACGCTGGTAAAGTAAAATCAATTTCAGGTATATAAATTTCAATAATTAAAAATATCTGATTTGGTAAACGTTTTAATAAGCACGTTACTTTTACACTTTGGGTTATTAAAAAGTTATTTTCTCTATCTAAATTACATTTTCCTCTGGCGCTGACATTTTACTGCCCCACAAAATATAATAGAACCATATCGAGCTAGTTCTTCCAATGAACAACACAACTTAAGATTTCACAATGATTAAGACTTGGATTTGTTTGTTTCTTGTATGTGTCCTCGTTCGAGCAGATACTATGTATTTGACTGGTTTTACAAGAGAAACGGCAGTGCAGTTTAATTTTGTGTTTCGAGATCTTGATTTTTGTGTTAGCGATCAAGTATCATCGTCATTATTAGATAATTTACTAAATATTTTTTTGTGCATTGATAAACGTTTGTTCCATTGTCTTTTAGAAAGCAACCCAACGTCAGACGGACACTCCCCACAAAGCTATTGCGGTGCTTTTTCTCTCAGTCAACACAAGGTAGTTTCATCAGAAATGTTATTTTTTATTGAAGTTATGAAAGGACATATTTTGCATCATGAAGTATTGAAGTTTAACTTTAGAACGTCAAGCATATTTTCATGTGGTGACCATGGATTGACAGTTTCACATAAAGACTACAGAAGTATAAGTTTTTGCGGAAGACGCGTTCCATGGACAATGATAGTGAAATCAGACACATCATATATACATCTGATGATCAAGACATATCTACACTATGATGTGTCCATTTTTTACAGCAGTTTCAAAAAGAACTGGATAAAACAATTTATAGATGCTAGGATTTTTCATCCGCTAAGTAACAAACTGAATATGTACAGAAATGAAATAAATAATTCGGCACAATATTATATTGTCGCAGAGCATTATCAGCACATATATCTTGATTTGTTGATAAAAAATCGATTTAATGGCAGCATTATTGTGTATGATGGACCAGGAAAACTGTCAAATACTTTACTCATACTTAACAATAAAAATGTGTCGAGTGACATTTTTGCCAAAACCTCAGCCTTTTGGGCTTTTGTGGATGTTTTCATCACATACAATTCTGTAGCTATTTTTGAAATACGTGTAACATATTTTAATAATATAGGAAAAACCAAAGCTTGCGTGCGTGGATATAGGATATATGTTCCAAAAACATCAATATATCGGACTAATGCTGTTTGCTCAGATTATCTGAAATGGGAAGGCAATACGGCACGTTTTATTGGACTTCTAGTGAAGAATTTCGTATTTGATGGTCCAAATAAGCTTATAGACATATCATCACCTTTGTGTCAATATGGTGGATTTTACATACGCTTCTATTCTGGTGACAAAAGATTTGGATTTTGTGAAAAAATATCTTATTTTTTTATATATTCGCCAAACAACATCCTTTATGTTACACTAGTTTGGTTTGGTGGCTATTCACAAGGATCATTTGAGGGAATTGTTCGACCGAATGATTGCCAATTTTTTTATCATGGATATAATCCTCTTCAAAATGTTTACCAGCATGAAACTTCCATAAAGATGTCGGCACACCCAAATTGTTTTGTTGTGGTATGTCCACCAGTGCATACGGCACGACAAAAATTATGTACAATCCAGATTGGACCACCTTCACTTGGGACGACACGTTTTAAAATAACAACTTTTACTACATTACAATCTTGTGATACACATTTGAATAATAGCATTGCATCGCATGAAATAGAAACACAATTTACTACAAACTGGCCTTTTGGTTTGATAAATAGTACAAGTAGCGTTAGATTTCGTGAGCTTCATAATAGATACAAATGGCACTCATATGAATTCCTACATTTCGTTAAAGTAAAGCTCTCGTTGTTATGCAATGAAGAGTCACCCAGGAAACAGATAGCATTTTATGTGAAGACATCGGAATGTAACAAAATAAAAAATCAGTATCAAGTGGTTTCAGTTAACAACATTCCTGCACTTTCCAATAGTTGTCTAGAGTGTACATATACCTTCATAGCAATTAAAGGACCGACTGAGATGAAAAATAACTACCATCACTTTATCTATAAAGGCGATGGACACAAAACTAAAGGGCATAAAATTACGGTGGCATACAAATCATGCCCCGTTGAATGCAAGAAGTTCAACTATTCTGTATTTGTGAGGAACATAGATACCACAACTATTACAGAGTATACAACACAGGTTGGCCTGCCATTATTCACAGGCCATTATCATATCGGATTCAGTGTTAAAATTATTGCACCCAAAAACGACTGTATAAAACAGATATGTAAACTGACATTAATAATTAACACACCACAGTATTCAGTTGGAGGGGAACATTACGACGAAGCCGATCAGCTGATTTTATCTATGTTTAAAAACAAAAGGTAAGATATCAATTATATTGCCCATATTACATGCAATGCATGCATGCAATAAAACAGATATGTGAACTGACATTAATAATTAACACACCACAGTATCCAGTTGGAGGTGAACGTTACGACGAAGCCGATCAACTGATCAAGACAGTCTGAGACCAATTTTTTTTTCCTTAGTCCTCCCCTAATATTAAAAGTGGATAGTAAAAAAAATTGGGATGACCTTCCTGTTTGCAAAATCGAGACTCTAGCAGTTTTAGAGCTGAAGTTATTGTCCTATACCTGATTTCGCATATCTCTATGGCGGCCATTTTAAAAATGGCCGCAAACAAGTAGTCCATACCATTTCTTATGGCATTCACTTTTGATGTTAGGAGAGGTTTAAGGAGACAAAAAGACTGCCCTGGGGGGGGGGGGGGATGTGCACGAAAACCTTATATGGCCCGTGGACAATCTCATCTAAAATAAACACACCAATTTTTAATTGGATTGCTTGTTTGTAATGTTACAATGTCTGTTTGGTTATTGACAAATCCTGATAAATATTTCTCCATGCAACTTAACCTGTTATATTCTGCTGTGTAAAGCCCAGTGGCAACTTCTGCTTACTTTAAGACGTCTTATTATTTTGCAAAGATGTCTTAATATTTTAGCCAAACTGTAAAGCTGTACATATATAGTAGGATTCACATCAGTAACTGTTGTGCTTGGTGTCTCCCGTTGATTTCTAAGTTTTTTATTTTTTTAATCATATATTGCAAGTAATATGGTGTCCTAATTGATAAACTCATAAAAGTATTGTATATATATATATATATAGTATGGAAGTTAGTTGCTAAAAGTTTGAAAATGTGACCTGCCACGCCAATCGCTTCATTCAGACGGCTTTGTTTGTTAAATTATTATCATATGCCATAACAAATTAAAACAAATACATCATCATAAAACCAAAGTAATACAGATTTTTCAAAAATATTTTAGTTAATGAAATAGGAAGGTCACAGCTATCAAATGAAATAAACAGAATTAACTAACTGCTCTTTTGGTATATCACAAATATTATAAACGTTAGTTAGATAAAAAAAATGTTAATGATGACGCCCTTCTATAAATCGATTAAGTTATTTAAGATTTTATCTAAGAACAATACTTTAAATGTATGTTAAATATCCCAAAATTTACAAAACTGACTAAAATCTCGCGAGATTTTTAGGGTAGTCGGATAAAGCATAAAAAACTTCCTGAGAATTGATGGGGAATTGACTGAGCAATCAATGAAAATCACTCACCACGGCTAAAGTGAACTCTACTAGAAGGAATACAATTTATATACGTATCACTGGGTTTCATTGCAAAAAGGTATAAATGTTAATGCTTTTATTATTAACTGTTATTTTATAATTAAACTTATAATTACACGCACAACTGTACAGGTTTCTGTCATGGGAAGAAGCACAGAGTCATTGTCAGTCACTGAACATGACCATACTTCAGTATGACAAAGATATCACTGATATGAAGATTCGATCTCTGTATTACCGTATGGCACATGACTTTCCTGAAATCATGTTTATTGGATTAACAAGAAACACAGAGGTATGCGTGCAACTGATGTTATTTTGTATTGAGAGGTATAATATCATGACAACTATAGCGAATTAGGCTTAAATTTTTGGCATGTTTAATATAAAATTAAATAAACATCATATATAATTTTTTTAATTTCAGAAATATTATCTATTTCATTCAAATACTACACATTGTTATTAATATATATTGTATACAATGACAGCACTATATGCCTTTGTAAATAAAAAACAAAATAAACAAAATTATTTTTAATGTAAAATTGATATTATGTATAATTATATTTTAATGATTTTTTTTATTGTTATAAGCCCCGTTTACAATTACCAATCAAGACAAATTTACATTTTTATAGAAAAAAATCTAAATCAATCATCAATTACAAACTATTATTATTGTACTACAATGTATTGTATTTGTGTTCCAGGGACACTTTACTCATTGGGTGGATAGGTCAGCCTTACGTGAGACTCAATGGTTTGATTCCAAACATTATTACTTTGCCAATCGTACATCACACGTTTCTAAAGATGGCTATTATGTACAAATTCAGCAAGTGAGAAGCGTTATTGACACTCATGCACAGCCAGAATACTCTGAATCGCATAATTGTACTGCTGCGATAATGGACGGTAACGTGTTTAATTCTTTTAGCTATCCATGGGTCACAATTCCTTGCGATGAGAAGTTTAATGCATCATATTTATGTCAACCACGTCACTCTAGAACAAGGAAGGTTTTCAAAACGACAGATATAACATGTAATGGTGACTGGTTATTACTACAAGATTCGAAAACGTGCTTTTTGGTATTGGAAGGCAGTGACAATAAAATATCATTTGATGACAGTCAGTATATGTGTAATTTACACAATGCTTCTGTATTATCAGTTAACGTATCAGATCGTGTCAAACCACAAGAAGATGTCAAAGATTTAAAGTCACTTCTAGAGTATGTTACGTATCAAAATTCTCGACTGAAACCTTTCTATCCAATGGTTCAGAAAATGTCTACTATTAATATTCAAGATTTATTATTCGGTAGGAGACTTGATGCATATTCATCAAACTCATGGTTACCTTATTTGCTTTATCTTCTTAATGGTGGGTTGTCCGAACAAACACGTAAAATGTCCTTTTTTGTAGATTTTAGTAGCACATGCTCTATCGTCGACTTTTCTATGGTAAGTTACAAATATGCTGAGAAAACTGATGCATGGGGAGTAAAGTGTAGAACTTGTTCTGAAAAGATTAAAGTACCAGGTGTAATTTGTGAAAAGCCTGCTGAGAGATATATAACTAGATGTCAGAAAAATCACTTTAAATGTCGTGATCAATCTTGCATACTCTATATTTATAAGTGTGATCATATTGTGGATTGTTTTGACAACAGTGATGAAGATACGTGTAATTATAGTAAATTGATGAGCCATTTTATAAATGTGCCTTGTTTACCAAGTACTGATTGTGACACTGTGAATCAAGTAAATGTACATGATATATGTGATGGCGTATATAATAATTATACCTTTCCACATGAAAAAGACGTTTGTGTAACATTCAATCAAAAAATATCTGTGCCACCAGTGAAGAGTCAAAGCACATATACAAAGGGGGGATTTACATTCACCACAAACCAGATAGCCAAGCTGTTTTTTATTGAGCAAAAATATAAATGCAACGAGTTGAATAATGCATTTTTATTCAAACTAAATCATAAACATTCAAATCATAGTTTCCTCGACAGAAGGATACCAGCGGTAAATACCAGTTTTAGCCAGACATGCATCAATAATGCACATAGCACTCGCTGCACAAGAAGGCATTGTGAGGGAGTGTGTTCATCTATTTCTTGTCCTGGAATGTTTCATTGCCATGAAGACGCCTGTATTCCAATTTCTTGGCTTTGTGATAACACGTATGATTGTAATTTAGGTGAAGATGAAACAATGTGTTCTACATTTCATTGTCCTCCCGGATTTCTTAAATGTCGCGGAGAGAATAGGTGTATATCTACAGAAGAAATCTGTGATAAACGAGTGAATTGTCTTCATTCAATGGATGATGAGCTAGGATGTGTCACATGCCCTGTAAATTGTGAATGCATAGGTTATGTGATGTCATGCCACTCAAACAATTCTGATTATATTATTGAGAGCGATGAAGTATATTACATAAGAGGTCTTGTGGTGAGAGGTTTTCAACAAGAGTTACTTGCAAAACATTTGCACTTTGTAGGGTTGCTTTTTATTAATATGTCCCATTGTGAACTAAAAACAATAGATATTTCGCATAGTTATAGAACTCTCATTTTCAGTCCAATCATTATTGATTTCAGTCTAAATCAACTCACGGACACCATTTTTTTAAGTGTACAATTATTTTATAAAACAGTGTTTCTGGATTTATCATATAATTTACTGCATACTTTGAAATACCGACAATACTCATCCCTAACATATCTCTCAATATTACATTTGATCGGCAATAACCTACAAGAAATAGGAATCACAACAGGTATCGGTAGATTAGAGTTGATTGATCTACAATTTATATATTACACTCCTGCGTTAACATTAGAGATTGATCATGGTATGGATGTTGTGCTCATGATAAAAGTGACCGATTTTCAATTGTGCTGCATGATTTCAAATGACATTAAATGTGTCTCAAATAAAAAATACATCATCTGCTATGGCCTTCTTGAGACACCTCTCACAAAGGCTGTCTTCTATTGTTTATCTTTGCTTTCTTTCTGTCTTTCTATAATAATAATCTTGAAGCAAGCTAAACAATTTTTGTCAATTCAAAAAAGGAAAATAAGTAGGCATTATTTGATGCTATTTATGAATCAGTTGATGGGTAACCTTTTGAATTCAATGTATCTAGCAACACTTTCGGCAGTCGATATAGGTAAAGTTAATGTATTACTTTTCAAAACCAGTATATTGTGTATAACGTTAAATGCTGTAACTTACATTTCACTTGAAACGATTATTGTATTTAAGTCCATCTTATGTCAACTGATCTTGCTGAAGATAATGTTCCCTTTTAAACACCAATGTAGATGGGTTAAATGGATAACACCAGCTTCAGGTTTTGTATGGGTCATTGTTATAACAATATATATGATACACACCTTTGTATACCAAGAGCAAGAATACCTCATTTTTGATAGACTGTGTTCAATAGGATGGTGTGAAATGAAAATAACTTTCAATATGCTGCATGCCATTATATTAATTGTGGAGCATTTGTCTATTGTTAATTATATTTATTCGTTTATTATGATATACTTTTCATTGAAAAAGCAACAGAGTAAGTTGAAATTTAGTAAATCTAATAGGCATTACACAGCGATTGCTATAACATTCAAGATTATTTCTGTGAATATATTAGAAATCCTTCTTAGGATTTATCTCATCCTCCTTTTATCTTTTAAATCGGCTCATTTCAGATTTCCACATTTCTGTTTGTATTTTGTTATTTGTGCTTTGCCGATAAACGTTTTGTTTTTTATTTTTATTTCTATTGTGAAGTAGATCACTTACTATATGTTTGTTGTATTTCTATTTTCATAGAATTAAATAGATTTATTTCTTTATCAAACCAGTTGACTCATATTGACAGACACATATCCTTTATTACATAAAAGAATAATTTTTAATGTGGATTGTATGTTTTATGTTATTTATACAAATAAACAGCAATTCGATGTCTTTATGTTATGTGCAATCAGAAACTCAGCTTGTCATCATTCATCTGAAGTTATATTATGCCGATATTTTACTAAGAGAACCCACAAATATCAAATTATGATATGCAATAAGTAATTGTAGACAGCACTATTTGAAGCACAGATACCCCCCGTTCATTTTGGTTTGTTACAATATATCATATTTTTGTCTAAGTATCACCATTAACCCTTTTGCCACTAAGCACAGCGATAATCGATTTTTTCTGTTTTAAAAGTCGATTAGATGACATTTATTGGAGTTCAGGGTAGCGGTGGTGAGACACAACTTCAATTAGTTGAAAATTTAATTAAGATAATAAGCTGGTAAAGGTTTATATGGGATAATTTTATAGATATGCACCGATAGTAACGGCATTGTAAGGGGAGGAGTGTAACATGAATGAAACGCATATAATTATGGCTTGACCTTGGCACTCCACACAGTGTAATGATATAGACATTGAGGAGATCTAAATTTTAGGACCGCAATTTTTTTAATCTTTTTTATTTGTTATCCTCTACAATCGATCTTGCTTTCTATTTGATCTTCAGACATTTTGACTTTTTGCACAGACATTGTTTGATGCACGTGTAGATCCCTAATATATGTGATTATTCTGTATGGATCCCGTCAGGTAATCACATATTTTAAATGTGATCTAAAGACCAATTCTAAAAAAACATTGGGAAGTGGGTATCTATCATTGTTAAAGTTTTTAATTAAAAATTAAAAAAATGTTTTTGCTCAATAATCCTTATGTACAAATGGATGAATAAAATACTTTGTGCAAAAAATATAGTTCAATATATTTAGACAACCAGCATGTAACCCTTTCAGCGCGGGGACCGACTTCAGACGTCCGAATTTGACGTCTGTATACATCAGATTCTGACGTATGAAGATTGTCCCTCCACTGAAAGAATCAAAGTTGTTCTGCTGGTCGTAAACTCATAACACAGGTATTCCAATGAAGCAGAAAAACTAAAAGACGGCGGAAAGACGTTTATGATAATTTCAAATTGAAAAAAACTCTTTGTTCTTCATGTTTTATACAAAAATATGGCAACGTGATAAGGGTTAAACACTGGGTGAATGTACTTTCCATTGATTTGAAGCTGGAAATTGCTATTTTTAAAACTTTTTCAATACATCATGGTATTCCACTGACTCACCGTAAGTAGGATAAGTAATAAACTTGGATAAAGCAATGAGAATTTCCAGGACGTCCGCCAGGTGCCGCTAGTAAATTCCAGGATAAAAATACATTTGCCAATAATCTTTCCAAATAGATTTGTCATATCTTTCAGTTAATTGATCGTGGGGTTCCCTCTCCTATCTGAATATGTAGGTATTTTTGTAAATGGACTTTGAGGTAAAGCATGCAACACAAGTTTTCATTTTAAATAAATTAAAACACTTTTAGATATAAATGAAATTTGCTTTAAATGCTGTGAGACTCGAGCCAACGTATAGATATAGCCAGCCATACAAACCATATTAGATTGTTATCTACCAGCCAGTTAATCAAAGGTTTCGATGTTTTTTCTATACTAGTTTTACGACCACATTTTGAGCCATACAAGAAAAGGCCATTTCAAATTATTCTACCTATTAAGTAATATTTAACTATTATCATGATTACATTAACTATCCAATTATCCTTTAATTAATTATAGTCGTATATTTTTTTACAACAATACCAAAAGTTTATCAGTCGTATATGTGTCTGACAAATGAAAATTTTGTATCGGGTGTATGAGTAGAATTAAAAACATGAGAAAATAATTAGTAGGCCCTAATTCATATGAGAGATTCAATGTATGAACTTACCACTCACTTGGGTAGATTGCACTATAAAATGAATGCTAATTCCACTAAAAATATTAGTATTTTAATAGTACAGACCTTAGCACAGAAAATGTAAGCATACATTTTTGAAGTAATTTAAAACAGTTAAAACACAATACTGGTTAGCTTTGAAGACGACATTACTTAATAAGTCATTAATGTTTTGTGATTATTTTTTCTCTATTATTGACCAATACAAACCAGTCTCGTCTTCCTTATTTTCAACAAAAAATCACCTGAGACATAATCTTTCAGCTCATTAGATGAAGATGTACGGACGACAAGTGAATTAGAGCAGAAAAAAGATGGTGTTATAATAAAGCACTCTGGGCCTATTATACTTATTTTGCCCAGTGCCACTGGCACTCTGAGCCTGATTCCACCTGGTGTTATAATAAAGCACTCTGCGCCTATTATACTTATTTTGCCCAGTGCCACTGGCACTCTGAGCTTGATTCTGCCTGGTGTTATAATAAAGCACTCTGGGCCTATTATACTTATTTGGCCTAGTGATACTTGTACTCTGAGCCTGATTCCGCCTGGTGTTATAATAAAGCACTCTGGGCCTATTATACTTATTTTGCCTAGTGCTACTGGCACTCTGAGCTTGATTCTGCCTGGTGTTATAATAAAACACCCTGGTCCCATTATACTTATCTAAGCCTAGTGCACAATACATGTGCATTTATCGTACTATGTGCCTAATGTTCACCCTGAGCTTATTTATTTAATGAACTATAACATATATTTATACATATACATGCATTACTGATATATTTAGCTTAGAGTAGTACAAGGTGTGCTATACATGTACATTGCTAGTACTTTGTAAAAAGAAATTTATCTGGTGAAATTAAAACATTATTACTAATGTTTCAGACTACAATATTTTTAACACATCCATATTGTTTGTATTATATGCATATTACTTGGGTCTTGTGTTAATATAGAGCATCATATGCATACTGAGCTCAGTTATACTATATATTTGCATTTATTTATACAACACTTGATATTAGAAATCTAACTGTAATATGTACTTAAACAAATGTAAAATTGTATATTTAAAGTCGTGTACACATTCAGCTGATATTAATCAGTATACTGGTATTTATCGTGTTAAACAACCTAATTTCTGCCAAGGAATTATATTTGCAGGAAATGGAACCTAAAAACAAAGAGTTCCATCTGCAAAACAGAAGTTGGGTGTTACTGTGCCATCAAATCAAAAATGGCGGACACTGGTCAAGCTAAGAGAATCACTTTCGACGCACGATCCCACTCCTGCTTCGCCACTTGACAAACTACAAAACAGCAAGCTGAAATGTAAAAAAACAAAGAGAAGCACAATCTGAAACTCAAAAGCAAAAATAAATTTTAGATCTGCTGAAAATTCTTATTTTTCGCTCCTTATCGCCCCAGAAAAACAACACAGATTAAAAAAGGTTACTGTTTTGCATTCAATTCCCCAAAGCAAAGATGTCAGAATCAGGATTGTAAATTCTATCACATCTGCCCAACCTGTCAAAAAAGTCATCCACAATACAGACGTCATTCACTCAAGCAGCGTAGACAAGGAAGTGTCACAGACTCCTCAAACAGCAAACAAACACTAAACAAATAGCCAACAACCACAAAACAAACTTCCTACCCCGATCAACTCAGATGTACTAAATAAATACCTGTCTAAATATGAACAAGCTATTTATATCATTAAGGGTCTTAGGGAGGGTTTCATGCTTAAATTTGATGGCCGTGAGATGGCAGTTAAACCAATCACAAAATTCATACTCATTATCTCAATATGTCTGTTGTTGATGACAAAATAAAATCTGAATTGTCGATCATCCGGAGAGCTTCCTTTTATTTCCCCCCTTTTTTTGATAATTTCGAATGTTCACCTTTGGCCCCCAGAGAGAAAAATAATCCTGATCAATTCAGACTGCAGCATAATTTATCTTGTCCTTATGATAACAGAGCAGTGAATTTAAATATTACAAATAAGAATTCAACTGTGACATATGCTAACATTCAAGACGCTATAAAGAACATACAAACTTTATTTTACCTAGTGCAAATCTTTTATTTATTTTTAATACATTGCCGATGCTTTTCAATTATTACTGCTTCTTCCTTATATGCCAGTATGGTATACCCATGCAATAAAATAGCATAGACTTAGATTCCTTGAATATGGTGGACAGACTACCTTGTGATAAATTGCCATATTTTTGATATGATGTAGTCACTTAAAATGAAAAAGATGGCCAACTACTTGGTCAATGTTTTAAATATTACAATTCTTGAAATCTTCACTATTCTCTTACTCTTACCTCTTTGTTTCGGAACAAACCTGTTAAAATGCGAACATCCTTTATCATTGTGACAATCAAGCATCATCACAATACTTACATCTTTGGCAAACTTTCAAATGCTTTGTTAAAAAACATCTAAAATAAAATTTAATTTATCATTCCTGCTTCTGCACAAAATAATGTTCGAAGCACTTCTGTATTCTGTATAGTACAGTGAGAAAGTACATTTCAGCATTTGCATTTGTTCACAAAATCAGAGGAATGCATGATTCAACAACTGAATTCATATTCTCTGAATTTCTACAAGGAATTTCAAAACTCATAGTATATCCCAGACCTCCTCTTTTGCCCATAACAATAGTGGAATTGTATATACTTTTAAAAGCTATACCTTTTGACACAGGCAATCCCTACTCTAGAGTATTGCATAGCTCAAGTTTTATGCTATGTTTTATGCTTGATTGTGTGCTGGTGAAATAGTATACTCCTGCAAAAACGTTACATACTTTACATTTGAGCCCTGGTTTCCAAATTAATTTCAAATCATACAAACACAACAGGAAAGAACCTACAGTTACTAGTTGACACTTTTTAATGGTGGAAACTGTCCAGTTCAATCTTTGAAAACAATTTATTAAAAAAAGGGAATAAAATGGGTCATTTGTTTATTAAATATAAAAAAAGCTCATTACACGTAATGAATAATGCCGCACACTTGAAGACTGTCTAGAGATTGTATGAATGTCAAGTGACCGCTATGACACAAACTCATTCAGAATAGGCTACGCAACACAATAAGCTGAGGCATCAGAACTAGCAACGCAGCAGAAGCTACTACTAAATCAACTGGAAGGTGGAAGAGTGCTGTTTATAATAAATATATCAGACCAAATAATTTCAATTTCACACAATTAACCTTTATTTTTATTATCCACAGTTTTTCTACAATGCAAGTTATATTGATAGCAACTATTTGTTGTAGACCTACTGGCTCAGTTCATGCTGGTCTGTTTCATGTGTTTTTACTGATTTACTGCATTCTGCCTAGTCACCTGATATACTAGACACCTTCACTACATTCGCTTAAAAACTTCAAATATTTGTGATACTGGTTCAGCTCATGGTGGTCGGTTTTGTACTGCGTTCTGCCTAGTCACAAACATAATTGATACATCCTTTCGACTTGAGCATTTGTGATACTGGCTCAGCTCATGCCGGTCAGTATGGTTTTTTTTTATCTTGTATATACTGTTTTTGATTTAAATAATACTTTTACATATTAAAGCTTTTATTTTTTTTCACATCGCCTAAGAAATAACCGTCTTTTCACGACAAAAAAATTATTTTAAGTTGATAATACATCAAAGTAGTCTCACTTAATAGCTTAGTCACTCGGAAGGTGACAAGTTATTGTTTAAAAAATACAATGAAATGACGTATTTTCCCGTAATCCGTAACGCCCACGTTTCTGTGCAGCGGAGAAATGACTCGTGGTCAAATAAATGAAATGAAATGAATCGGGATTTAGGCCACCTTTGTGCACATATAGGCTAAACTGGGCCAGGAGAACCTCCTGAGGATGGTGAGATGATTAAGATGACACTGTCCTCCAGACACAGGATTCGAAATTCGAGCCCTGGCGGTCTGAGGCCGAGCACGCTACCTCTCGGTCACGGAGGCTCCCCACAATACTAACTTTCACACGTGGATGGGGAAGAAGACTCGTGGTCAAAAGCGGTCGAGCATTGCTGACCACGAGACGACAATATAGATAACACGAGTCGTTGGCTCAGTGTTGGCACAATGATGTGCCAGCATATACAACGTTCTCCTGGTATTGAGACTACGTATGGTCGGCTTTCCTATTGTGGTGATTTAGACAAAAAAACAAAATGAAATGAAGAAAAAAATCAGCGACAGCAGAAATCCCGTTCTAGTTCTGGAATGATAATAACTGATCTAAGACGCTATTCATATTTCTGATATTGACAGCAATAATGTAATGACATTGCTTTTTTATTAGAGATCATGACGAAAGAGAGATACATCACTTACAGCACTTCAGTTATTAGAGGGTCATCTAAGATGACCAGTGGGCAATGACTGGCACATAATTTATGGTTTGTCAATCTACCCCGGGGGTGTATATTGGTGTTCGTGCTAGCCGCGGGGGTACCGCGTTCTCGGGTACTGATTGGTGGTATCCCGGTGGTACCCCTGTGGTACCCGTCCCTGTAGGGGCTGGTAACAGTCCCGTCATCAAAGCCACAGAAGAAAAAGATGTCCGTCAATTCTAACCCATTAACTCTCAGAGCACCCTCCGTAATTATAGCTTAGTGGATAATTATCTTTACCCAAAAGAAATTTTAAATGTATGGCAGTCAAAAAGTTAGTTAACCTAGCTAGATAATACTCGGTCAATATCTCGTCGTCTTAGTGGGGTTTACATATCTGCATTCTAGAAAATTTTGCCCTCAGTATCGAATGGGTGTTTATACGGTGTTCATGGACAGCAATCCAGAAAACTGGCGTGTTTTTCTGGTTAGAAGTGAACACGGTTTGTCGGTCAGGTTGAGTGAAGTGGGGTAACACGGTAAAGCCACAGTTAGTGGCCACGTGTACAGAACCGTTAGAGGGCCGGAGGTTCAAACCTGGTGGACACACAGAGAAGGGGAAGAAAGTAGGCGTGGGCTGTTCGAGTACCGTCATCAGCGACCAGTCAAGTCTGGATCTGAGAAGGAGATCCCGGGATTTAGGCTGTAGTCCTGTACTGTCAACACAAAACAAAATCAGGACAGCACAGGGCAGTGAGATAAACTGTCCTACATGTAGAGACCATACCCCAACTGACAGAGGTACCACTACGTTCCCAATCCTTCACATGGTACAGGTACCACTACGTTCTCCAGTCCTCCACATGGTACTGGTAGCCTACCTCTACTTTTTCAGTCCTCGACATGCCACAGGTACCACTACGTGCTTCAGTCCTCTTACAGCTAGATCCCCTCCAACTTCAGGGTTGGGTCGTATACTCTTAGACTCGCCTCATCGTTAAAATATATCACGCAGTCACGGTTTGAAGGACTCGAACCCCAGCTTGCCTGATACCCTGCTGGATTACAATCACAGCCTATTACATAGTCTGACGAATCATGTACAGTTTAACAGTCTGCCTCACTACCTCAGCTTCGATGGAAGCAAGTCATCACCTTCAGTACTGACACAATATCAGCCGCACACCCAGAAACCACATGTAAGATATAAAAACTCCATATTAGCCTGAGACAAAAGTAGCTAATAATTCAAGTATGGCATTGTCACGATGAGTGGTAAATATAATATATAGTTGGGATATTTAATATTTATTATGAATTGTTAACCACTTCATTCCCAGGCAGAAGTGCATGCCGGGATCCAGGGATCCTGGTGTAACTATAGTGAATCCGACGGAAATTTCCGTCATGTATGGTTACGTAAAATGACGAATAACGACGGAAATTTCCGTCATGTATGGTAGTAAACGGGTAAATCCAATGTATGTACATCCTCCGAAATATTGTTTTAATAATAATACACATGATCCTGTATGAGATACAAATATTAATGTTTATTTATATTTTTTTTATATTTTACAGATGACAGGATTGGAAGTTGTGAGTTGAGGCAGGGGGATTAAGAACCCGCTACTTTTCATACGGCTCGCGTCTAATCCTCAACATCTTGGTACGTCGTTCTATTTTTAAAAACACGTGTCAATCAGCACGATAAGAAAAGTGTTTTATCGTAGTATTGGCATAATTTTCACTCACTTGAAGTTGTGGATCGCGTCAGCGAGACACAACTTCAAGTGGGTGACAATTACAATGCCACTTTCGCATCAGCTAATTTGCTAATTGCATTTTAGTGTAGCCTAGGCGTACATGTCGTCATTACGTTAAATAAAAATACAGTTAGTGAAGTAAATGGGTGCTTTCAACGCCAAAAAAATATAAAATTTAATATATAATTGAGAAATGACAACTCGAAGTTGTAATTACAAAATAAGACGAGAGTTACAGCGCCCATAGTAATATTGTTAACCCTTTGCCTTCCACAGGAATCCAGACTTCTGACAATCTATTCGTGTGTGAAGTGTGTCAAATGGTGTTTCTGATACAGAGACTTTTCTACAAACACATTAAGTGCCACAGCGACGTCAAACGTTATCTTTATACTTTCTGTGGTAAAGGATTTAACGACACCATTGACTTAAAGCGTCACACTAGAACACATACAGGTGAGTTGATATTAAACCAGTACTCTCTGCCTCTTCATTCACGTTATCCAGGTTAATGTTTAGTTATATTCACCAAAGTGGTGAATATAATTGATAAATAATTCAATATAAAATATAAACATTCTGAGCAGTTCTAACCAATGACGGACTATTACATTATTTGTTAGATAAGACATAGCATAGTATAACTACATTAACTCTTCCTTTACCAATTTCGCATTTATGCGAAAACTACCTTCCTTTATCAAATTCTCATTTATGCGAAATTCACATGTGTACATGCATTAATTGCAATGGAGATATTTAAACTTTGACTTCCAGGCCGGAGTGCATGCCAGGGTCCAGATATACTGGTGTAGAAGTTCTATTTTTCGTCATTTGAAGCTGGAATTGCTAACGCAATTTCCAGCTTCAAATGACGAAAAATACATAAATGTAGTATATATTTGACGAAAATTTGTGTCATTTTATGGTTACGTTCATTGGCGAATGACGACGGAAATTTCCGTCATGTATGGTAGTGAAAAGGTTAATTACATGCATGGTTAAAAATCGTCAAGCAGAATTGTTAGTGACATGGACGCTTGCATTTTTAATTTGTGCGCTGTGCGCATGCGCATAGCTATAACCTGTACTGTGCCCAAGAACTACTTCAGGGGTCCTCCTTGAAAAGGAAGTCGGTTTCTGGGGGTATTTTTTATCAGGGGGGAGTCGGTAAAGGAAGAGGTAAACAAAATAAAATGTAAGTTAATTCTCTATTAATTCACTAGTAATTCTTGTTATGCAAAATTCAAACTACACGTCGTACCAAATATCATTTTTCATTCCGACGTGAAATAGTTAAACGCGTATAGTGTTACACCTCCTTGAGGATGCATATGTTTGTAAGTTAAGACAACTCACTCATGACGTCACACCCGGGCTGACGTAACGCACCCTCGCTTACCAGGGCCTGTACAACAATGTGCAACATGTCACAAGAAAAATACACTGTGCAGTCAGTATTACGTAAGGCCAACAACATCAAAGTGGCTCAAGTTTCAAGAGTTAACGGTAGGGCCGGAGTGCCGTGTTGTCACAGAGGGTGTTGTTCTTAATGTTATGATTCCCGGTTTGACACCACTGTGCGCGAGGCACTTGTTGGGATGAGTCTTTCACACCTTATAGAATGAGATAACGTATTGGGCCACTTATGGTGAATATACTGAATTTAGATATTTCACATAGTTAAGTATCGGTCAAGGGAATAGTAAGTCAGGACATTCCACGTTTTATGGAATAAAGCAGATTGTTCTGACACTATTGCAAATAGTCAGCCGTTGACATGTTAAGCCTGTAAGTTATTCTAAGAAGAAGGGCGGCGTAGCGGGAGACGTTACATGATTCAACACATCTGTAAGCGTCCACTGTCCCTGTTTACAGACGAGTGACTGGCGCGACGATGTTACGACACAGACCGTAACAAGATCCCCTCGATTTGTAGAACACAAAGCTTCTACACTTAATGATTCACTTAAAGTAAATTTTCAAGAGATAATTAAAGATGCCAAATAAAACTGGTAAGCTGAATGACTTGACCAGGAAATGGTACCTTCTCCCAAAAGTGATGCTGCAAGCTGGTGAACATGGTAAAGGCGATTTTCATTTCACTCGCTCAATAAAAACGATTACTAAGTTATTAGAAGGGATATAGAGAATACATCTATATATATATGCTTATTAATTACTACCATTGCGTCTCCAATCTGATTGTACCACGTGGCTGGGTACATATTCGCATACAAGTGACGCTATAATGTATGCTTTAGATTGGTCGAGATGGCTATCTCGACCAATCTGAACGAAATATTGTAAGTTGTACGATAATAAGGGCCCTGAGTACTGAGATGTTACACTCAGCCATCACTGTAGTTAATATCTAGTCAAGTACAACTCCAGAGGTAGCATGCATTACATAATTGCTTTTAAGGATCTACACATGATCAGCAAACGATAAAAGATTTTATGATAATGTTAGTTAACAAAATTAGGATCATGTGATTAAAAAAATTGCAATACCCTTGAAAAACTGAAACTGAACACGTTTTCTTTTGTCTTTACAGGAGTTCGTAAGTGTAGTAATTGTGACAAAGCGTTCACACAGCGCTGTTTACTGGAGTCTCATGAACGTAAAGTTCACGGTGTACAGCTGGGGTTCACGTACAAGGAGCGACGAGGTAAACTGTACGTGTGTGAGGAGTGTGGTGACGTCACTACTGATCCCGAGGCTTACTACGTGCATCTGAAGGACAGGCATCCAGCATCACCAGCTCTCCTCAAATGTTACGACAAAAGACAATTCAAATCCAACCAGGATCAGACACCGTCATCTGTAAGGATATGACTCAGGTGCGAAACAAATTTTTCAAATGGTTTACAAACTCCTGTTTGACCTTTTGATTCATATCTGTATCTGTATGTTACGTGGCAGTACGCACTATTGTGCTATCGCGCCACGGGTGCTATCGCACCACATTGTGGATTTTCTGGGGTCTCGCCGGATGGAAACTGCGCCTACGTCCATTGAGGTTCTTTTACGTCCAACTCTAGTTCAGTCAGACGAGCCATCTGATATACGTGGTTCTCTGAGCCCGGCGTTGCTTAACTTCAGTGATAGAGCCAACACGATGAGCTAACGCCGTATTCCATATGATTCAAATGGCTTGTGATCCATAGACTCTGACTCAGACCAAAATTTCCATGCCACTTAAATGCACATCAATTGGCTAATGTATTGTATTATATTCGCATTGAAAAAGCCTATTCATGCACAATACATAATATATAATGGGACCCTCAATTTGTCAGGGAGTAGAATAAAATACTGTTGTGCAAAGCAAAAAAGCAGTAACATATCCATAATAAATGTGATCAGTTACTGTTTTTTTGGACCGCACAACAGAAACCTGGGGCTGTTGCGAGTTCATGGATCCAAAAGGCGCTGTAAGTTATCTTAGTTAAACGATAAATGGTTAATACATTTACCATTAACCTTAAGCCGCTGACTGTAAGTTTAAAAATGCTATGCAAATACAACCGATGTAAATTCATGTATGCCTATATTAATTATATACTATACCATTTTTACACTGTTGTTTTAAGGTTTTTTTGTTGCAAGCGTTTGTTGATTATCGCCTATTTTATTGGTATAAATATTTGTGATACATAAAAGAATAGTACGGAGTATTCACTGTCATTGGTGATGTGAAGTGTAAATGTACAAACACATTGGATACCTGATTTATATACATATACAGTATATGTTTGTCATGTTTGTATGCTGATATGTATATTATTTACTTCTTTTTCATTTCATTATTTTATATCTCTCAGTATCTAACAAGGGCGGGGGCCCTCGATAGTGGTAAGCACCACTGCCTTTCACGTTAGAGTTCGGGGCTCGTCTCCAGGTCTCGGTGGTTTGAAAGAAACAACAATGTTTCTCCCCCATCCACTCGTAAAACTCGTATTGTGGGGAGCCTCCGTGACCGAGAGGTAGCGTGCTCGACCTCAGACCGTCAGGGCTCGAATTTCGAATCCTGTGTCTGGAGGGCAGTGTCATCTCATTCATTTCACCATCCTCAGGAGATTCTACTGGCCAATTAAGCCTATATGTGCACAAAAGTGGCCTAAAGCCCGATTTATTTTTTTTAGTATATAGCCAATTGATCGCCATCAAAATTGTTCCCAAGAGATTAAAAAAAAGGTGCGTTGCGAATACCAATTGACTGCACCAAACTTATTATCTACGTGGATGATGTTAGTTCACTTATATAACAATTGACTCACAATAGTCAATAATTCAGTTGCCCGTCATCGAATAAGAGATGTGGATTTGTGTCTTTTTTTGTTGCTGAGTGATTCTGGCTTCTGGGGTGCTCAACCAGTTCAAAAGCATGGGGTGAGCAGTAACCCAGAAAGCAGGGTACATTTAACTGATAAAAACAACGTTGGACCAGTTGTTTATCATATTACTATTATTAACAGAGTCTCGTACCTCTGTTTTCGAATCTATTTGTAATATAGAATATAATTCGCGAATATTACCACTATTATCACCATTTTAAATATAGATTTTTTTAGCAATGAAGGAGAGAACTAATATCTGGTCTCATAGTATAGCCTACCCCTAACTATGTTACTTTCGATAGGCAAAGTGTGTTATTGTTTACACGACATGTACATAGACAACCGCTTACTATTCATGGGCTGTCAATCCGCATATAATCAATAATCATATCCGTGGATAATATCAACGGAGAGTACATATCGTACAATCATGTCCGCGGATAATTCTACAGTAATATATGTTTTGAACAATATTGGAAATTTCTATGGATTTCATAAAATAATCCGCAAACAAGTCACGCTTATCCACGGTCATGCATCGCGATTTTTAATCGCGAATAATTTAAAATCCGCGCGATGAAATTAGCTCAATTTTTTTACGACACTGACACTGTTCTGAACAAGTGGTAAAAAATCGTGATGAATAAAGTTATAGCGGCTATGAAAAATCGTGATGATTAAAGTTATAGCGGCTATAACCAGGCTACCCATATCTGGCCAGTCCAGCAGTCCAGAATTAGTCTGGACAGTGTAATTAGGATTTTTTAAATATCATCATACGCTGGTAAAAAAAAACAATTCCTGATTAATAAAAAATACCTGATTTGATCAACGTTTTTATATGCAAGTTACTGTTACATTTCGGATTATGTAAAAATTATTTTTTCTATCTAAATTAATTGCATTTTGCTCTCGCGCTGACATTTTACTGCGCTATAAAAAATAATAGAAACACATCGAGTTAGTTCTTCCAGTGAACAACACAACTCTTAATATTTCATAATGATTATAACTTGGATTCGTTTGTTTCTTGCATGTGTCCTCGTTCGAGCAGATACTATGTATTTGACTGGTGTTACAAGAAAAAAGACAATTCAGTTAAATTTTGTCTTTCGAGATCTTGCTTTTTGTGTTAGCGATCAAGTATCATCGTCATTATTGGATAATTTACTAAAGCATTTTTTGTGCATTGAAAAACGTTTGTTTCATTGTCTTTTTAAAAACAGCCCGATATCAGAGAGACATTCTACACAAAGCTATTGCGGTGCTTTTTCTCTCAGTCAACACAAAGTAGTTTCATCAGAAATGTTATTTTTTATTGAAGTTATGAAAGGACATATTTTGCATCATGAAGTATTGAAGTTCAACTTTAAAACGTCAAGAATATTTTCATGTGGTGACCATGGATTGACAGTTTCACATAAAGACTACAGAAGTATGAGTTTTTGCGGAAGACGAGTTCCATGGACAATGATAGTGAAATCAGACAAATCATATATACATCTGACAATCAAGACATCTCTACATTATGAAGTGTCCATTTTTTATAGCAGTTTCAAAAAGAACTGGATAAAACAATTTACAGATGCTAGGATTGTTCATCCGCTAAGTAACAAACTGAAAATGTACAATAATGAAATAAATAATTCGGCACAATATTATATTGTTGCAGAGCATTATCAGCACATATATCTTGATTTGTTAATAAATGATCCATTTAATGGCAGCATTATTGTGTATGATGGACCAGGAAAACTGTCAAATACTTTACTCATACTTAACAATAGAGACTTGTCAAGTAACATTTTTGCCAAAACCTCAGCCTTTTGGGCTTTTGTGGATGTTCTCATCAGATACAATTCTGTAGCTATTTTTGAAATAAGTGTAACATATTTTAATAATATAGGAAAAACCAAAGGTTGCGTGCGTAGAAGGAGAATATATGTTCCAAAAACCTCAATATATCATAGAAATGTTGTTTGTTCAGATTATCTGAAATCTATAGACATGGCACGTTTTATAGGACTTACAGTGATGAATTTCGTATTTGATGGTCCCAATAAGCTTGTAGACCTCTCATCACCATTGTGTCAATATGGTGGATTTTACATAGGATTTTATTCTGGTGACAACAGATTTGGATTTTGTGAAGACATACCATATTTACTCATATTTTCACCAAATAACATCCTTTATGTGACACTAGTTTGGTTTGATAGTTATTCACAAGGATCATTTGAGGGAATTGTTCGATCGAACGATTGCCAATTTTTTTATCATGGATATGAGTCTCTTCAAAATGTTTACCAGCATAAAACTTCCATAAAGATGTCGGCACACCCTAATTGTTTTGTTGTGGTATGTCCACCAGTGCATACGGCACGACAAAAATTATGTACAGTCCAGATTGGACCACCTTCACTTGGGACGACACGTTTTAAAATAGTACATTTTTATACATTACAGTCTTGTGATACACATTTTAAGAATAGAATTGCATCGCATGAAATAGAAACACAATTTACTACAAACTGGCCTTTTGGTTTGATAAATAGTACAAGTAGCGTTAGATTTCGTGAGCTTCATAATAGATACAAATGGCACTCATATGAATTCCTACATTTCGTTAAAGTAAAGCTCTCGTTGTTATGCAATGAAGAGTCACCCAGGAAACAGGTAGCATTTTTTGTCAAGACATCGGAATGTAACAAAATAAAAAATCGGTATCAAGTGGTTACAGTTAACAACATTCCGACACTTTCAAATAGGTGTCTAGGGTCTACACATACCTTCATAGCAATTAAAGGACCGACTAAGATGAAAAATAATTATCATTATTTTATCTATAAAGGCGATGGACACAGATCTACAGGGCATAAGATTACGGTGGCATACAAATCATGCCCAGTTGAATGCGAGAACTTTAACTATTCTGTATTTGTGAGGAACATAAATACTACAACTATTACAGAATATACAACACAGGTTGGCTCGACGTTATTCACAGGCCATTATCATATAGGATTCAGTGTTAAAATTATTGTACCAAAAATGACTGTATAAAAGAGATATGTAAACTGACAATAATAATTGACACACCACAGTATCCAGTGGGAGGTGAACATCACGACAAAGCCGATCAACTGATTTTATCTATGTTTGAAAACGAAGGGTAAGATATCAATTATTATGCCTATACTACATGCAATAGTCCACGGGCCAGAATAGGTCGCCGTGTACCCTCCTCCCCACTACTCACTCACACCAACTTTTTTTAAGCTTTGATATATCCATAATGTAGGATTACGTAAGCGTATGTCATTGCGATATTGCGATATACCATATAACCGATAATTAAATTTTCGTTTTAATAATACATCACCCATTGGAGTAGAGTAATAGTCGTCTGTCCACATACGCTCAAACATGTTTTTTATTATAAAATAATCAAAATGAGCAACAAAAGAAACGGGTCAACATTGTCAAAAAAAACGACAGAATAAATTATAGTTATTGGTCATATCCATAATCTGGCCTATGTTTTCTGAGCCCAGATATGTGTAGGGCCTATGCTTAAAATTGTGTGTTATTTATATTTATAAATGTCAAACATATTTTTCAATGAAAGAATATTCAAGCATTTCATGAAAATATGTCTATTTAGTCTGAACTGAAAACTGAAACTTGGAACTCTCCACAGGATTTTAGTGTATACTTTTTTATCCACTTGTTTTTACATAATTTTTTGTGTGCTGAATTCTAATCTGTCGGATAATATTCTATATCTGATTACCTTCATCTTTTAATTAGCAAAGCACAAAATGGCCCCTAAAATGTCAAGAAAACTCCTTATTTTTCATAGTTTTTCACGCATATAAGCACAATTTATGGTTTCTGCAAGATTTCCAATTGATAATTTTTCCCTTGTGTCTTTGGAAAGAAACTACCTGTATTTGACTTTTAAATCAAAGACATTCGCCGTTTTTTATGTATTTCCTGTTAGTATAAGTTTACTTCTAAGCATGATGACGATAATGTGACGTATTTGTGGTAACATGGTGGATTAGGAACAAACGTTAATGACGAGCAAATTTGAAAATGGCCGCGAAATTCACCTTCATATGAACCAGAAACAATGGCTATCAAAATGTAAATTAAACCGTTTTTTTTGTGGCTCGGAACTGTTGAATTAATTGACTTTGTATGACTCGGGGGCCAAAACAAACATTTCTGATGTTTATTGTTCATCGTCCGACCTATAGTTTATCGTAAAATCCAAGATGGACGTCATTTTACAATTTACTATACTAATAAAATAATGACGTCATTCTAAATACTAAGCACGTCAAAGCATGTTAGAATATACTGTTCCTAAACACAGTTTCGGATGCCTTGTAACCTAATGTACCGTATTACGTTATTTTTTTTTTAGATTTCCATTAAACAAATGTTGTTAATGATATTATAATTCACATGCATAAAAACGCTTTTATTTGTGTCTGCGGTAACCATTTTGAATTTGAAGGTCAAACATAGGTCATTTTGATCGAAAAACATGAGACATAAATTTATAAACTCCAAATAATGCAGAAACCAGAAATCGTGCAGTTATGTGTACCGTAATGTAATTTTGTTTATTTCGTATGCAAGGCCTTAGCCCAAAGTACATAATAAAATAACACATTCTAACAGTCTAAAACATATAATACATATTTCGCCATTCGAGTCTTTTTTTCATGCCATTTTTAACAAACAATGATATATTTAATAAAGCTCAAATATCGTTGGAACACGTAAGTTCTAAAAAGTTATTGAAGGTACAATCAGTAATTACATTTCTAAAATAAATATCTCTTAACTCTTTAAACAATGAACATATTGGGAGAAAGTGAAATTCATCTTCTATAACACATACCTGTATACTATCACAAAATTTACATAGCCTTTTTTCTAAGTTAATAGCAGTGTTTCTACCTTCTCCAATAGATAATTTATGATTTGAACATCTGAAACGAGCCAGACTAGATATACAATTCCAATTTGACATTAATAGATATCTTTCGGGTTTCAACTCAGATTTAAAAGTGTGATATATTGCTAATTTACTGCTATTACCTTTGTCTTGTGTCCATTTTTCGAAGTAATATTTTGTTAACCTTAAATAAAATATCTCTAAAAAAAACTGGTTCATCCCCCACCACTAACAAAAATATAGAAACAATGTGGTTATGGCGGCCATTTTTTTATTCGTTTATTTAAAGGTGAAGAACACCAAATATAGAATTTTATCCGACAGATTAGAATTCAGCACACACAAATCATGTAAAAACAAGCGAGAAAAAATATATAGACATAAATGCCGAGCAATGTTCATTGTTTCATATTTCAGCCCAGGATAAATACACACACTTTTAAAAAAAGCTGAAATATTCATTCATTTAAACATATAATATGTCATGTAAAAATTTAGATACTACTCAGTTTTAAGTATATGCACATCTGGGTCTAGAAAACATAGGTCAAATATATATATGGGCAATATTTATGTTTTATTAAGTCGTTTTCATATAGACCAAGTTAACTAGTTTGTTTTGTTGCCTATTTTGATTATTTGTAATAAAATATTTGCTTAATAATAAGATGTTTGCGTAACCCTACCCCCTAATTTTTGACAGGTCAAAATATATATTTTTTTTACTGGTTACATCTCATTTTATGTTTTGGACATATCAAAGCTTAAGAAAAAGTTGGTTTTGGTGAGTAGTGGGGGTGCAAGACCGTGACCAATTACTACAATGACCGTGACTACAATGATAGTAGTCCATGGGCCAGACAGGGTCGTCTGTCCACATACGCTCAGGACAGTCTGAGACCAATTTTTTTGCTCCTTAGCCCTCCCCCAATATCAAAAGTGGATATTTAAAAAATGTTGGGATTGACTACCTGCTTGCAAATGGCCTGAAACAAGTATTCCATTCCATAGTTTATGGCATTTACTTTTGATGTTAGGGGAGGTCTAAGGAGCCACAGAAGACTATTCTGGGGTGGGGTTGCACGGGGGGTGTACGGTCTCCCTGTATGATCCATGGACAATATCGTCCGAAATGAACACACCAATTTATATTTGGATAACTTTTTGAGCCTGTTGATTACTTCTTCATGCAAGTCAAACTGTCATATACTAGTATTCTGCTATGCAAAGCCAAAAAGCAATATCTGCTTACTTTAAGACGTTTTAATATTTCACAGAGACGTTTTACTATTTAGCATGGCATTATCTAGCAAAACTGTAAAGCTGTACATATAGTAGGATTCACATTAGTAACTGTTGCGTTTGGTAATTTTCTAAGTCATTTTTTATCACCTATTGCAAGTAATGCTGGGTCCTGGGGCGATTAACCTGATTGATAATTCCATAAAAATATTGCATAGCACGAAAGATAGTTTCTAAACTGAACGTTTTAAAATGTGACCCGCCACGTGAGATGCTACATCCAGACGGCTTTGTTATAATTTTTTATGACGTCATCTGAAATTGTAATGATTACATAATCATTGACATTTTGATTGCTTTGTATGTCTATGACATAACTAATTCAAAAAATCAAAACATCATAAAACCAAAGTAATACATATTATTGAAAAAATATTTTAGTTAATGAAACAGGAAGGACACGGCTATAAATCAACTAAAAAACGATGATGCCCCCCTATAAACCCATTAAGTTACTTCAGATTTTATCTCAGGACTAAACTATACATGTATGTGAAAAGGCTCGATATTTAAAAAACTTATTATAATCTCGCGAGATTTTCAGGGTAGTCGGATAAGGCCTACAAAAACTTCCTGGAAATTGATGGGGAATTGACTGAGCAATCAGTGAAAATCACTCACCACAGCTAAAGTGAACTCTGCTAGAAGGAATACAATTTATACACGTATCACTAGGTTTCAGTGCAAAAAGGTGTAAAGTTTATGTTTTTATTATTAGCTCTGCTATTTTATAATTAAACTAATAATTACACGCACAACTGTACAGGTTGCTGTCATGGGAAGAAGCACAGAGTCATTGTCAGTCACTAAACATGACCATACTTCAGTATGACAAAGATATCACTGATATGAACATTCGATCTCTGTATTATCGTATGGCACATGACTTTCCTGAAATCATGTTTATTGGATTAACAAGAAACACAGAGGTATATGTACATTTATTCATCATTTGAGTGACTAAAAATATATAGGTCTATTTTATTAAATTTTATGAAACATTATATATTTTATTCAAATATTACACACTGTTATCAATATATATTGTATACAATGACACCATTATGCTTTTGTGAATGGGAAACAAAATAGGCAAAATCATTTTCAATGTAAAATTGTTATTCTGTATAATTATATTTTAATATTTTTTTTATTGTTATAAATCAATAAAAAAACTTATATAGACGCTTTATACACTTTATTCTATATACACTTTATAAAAACTTTCTAAACCTTGTTTAAAATTACCGATCAACACAATTTTACTTTATATATTAAAAAAAAATCTAAATCAATCATCACAAACTATTATTATTAGGCCGGATGTATGTACTACAATGTATTGTATTTGTGTTCCAGGGTCACTTTACTCATTGGGTGGATACATCAGCCTTACGTGAGACTCAATGGTTTGATTCCAAACATTATTACTTTGCCAATCGTACATCACACGTTTATAAAAATGGATATTATGTACAAATTCAGCAAGTGAGAAGCGTTATTGACACTCATGTACATCCAGAATACTCTGAATCGCATAATTGTACTGCTGCGATAATGGACGGTAACGTGTTTAATTCTCTTAGCTTCCCATGGGTCACAATTCCTTGCGATGAGAAGTTTAATGCATCATATTTATGTCAACCACGTCACTCTAGAACAAGGAAGGTTGACAAAACGACAGATAGAACATGTAATGGTGACTGGTTATTATTACAAGATTCGAAAACGTGTTTTTTGGTATTAGAAGGCAGTGACAGTAAGATATCATTTGATGACAGTCAGTATATGTGTAATTTACACAATGCTTCTGTATTATCAGTTAACGTATCAGATCGTTTGAAACCACAAGAAGATGTCAAAGATTTAAAGTCACTTCTAGAGTATGTTACGTATCAAAATTCTCGATTGAAACCTTTCCATCCAATGGTTCAGAAAATGTCTACTATTAATATTCAAGATTTATTATTCGGTAGGAGACTTGATCCATATTCATCAAACTCATGGTTACCTTATTTGCTTTATCATCTTAATGGTGGGTTATCTGAACAAACACGTAAAATGTCCTTTTTTGTAGATTTTAATAGCACATGCTCTATCGTCGACTTTTCTATAGTAAGTTACAAATATGCTGACACAACTGATGCATGGGGAGTAAAGTGTAGAACTTGTTCTGAACAGATTAAAGTACCAGGTGTAATTTGTGAAAAGCCTGCTGAGAGATATATAGCTAGATGTCAGAAAAATCACTTTAAATGTCATGATCAATCTTGCATACTCTATATTTATAAGTGTGATCATATTGTGGATTGTTTTGACAACAGTGATGAAGATATGTGTATTTATAGTAAATTGATGAGCCATTTTATAAATGTACCTTGTTTACCAAGTAGTGGTTGTGACACTGTGAACCAAGTAAATGTACATGATATATGTGATGGTGTATATTACAATTATACCTTTCCACATGAAAAAGACGTTTGTGTAACATTCAATCACAAAATATCCGTGCCACCAGTGAAGAGTCAAAGCACATATACAAAGGGGGGATTTACATTCACCACAAATCAGATAGCCAAGCTGTTTTATATTGAGCAAAAATATAAATGCAGCGAGTTGAATAATGCATTTTTAGTGAAACGAAATCATACACATGAAAATCATAGAGACCTTGAAAGAAGGATACCAGCGGTAAATACCAGTTTTCGCCAGACATGCGTCAATAATGCACATAGCATTAGATGCAAAAGAAGGCATTGTGAGCGAGTGTGTTCATCTATTTCTTGTCCTGGAATGTTTCATTGCCATGAAGACGCATGTATTCCCATTTCATGGCTTTGTGATAACATGTATGATTGTAATTTAGGTGAAGATGAAACAATGTGTTCTACATTTCATTGTCCTCCTGGATTTCTTAAATGTCGTGGAGAGAATAGGTGTATATCTACAGAAGAAATCTGTGACAAACGAGTGAATTGTCTTCATTCAATGGATGATGAGCTAGGATGTGTCGCATGTCCTGTCAATTGTGAATGCATAGGTTATGTGATGCCATGCCACTCGAACAATTCTGATCATATTATAGAGAGTGATGAAGTATATTATATTAAAGGACTTGTGGTAATGGGTATTCAGCGAGAGTTATTTACAAAACACTTGCACTTTGTAGGGTTGCTTCTTATAAATATGTCTCATTGTGAACTAAAAACGATATATACTTTACATACTAACACAACTCTCATGTTCAGTCCGATAATTATTGATTTCAGTCAAAATCAACTCACGGACACTATTTTTTTAAATGCTCAAATATTTTATAAAACGGTCTTTCTAGATTTATCATATAATTTGATACACACTTTGAAGTACCGACAATATTCATCCCTAATATACCTCTCAATATTACATTTAGTCGGAAATAATCTAAAAGTAATCGGAATTACAACAGCTATCGGTAAGTTAGAGTTGATTGACCTACAATTCATATATTATTATCCCGCGTTAACATTAGAGATTGATCGTGATGTCAATGCTGTGCTCGCGATAAAAGTGACCGATTTTCAATTGTGCTGCATGATTTCTAATGATGTTAAATGTGTCTCAAATAATAAAAAATACATGACCTGCTATAGTCTTCTTGAGACATTTCTCACAAAGGTTGTCTTCTATTGCTTATCTTTGCTTTCTTTCTGTCTTTCTATAATAATAATCTTAAAGCAAACTATACAAATTTTGTCCAACAAAAAAAGAAAAGTAAGTAAACATTATTTGATGCTATTTATGAATCAGTTGATGGGTAATCTGTTGAATTCAATGTATCTAGCAACACTTTCGGCAGTCGATATAGCTAAAGTTAATGTATTATTTTTTAAAACCAGTATATTGTGCATAACGTTAAATGCTGTAACTTATATTTCACTTGAAACGACTATTGTATTTAAGTCCATCTTATGTCAACTGATCTTGCTGAAGATAATGTTCCCTTTTAAACACCAATGTAGATGGGTTAAATGGATAACACCAGCTTCAGGTTTTGTATGGGTCATTGTTATAACAATATATATGATACACACCTTTGTATACCAAGAGCAAGAATACCTCATTTTTGATAAACTATGTTCAATAGGATGGTGTGAAATGAAAATAACTTTCAATATGTTGCATGGCATTATATTAATTGTGGATCATCTGTCTATTGTTAATTATATTTTTTCGTTCAGTAGGATATACATTACATTGAAAAAACAACATATTAGGTTGACGTTTAGTAAATCTAATAGACATTACAAAGCAAGTGCTATAACATTCAAGATTATTTCTGTGAATATATTAGAAATCCTTCTTAGGATTTATCTCATTCTCCTTTTATCTTTCAAATTGGCTCATTTCAGATTTCCACATTTTTGTTTGTATTTTGTTATTTGTGCTTTGCCGATAAACGTTTTGTTTTTCATTTTTATTTCTATTTTGAAGTAGATGATTTACTTTATGTATGTTGTATTTGTATTTTTATGTAAATTTATTTATTTTATAAAACCAGTTGACTCATATTGAGAGACAGATGTCCTTTATTACTATAAACGTACTATTTCCTAAATGTGAATTGTATGTTTTATGGTATTTATACAAATAAACGGTAATTCGATGTCTTTAAGCTATGTGCACTCAGAAACAGAGCGTGTCATAATTCATCGTAAATTATATTAAATACCCATACCCTACTAAGAGAACCAACAAATATCAAATTATAATATTCAATAAGTAAAAGTACACATCACTGTTTGAAGCACAGATACCCCTGTTCATGATGGCTTGTTGCAATATATTATATTTTTGTGTAGTGTATCCTCATTTTAAGACTTTTTCGCCACCAAGCACGATGATAATCGTGTTTATTCTGTTTTATTAGTCGATTAAATCACATTTATAGGAGTTGAGGGTAGCGGTAGGGAGACACAACTTCAAGCGGGTGAAAAATTACCTCATCGGGTAAAGGTTTAAATGGGATAATTTAATAGATATTCACCGATAGTAGCGGAATTGTAATGAGAACAGTGTAGCACGAATCAAAGCAGAATACATATAATTATGGCTTAAACTTTGAGACTACACATATGGTAATGATATAGACATTAGGGAGATCTAAATTATAGGACGACTACATTTATCTCCATTAGGTTTTTATCCTCTAAAATCGGTCTCGCTTTCTTTTTGTCTTTAAACATTTCGACTTTTAGCACAGACATTTTTTGATGCACGTCTAGATCCCTGATATATGTCATTATTCTGTGAGGATCCCATGAGGTAATCACATATTTTTAATGTAATCTAAGGACCAACTCTAATAAAAAACATTAGGAAAAGTGTATTTATTATTTTGCAAGTGTTCAGTTTCGAAAATAAGCTTTTGCTCAGCATTCCTTATGTAAAATGTATGAAATGAAATACTTTGTGCAAAAAAGACAGTGCATTATATTTAGACAACCAGCATTTGACCCTTTCAGTGCGTGGACCGTCTTTATACGTCAGAATCTGACGTCTGTAGACGTCAGATTCTGACGAATGAAGACGGTCCCCGCTACAGACGTCAGATTCTGACATATAAGGACGGTCCCTGCACTAAAAAATCAAAAAAAATCTACTGGTCGTAGACCCAAAACATACATGCAGGTATTTAAATAAAGTAAGAGAGCTAACTAAGCGATTTATTATTGATTTATGCAATCTGATACAGCAACAACATCATCAGCAGGTGTGTCTAATTGTGATTAGGCACAGTATGACGTGATAATTATATTATATAGAAGAGATAATAGTAACACTATACGGTAGAGCGGCTGCTTTATGGTGGCATATTTTATATTATTTCATTGTGATTTTTAGCATTCGTATGTACAAAGCTTGCGAACCGTTTATGAAATTGATATACCCCTATCTCCATATCTTGGCAATGCCTTCTATTTTTATTTTTAATTAGAAAAATATATATTATCAAGATATCAAGTGTTTTATTATGGCAATGCCACTTGACATGATTTTATTCCTGTATGTGATATCATGAATATTGTCATGTGATTTTAGCAACAAACCATCTTGTATAATTTTATACATGTACATATATTCTATCATTTTATGACAAATAAATCTGTAATGACTTTTTCTTAGTCAATAAAATATCTGTCTATCTCTCTGTCTGTATGTATGTACTTATATATGGGTTTCAAATCCCACAATACTGGTAATATCTCTTTATGAATTATTTGGTAATTCACGAATGCGACTGACAAGAGGATGAGTAGAGTAGACCCAAAGTTGTGAGCCATACACATTATATAGGCATATATCACGTAATCGACAAATTTAAATAACACAGTTCATTAAGGCTTAGATTATATCCTAAAATCTGTCAATGCACAGGAAACAAATCAGGAAAAAAAAATTGAACTTGGATAGCATGCAAAATCGTAATTCGCGACACCTTGATCAGAATTCGATACACTTTGATAGCGCGCAAAATCAGAATTTGTGACACTTTGATAGCACACAAAATCAGAATTCACGACACTTTGATAGCACGCTAAATCAAAATTCATGATACTAATGAACGCTTACTTAGAAAAATTAATTAGATATAATAAAAAAAGATATTTTAGGTTTTAAATATGTAATTAATACCATTGGGTATAAATAAATTCAAGATCATTTAATAGTAATGCTTATAGCTCTAGGTTTGTCACAGACCCAGAAAACGGCTGATTGTGAAATTGTGAAAAATATGTACAATTATTTTTAATTTGTTTTAGAATTTCACAGTGCTTCATCTCTCAATATTTAAAAGGCGCCTTTAAACATCGATTGCAATGTTTACATACTTAATTGCAATTAGAAGTCACCTTCCGCGGACACTTATACGTTCCTTGATAACATACTTTTATATAATGTGTATATACTAGCTTTGAACCGTGCTCCGCACTGGCAAAGCTACTAGTAAGTAAATGATGTTTGGAAGGTAGTGTGCCTCACTGATATAATTTAAATACGGCAGCCTGTACAAAAATACCACGAATATACTCGTGAGACATACATAACTAGAAGGGTCTAGTTTTTAGTAAATAAAAAACTGGAGATGTCTCCCCTCCAGCAGCATAACCATAAAGGTTGATAGCTATTATATGTAGTGTCAAAGGCTTTTGTAATTAATGTTATTAAACAGCTCTTGTGGACAGTAGAGACTATGTATTAAGCGGAATTTATTATTCCGTTTTGGAACCAGCACTGGTTCAACGCCCCTTGTTTGCTAGAGCTGCGTTCAATAGCACGCTGGTCTGGTAGTGCCAAGGAGGTTATATAACCTCCTTGGTAGTGCTTACTGCTGGCGGCGAGTACAAGCAGACACCGACCCAATGTGAAATGTTAGGCAAGCGTCGCCGGTGCTGGCCAGTATCCAGTAGTCAGTACTTCATGCTGGCGGCACCGGCTTGCTGCTGGTACCAGCGACACGGTAAACCAATACTGGGCTAATGTTGGCTCAGCGTCGTAGACGATGGGCCAACATTATATAAAGCACTAGACAGAAATGAATGGGACACACAGACTCACAGAACGCGACGATTTAACAGCACTGATGTTCCCGACTGTTACAGGAAAAAGAAATGTTTAAGTTTAACAATGTTTACAATACACAAGGCTTAAATGTACCTAGTCATCTGGCTGGAAGTCCAAGAGCATAGCCGCCTAGGGAGTGTTTGGGGAGGAAGACACGTGCCAGGGCGTAGGTCTACAACATAACAATGACGACCACTCAGGCGTAACGTACACACAGCTCTAATGGCGGCCGTTAATCATACCACTCTCTCTAAAGGTAAAGGTGCAGGTTTTATATAGTCTGATATCAAGTCTGAAGACCTATCATCGGACTTTACATTTTACCCCCTGGTCACTGGACCTGTTCATTTATAGGTCATTTCAACTCCCCGGGGAGCATAAAGTCCTGCAGCCGTTTCGGCGCATTGAACTTATCGTACACATTGCCATCTCTGTCCTACCAGGTACTCATTTTTACCTCAGTCAAGTGAAGCATTTGAGGGTGAAGGGTCTTGCCCAAGGACACACCATCTTAACAATGTCCCAAGATTGTAAGGGGAGAAACATGATATTTCTCTGAAAATCCTGCACCAAGCGGGATTCGAAACCGCACGGCAGGCAGCGACATCGGCAGAGCGCCACGCTCTAACCATTGTGCCATGTCCCTCTCTCTGCAGTAACTTCCCTATTCTTACCTCGTCCCATGATTATCTATCCATTATTCAAGTGCAAGGTGAGAGAGTGACCCAGAGGAGGAATATTTAGTGTACAGGTATATGTATATACATATCAATAAGCATAAGTTTACAGAACAAAATGACTTAGATAAGCCTATCTCTCATTACGTTTTTTCTAGTAAATTAATACTGAATTATTAAACGCGATTATTCATTTATTTAAAGGGACTGGCCCAGGCTAACATCATAAAAAAATCGGTGATTTTATTTTGGGTTCCTTATATGACCATATGATGTGAACATGTCCAAAGACTAGAACTGCAAAAGTTTTTACATTTTTCTGCAGCGCATTCACCAGTTACGCTAGTTATAGACCGTATTTCCTATTTATGACATGGTTGTCAATAATTAGAAATCAGTAATTTTGTCTCTATATCTAGCCTAGCTGGTGAATGCGCAGCACAAAAATTATAAAAATTTGCAGTTCGAGTCTATGTACATGTTTACATCATATGGTCATATTAAGAACCCGAAATAAAATCACCGATTTTTTTATGCTTTTAGCCTGGGCCAGTCCATTTAACAGTCAATTCCATCTAGAATGTCGCTGTGCATATACAGTAATAAACCATCAACATTTTTATTGTGAGTCCAGACGAAGGATCTAAGAAAAAAACAAGTTCCGAGTGAGTGAGAGTACTGTTAACTCGACTTATTTCGATTTATGATAAATCTTATCATAATTAATACATTTTAGAAGATTTCTCTCTAAAATTTTTGGGTAGGAGAATTTGAAAATACAACTTCAGGCATATAAACCTTCAAAAATGTCAAATATATTGACTTTGCAACATTTTTAAACCTAAAACGACAGTAAAATAGGTAAAAACATACCCATTTCACAAAATCTAAGAATTATTTTGGTACCTGTGTCTTTTTAATGCCTATAACGTGACTCAGTCCGTCATTTTAGACAATTTGGTAGGTGGATGGGTAAAATTTGACCAATATTAAGGCCCTGGCATGAATTTAAGTGATTTTCAACGTTTATCGATATATTGCATACCCTGTCTTGGAAATTCTCGATTGTGACGGTTATGCACAAGGCTACACACAAAACGGATTGCAGTTCCTGAAACCTAAGATTATACACTAACAGAAAATCGAGGCTAGACAATGTTTAATTTTGTTTGAAAAAACACCTCTCTTTTGGCGATTTGCCGCTCCTAGGTTACATCACGACAAACACAGAGTTTAACCGGTGGTATCTGGTTATAACCGGTTTCTGTCTATGCGTTCGGTTTATGTGTTTGTGGAATAGAAAAATGATATCAGCTATAACAGATTCCCTGGCATATTAAAAGATTGCCTTTTTAGGTACAAAAAGAGATTATCAACATAAAGTATCACCTCATTATTGTAGAAAATCACAGAAAATTAGAGTGGTATAATAATTATAATGGTTTGAGTATAAAGGGTGGCTACAACACTGACTGGGATGCCGCTATTGAGGGAGAAGGAAAATTCAAGGAAGAATTAAGTTTAAATAAATAAAAATTAAAAGTGCTACTAATATAGTCTACTTCTTAGAAAAAAACATTTAGTAGTATTTTATGCATTTGTGTGTGAGCATACAAAATATATTTTATAGATTGAATATATCGGTTGTCAATTAAATAAGCCATTCTTTGCACGGCATTATCAACGTAACCCGTGATTCAATATTGATATACATGTACAACTTTTTCTACCACTTATTGTTTTGAATTTTAAAAATCAACTTCACATCTATATAAAATAAATTTATTTGATTTAGTTAGACTATAGTTCGCATGTTATTGATTTTACACATCACAATAAATGGTAAATTATTTCCGATAATTATCTTATAATAAGTATTTCCTGAGATACAAAGGGTCAGTTTATTTTGTGATCTTGAACTTATATTACTGTGGGAGATGTTGACTTAAAAGTGTTTGAGTTTCTATCAAGGATCAGAATATATGAATTACTGGAGCAACTGACTTCACACTAGACCAATACCACCCTTAAACGTGTCATTGTTTATTGTTGAAGTTGGCACACACAATTATATATTATTTTACCTGCCATGAACGGATATATTATACGATTTCTGCTAGAATTTTTTTTAACTCTCTAAGCATATTCTATTGGTATATATCCTCTTCTAATTATACATATTTTTTCGATTTTTCCTGTTATCTTACTTTTTCTCTGCATTTTGTATGTTTGTTGATTTATGTATGTGATCTTTCTGCTTTCTGTTGTAGATATTATACATGACATGCTAGCCCAATTGTGACTTTTTTTGTCAATACAATTTCTGTCAATCTGTCTATTCTGTCTGTGGGTCTGTCTCTCTGTCTGTCTGGTCCTATTGCTTCATCTTGGTGGTGGTATTTTGTCTCGGCCTTCGCCTTCAACAAGGTACTGGCCACCTCATCCAAATACTAGGACCGACACTGAAAACACCTAGTAATTTTGTAATTGTACCCACTCAACTTTTTTTCGATGAAATTAAAATTTGAAATGTGACAATGGGATTAGGGGGCCTAAATGACAATACATAATATCGTTGTAATTGTTCAGTGTCGTTTCATAGCTAGAAGCTGGTCCGAAACTATACAACGAGTTGGTGCGCAGCTTGGTGCGTAGGTATTGTGCAGTAAATCATGTGTAACAGAAACACTCATCTTTAGTGTCATTTACATATCAATTGTATAACTGCACGACAAGTCACATGTAAATACAAAATGTGTTTACTAAACATGTGTTGGCAGCAAAGTGTGGTTGGTGACTTCACTAGGGCTGCTAAAATGCAGACAGATCAAATTATTGCCAGAACCCCACCACACCATTAACATTAGGGTTCAGACGTCAGTTGTCGGTGTCACTTTATTTATTCAGAGATGACTGTGCGTGCTGAGCGACACGTAGCGGTTACAGTGACAACTAGAGCACGCCCTTTCCGGTTGAAATGCTTAGGCCTACTCAGCCGAATATGTTTTTTTTTTTTTAGATATTTATCGGTCATTTGACTTTAATTTGTGCATGTACAAATGGTTTTATGTTAGAAACATTTCAATTATTTTATTTTAACTGGCCATATAATTCCTTGAAATATAATACCTTTCATTGTGGAAGTTTTATTTGAATGTTAGTATTGTGGGGAGCCTCCGTGACCAAGAGGTAGCGTGCTCGGCCTCAGACCGCCAGGGCTCGAATTTCGAATCCTGTGTCTGGAGGACAGTGTCATCTCAATCATCTCACCATCCTCAGGAGGTTCTCCTGGCCCAGTTTAGCCTATATGTGCACAAAGGTGGCCTAAAGCCCGATTCATTTCATTTTTTTTAATTTGAAGTCACCATAAATGTCTTAGTTAGCCCTGTCCGCTTCATTTGAATACCTATGTTATGGGTCTACGGCCATCTTGAATTAATTGACGTCAGATTCTGACGTCTAAAGTCGGTCCCCGCATTGAAGGGTTAATCTCGTATTTGCTGTGATGCACGTTGAATGACTTCCCACCATTTTTTCCCCTCAGCAAATGAGCTTACACCTGACCTAATTGGCTGATGTCACCAGGAAAGTGTCAGTCAAAGACTGCCATTTTGTGATTATACTTCATGTTCGTCAATCATAAATTGTTGATTTATTTTCAAAGCTTCATAATCTAAAAAAAATAAACAAAAGAAATAGATCACTGTAAAATATTGTAATTTAGCTTATATGTAGTAGTATCTAAACATTTAACATTTATAATTTATTGCACTACCTACCTCGCATTAATCATGCTAATAAGATATTGAGAGCCTGCATAATTGATGGGATGATAGTGTTGGGAGTACATCATTTATAAGAAATAACTGCATTTTTTATGTTTTTTAAGTCTTTCCCATATCACAAAAGAAGTTGTACAACAACAGCTACATCATGTAACTAAAACGAGTCTTGCATGTGTCACCTCATGACGTCAAAAAAATCTCCGTATACTATTTTTCTCGTTTCAGATCTATCCAGTGCCATTTTATTTTTATTTGATGTGGTAATTATAACACCGCGAGGATTTGTCCTTTACAATTTAGGAGGTCTGCACCCGGTGTCAAAATTAGTTGACCGTGTTAACCACTGTTAACGGCCGGGCGTAGCCCTGGGATCAATAACATACTTCTTTACAAGCTCACACTTTAGGTTATTTAAATAATTTGGATGCGTCTCGTATCCTACTTTCTCAATATCGTCAATACTGATCCAGCATATTATAGCATGACTAGTTCAACAAGGGATGTAGGTCTACTAAGGGGGAATACAACATTTGAAAATAATTAGCCCTACATGTCGATTTAAGAGATTCCAAAATATTTCTAAAATAGAAAAGAAGAGAATATCAATGGGAAATATTTCTTTTTAAATTAAATTTATTAGTAATATCCGAATTTTAAAAAAGTATATATTCTCTTATGCATTTCTGGTAATATGCACCCTCAGCTGACTTTGATATAAAGTAGGGTGATCATGGTAATGGTACAGGTAACAGTAATCAAACTGGTAATGCCAGCAGTGACAGCCTAGTATTACTGATACCAGTACCAATACCACACTTTATATCAACGACAGTAAAATAATACTTAAATAGATTGACATTGCATGTAATTGACAAACTCATAATATTGGCAAGCATTGATCAAAATGAGAAGAAGTAAAGTTAATTGACTGGCGAAGAGATATCATCATAGAGCTATATGCTTATCGCCGTCATCAACATGATTTCACATCTCATCTCTTAACCCTTTCAGGCCTGAATTTACCATTGTCATCTTCATCCCCTACAAGCCGCGAATTGCTGTCGCAATTCTCGACTTGTAGTGGATGAAGATGATTTGATGTTGTGTAAAAAATTAAGAAAATTGCCATGATTTGGTAATCAAGTTTCATGGTAATATTCATTCTAAAACCCTTGGTTGCAGGAAAATTAAGTCTGTTTTCAAGGATCTAAAATGATGCTTTAATGAATCGTGAGGGCTTAAAGGGTTAACTGATCCCTCATTTCCCCCGCCCCCACATTCACCCCACCCCACAGGTCACGGTGTGTTTTCCATATATGTATGCGTTTTGACCATTATTTGTCAAATTCAAATTTATTCAACGCTGTTTAAGTCATAATTTCGATACAGTGAGATATATTTTCCAATAGATGGTGGTACCTAAATCTACATAATCATAACACGTTGTTCAACGGGAGACACAAATTCATTCTCGTTCGGTGAAGATTATACAATTTTAAGTTAAATGCTTTGTCCCTGTTTAGCTATGTTATGCGTTTGGATGGTTCTAAGATACGTTACAATTATAATTTGAGCTGCATAATTACAATTTTTTTAATTTTAAAAAGATTTTAAAAGTAAGCCATCATTTTACTAATGAAGTGAATAAATAGTTATAAAACTTGAGCGACAAAGATCAGATGTGCCTCCCGCTAAGTGACAATAACCTGCTGTTTACTTGTATTCTTCTCTTTTTTTGTTCCCATTCTTCCCCGAGGGACAGTTTACGGATGTAAAGTGAAAAGAACCCGGGAAGTGTCTCAAAACAGCACCCTGGGGGTCCTCTGTCACACTCAATATGTCATGCCAGATATGGCAAAGATTAAAGCTAGAAAGAATTCCGTTTAGGCCGTGTATCTCGGGCATCTCAGGCAAGTCGGCCTGGTCTGCAGTGCTTCTTATGCCGGCCTCACACTAAGCGGATTCTGTCCGATGCAAAATTTGCAGAGGCAAAATTATGCATAGTGATAACATTTTATATAGAAAATGTACAGTCAATTTGCGTCGTTTGGTTTTCTATCGACAGAATCCGATCAGTGTGGAGTCGACAATAGGCCTACTCCGACAAAGCTGAACAGCAAGAAAAGCTTTCCAAATGTCAAATCACGGATTCTCAACATTCACAACACATTGGTTTCTATAATATGTAATTTGAACTTAAATATTGTCATACTAATACAATGAGCTAATAGTTATTTCGTTTGAAATAAATACAATATTTTTTTTGTGTGTGTTTATGTTTATTCGCGTGTAGCAGACAGAGGGTTAATCTCAGGGTGACTTTCCATCTGAAGAGCATTTTACGGTTTCAACTGCAATCATATGTTTGACAGACAATCACGTCATCATGATCTCACAATAGAAGCTAAGCTCTTCCGTGTGGTGGACTCCCTCCCCCTGATAGCAGGGTAGATGTTATAATCCCGTGTTAATAAGCGCCCCCTTCTGAGGTAAACATGAACTGTCATCCCCATCCGTGACAATGTCTGCCGTCAGAGCCCCGGCGGAGTCACACACATCCCTGACCCCCTGGACTCAGATGAATCGTGACTGAAGTGGATTAAAACCGTCCACCATGACAAACAAAGATGGCCGCCACGCCCAGTTAACTTATGACGTCACATTTACATGTTTACATGACTCCCATGGAAATTAATTGAAGGGTTCCATGCATATAAATGCTAACTCGAGTTAGCATCAATTTAGGTTTTGTATTCCATGCTGTTCCGTGTACCCATATGCATCTTGTGTGAAAAATTGGAACTCTAGGGTTAATATATCGTTAGTTCTAATTAATGCTATGTAGAGTTGGCATACACAGTATCTGATATAGAGGGTGCAAATTCATGGACTGTTGGATTGACATAGACTTCTTCTCGGGAAACCGGTACGGCCAGTAGATATTCACAAGCAGTATTATGGGAACTGGAGAAACCACCCGCATTTTTTAAATATTTACTTGCAAGATGGTGCTAACTAAAATAAGCATTGATCTGACGGATCATAATCTGTATGCTTTGTCCACATATTGTGACTGAAGTGGATTAGAACCGTCCACCATGACAAACAAAGATGGCCGCCACGCCCAGTTAACTTATGACGTCATTGTTACACGTTACATTTGACAGAAATTAGTTGTGAGGTGATCACCGAAGAGACATCTTCTGATTGTAAAGTGCTTATGGTTATTTCGTGTATATGGCATATTTGTACATAAAAAATTGTAAATATTCATGACTTACATGTATGTCAATGTCCTAAATGGGAAAATGTCATAAAATTGCGTTAGCATCGGCTGAGAACGCGCTATGTAATCAATTGTCTACATTTTGACAAGTATGTAAACAATTGATAATACTATGATCAAAAAGGAAGAGAAAAGGTTAGGAAAGGGCAAGTCAAATTGTCTAAATCTAAAATTAGGACTACGTAAGGGAATGCCATTAGTAGGAGTTGAGTCGATTAGTTGGATCGCGCTTACGTATATATATATCACGTATATATATATCACCTATTTTCTTTTATTTTTTAAAGGTGATCTATCACCCCTTATATGGTGTGAATAATTATGTCCTTATATGGGGTGATTGGCTATCATGTGACCCTCTAAGAGGGTCACATGATAGCCAATCATCCCATATATGGGGCTGATTGGCTATCATGTGACCCTCTCAGAGGTCATATATACAGCTGAAATATGTCGCTGCAAACAGTTAATTATATTAAAGAAAGACAAATATTTTAAGGATTTTAAACATTACTTAACCCTTTAACCGCCGATGCCGCATATATTCGGGTTTTCATTTTTTATTAGCACATTAAGTACCACATTTAAATATGTTAAAGATAAAATGTGAAATCAACCAGCAAGATTTGATAAGAGTTGACCTCCATTTTGTCAAATCTGAATTATTTTGACTCACTTGAAGTTGTGGATCGCGTCAGTGAGACACAACTTCAAGTGGGTGAAAATTTCAATTGAATAATTTGGCGGTTAAAGGGTTAACCATTAATATGACGACTTTCAGTAATTGGTTACAATTTCTAAATTTAACTTCATGATTATTTGCTTCTTTAGTTGATATTGGACCCCTGTGCGGATAAACTATTAGATTTTTAAATTAATATTTAAATTTAATATTAAACATTTAAAAACGTTTTGATATTTTAATACAAGTTTGAATCAATAAAGCCACATACTACAATAAGCTTAATCCCATTTGACAGTTAGATCACTAAATATAATACTCACATCGAAGCCGTTACTCACATCACGGTTGACAATAATATTGACACTCATGGCGTATCATCATCAATGATTACAGGGTGTATAACGGTGATTGAGGCACTTTATTTAGTCTTCCCCCCCCCCCCCCCTGTCTCTCGTCAAGTGTTATCTTCTCTTCCATGTTTAGTCACACCTTTTGTCTGTCTATCTACAATAGGTAAGCCAGATTACAGGTTTTACAAAATGTATAACGTTAATTGAGTTAATTGAGTTATACGTTCTCCTTCTTTTTTAGTTACATATTTTACAAGTCTATCTATCTACTTCTCTTTGCTAATTTATTTATTATCCGTTCATCCATAACAATTATTTTGAGACGGGGCATTTAAAGTGAAAGGTATATGATATTATTCAAATTAACAACTCATTTATTTATATCCCCTGAACCACAGCTGATCTTGATGAATTGTAACAATAAATTCAACCCATAACCCTTACTAACCCTTACAACACTGAAATGCTGAAATATTTTGGTATAAACCATGGGAACCAAAGTGATTTTTACAATTTGAAATCATCATAAATGTCTGTGTTAGCTCTTTCCTCTTCATTTGAATACTCATGTTATGGGTCTACGGTTTACTTCAAGGGTTGAGAGAGCTTAGAGAGACAAAGTCATTAAATGTGGTTGTTATTTAAATTTTGCTCAAAATCATTTTGTTCACAATCATTAATGTCACAATATCCAAGTTATTTACACTTTTTGTTTTCCCCAGATTTATCGAATCTGATTTATCGATCTTTATTGATCTTCATCCAATATTTTATCCAGATGGCACAACGCCTGGTGTTTGCATTAATTCTTAAACGTACATTGTAGTTGCTGGTGATTTTTGCTCTGATGTTTGATAAGAATTAGGAAAATAACAAAACTGAATGGGTTACGGCGAAGATTGACAATTAACGGCGGTCGATAATTAATTACAATCACTCATTCCCTCACACCTGACCCCCTCCAGCTTCTCAGGTAATCTCCGAAAGGACACTACGGGGCTGCAAGTGTCATCACACGGCCACGCCTTTCGGTTTGTAAAGTTACCATTGTCATTATTTTCCACATGTTCTGTCCATAAAAATATACACACACCTTATCTGTTAATGATTGATATTGAACCTATACTGATGATATCTATGATATATATCTAATAATAATGTTTCAATACATGTTCCCATTATTAAATGGTTTTATATTTTATTTTATTTGAATGTGCGACTGTATAATTTTAGTATAACGGGTGAGACAAAAATAAACAAGTGTATATAAAAATATTTGACAATGGAAATATTAATTTTTGTAGCTTTTGCTGTATATTTAAAATAGATTGTCCTATATAAAATTAAAATGATTAACGTTTATAAAAGTATCATGTGTATACATTCGCTGGAATTGTTGAAAATATCACACATAATTATAGTTACCAGTGATAAATAAAATATCATTGAATTCAATGGAACACTTTAATCGAGTTGTAATGTAGAAGGTTTCTCAGAAGCTGGCGGGATAGGAGGGATTAGAACTTGAGGATGTATAACACTATGTGACATCTAATTATGAAACATTTTGATAATCCTGTAATAAAGCAGCTTAAATTTAATGACGTGATGCTTCTCATGATTCCATTTGGAGTTTTTTCTTCGCTTTTTCTCCCGCTGGTCCATTAATTTGGATCTAAATTAATGAATGTTTAAAGAATTATTGCAGATGATAACCAGGATTAAATTGAACAGCAGATGGATCGATTGTATAATATATCCGAAATCATAGATTATCAGAATTCCATAATGTTCTTCTGAGACCGAACATATAATACAATAAATTAAGTTTGATAAAATGCTGGGATGGATTATATATACCAGCGAAATTAAACAATTTTAAAATTGAAACAAATATTCCCATAAGGACCCATCAAAATTACAGGTTTAGAAGCCACGGCAATAGTAACACTTCGAGCATAATTGTTCCAATTTTTAATTATTATTGGATCTAAATTAATGAATGTTCAAAGAATTATTGCAGATGATAACCAGGATTAATTTGAACAGCAGATGGATCGATTGTATAATATATCCGAAATCATAGATTATCAGAATTCCATGATGTTCTTCTGACACCGAACATATAATACAATAAATTAAGCTTGATAAAATGCTGGGATGGATTATATATACCAGCGAAATTAAACAATTTTAAAATTGAAACAAATATTTCCATAAGGACCCATCAAAATTACAGGTTTAGAAGCCACGGCAATAGTAACACTTCGACAATAATTGTTCCAATTTTTAATTATTACAATTTTTTGTTATCGAATGACAGTTCTTGAGGTATACTTTTTTATATGATCACAAAAAATGCAATTATTTATTTACAAATATTTTCTCTTAATTTATCACATTGGCCTAAATGATGATGTGACATGAACTACGAACAGGTTATAAATATTATCCACAATACGGTGTTTCCCTAACCAACAAATATACTTGTTATATATTTGTCATCAGATTTCTTATAATTGCACAATAACAGTCATATAATTATAAAAATCATAAATGAAAACTGTCAAATTAAGAACTAAACGTCACTCTATTGATTTAACATTACAGACAACAATATTAAAATTACAAGTTCAATTTGAGGAATAGAAAAGTAGGACGCTGATGTTGTGTGTTGATCTGGTGAGTCAGAATACAGTATCCTGTAAATTCTAAATTGAAAAAATACATGCTCTTAATTATTCCTTTTTTTATACACATTTACGATGCTTTACTAGCAATAAACTGCTAAGTTAATATCGGTAAATGTAAACTCCACCTTGTAAAGCTGAAGGACAGGAAAGTACAGCGAAAAGGCAAGCGGGACTTAAAAACTTAATATAATCAGAGTTATTGACTTTGACCGGGGAAATTGTCAAACCATTACCGGTAGTGGTTACTGTTTACTCCGCGTGAGGGCAGCACTCACGTGGGGACATCAGTCACAGTTATTAGGTTATTAGCTGTGTGACCAACAATGGCCGTGTCAACCACGATCTCACCACTAAACTACATTTTAATTGAAGGTGTATGTTCCGCTTCTATATTGAATCTACAGGAAATCGATGTTGACAGAAATATTTAAACAAAGACAGCTAATCATTCTTCATTGTGGTATGATAATCAACTGATCACCATGTACAAAATGGTACATTTTGTAAATACAAGAAAAAAAACTAAAATAATTTTCAAGCTAATAATTACATTAGCAAGAAGTAATATTTTTTACATGTCTCAATGACAGACTGTTTGGATTTAGTTGAATGCGTCTAGTAGATCTTTGAGTTTGCTGGTATTTTATTAAATTATTGTTATTTATTAAATGTTTCTGCACAAACTGAGAAAAAAATATAAATACGAATATGGCCATCTAATCGATGATTTAAATTATTTTTAAAACTGTTTTTAACATTATATAACACGTATACTTTAATAATGTACCTAGGAAATTATGATGTATTTGTTGTATTAATCTTTTAGAAACAAACACGATCTTATAGGGTCGTTGTAGATGTGTTGTGTTGAAATAGAGAAGAACATAATATCTACAAAGACACGTACAATTTTTTTTTTATAATAAATCAAAGATACTATTGAAAGTCCTCCTGTATCATGTTTAAATATAGTTTATGAATTAAATAATATATTATGAACTCTTTGATCTGTAAATCTAGAGTTTTACAGATCAAAGCGTTTATTTTTTACACATCGCCTAAGAAATGACCGTGTTTTCACGACGAAAGATGTATTTTAGGTTGATGATACATCAAAGTAGTCTCACTTAGCTCAGTCACTCGGAAGGTGACAATTTATTGTTAAAAAGATTACAATGAAATGACATATTTTCCCGTAATCCGTAACGCCCACTTTTCTCTGCGGCGGAGAAATGACGCGTGGTCAAAAGCGGTCAAGTTAGCATTGCTGACCACGAGACGACAATCCAGATAACACGAGTCGTTGGTTCAGTGCTGGCACAATGATGTGCCAGTACCTACAACATTCTCCCAGTATTGCGTTTGCGTCGCGTCAGTTGTCCTATTGCGGTTATTTCGACAAAAATAAAATGATTAAGAAAATCAGCCAGAACAAATATCCCCTTCTAGTTCTGGTATGATAATAACTACTCTAACACGATATTCACGTTTCTGATATTGACAGCAATAATGTAATGACATTGCTTTTTTATAAGAGATCATGCGTGTATTGTAATAATTTAAGCGTTACGGTATATTAGATAATGACACAACTTATTTTTTTGCATTGCAACTGAATAATTGGACATATAGAATGGTATCACTGACATTATAGAAGTTAAAAGAAAACGAAAGAGAGATACAGCTTCTGGTTATTAGAGGGTCATCTAAGATGACCAGTGGGCAGTGACTGGCACATACTCTACGGTTTGTCAATCTACCCCGGGGGTGGCTATCAGTGCTCGTGCTCGCCGCGGGCGTACCGCGTTCTCGGGTATTGATGAGCGGTACCCCGGTGGTACCCCTGTGGTACCCGTCCCTGTAGGAGCCGGTGACAGTCCCGTCATCAAAGCCATGACAGGAAAAGATGGCCGTCAATTATAACACATTAACTCCCGGTGTCTCCTCCGTTATTATCGCTTCACGGAGAGTTATCCTTATCCAATCGAAATTAAAATGTATGTCAAAAAGTCAAAAAATGATATTAGTTAACATAGTTTGATAATATTCGGTCTTTATATCGTCGTCCAACATGTAGGTTGTAGGTTATAGAAAATTTGCCCTCAGTATTGAAAGGGTGTTCATATGAACGGGGTTAGACAACAATCCAAGACATTGGTGTGATTTCCTGGTGAGAAGTGAACACAGCGTGACGTCCTGGTGAGGGGTGAACTCGGTTTGTCTGTCAGGTGGGGTAGAGTGGGGTAATGTGGGTAGAGTGGGGGTAACACTGTAAAGACACAGTTACTGGCCCCGTGTACAGAACGGTTAGAGGGCGGGAGGTTCAAACCTAGTGGACACGCAGTGGTTAGGTAGACACGGGGAAAAAAGTAGGCGTGGGCTGATCAGGGAAGCGAGACGGGAAGAGAGACAGTGAGGTATAAGATGCCTTGCTAGGGAAAAGCCATCATAACACGTGTGGTTGTCTAATAAGGATTATCTGATACTGACCTTACATATAATAAGGATTATTACTATAAGATTAATCATTGACCATGACTGACCAATCAGGTAAGACACTGAAAGACACATACAGTATCAGTTTAATGATCAATCAATAATTTTTCTGTCTTGTTAACATTAATTAATTTATTATTTTTATTTATTATTTTTTGTCTAATGGTGAAGGTCCCTCCTGTAAACATAAAACATGTAAATGTCACTTCAACAAATTGAGTATAATTTAGGAAGCTACAAATGATATGTATAATCATCAAGGACTTCCGTGTGTGTTGACGTAACTGTTTACAATAATATTAGTACTAATTGAATTAGATTTGTTTATGATTGTCTTTCAGATCCATCTAAAGAGAACAGAGTTCAAGACAATATGAATTTATCGCATCAGGAACCCCTGGTTCCTGTCAGCCCCACCAGGAAAAGAAAGCGATCTGAATCTCCAGACTTGAGCAGAAGAGCCAAGAGGGTGTCAGTTGTGCCTTCCAATGAGTCTGTCAGTAAACCTGTCAAAAAGCGTTCTATTTTCACCAGTGTGGCCAGCATGGCGGAGACATCAGTCAAACCTAAGACAGAGACATTGTCTGGGGTGGATCATCCTAAATCCATGTATGGTAGTTACTGCTGGAACGCCCTGCCCAGTCCTAATCCATGTATCAATCCTGCCTTCTGGAATTCGCCTCTTACATTACTGGGTAGATGTGTCACTCCTACACTCAGCATGAGTTCGAGTCCCGGGATCAGTGACCAGTCAAGTCCGAATCTGAGGATGAGATCCCGGGATTTAGGCTGTAGTCCTGTACTGTCAACACAACACAAATCCAGGACAGCACAGGACAGTGAGATAAACTGTAATAGAGGTACCACTACGTTCGTTAGCCCATCACATGTTACAGGTACCTCTACGTTCTTCAGTCCTCCACATGCTACAGGTACCACTACGTGCTTTAGTCCTCTTACATCTAGATTCCCTCCATCTTCAGGGTTGGGTCGTATACTCTTAGACTCCACTCATCGTCAAAATATACCACACAGGCATGGTTTGAACGACTCGAACCCCAGCTTGTGTGATAACCTGCTGGATTATAAGCACAGTTCGTCACACAGTCTGAACAATCATGTACAGCTTAGCGGTCTGTCTCACACCTTCGGCTTCAATGGAAATAATTCACCATCTTCAGTACTGACACAATATCAGCCTCACATCCAGAAACCTCAGGTAAGATATAGCAACTCCATACTACCCTGAGACAAAAGTAGCTAATAATTCTAGTATGCATATCGCACCATGCATGGGAAATTGGGATATATAATATTCAATATGATTTGTTAAGCTAATGGATTTATATCCTTCCAAATATTATTTTTGCTTGTTTTAATAATATTACGCATGATCATGTATAAGACACAAGTAGAAATCTTTATTTCTATTTTTTCATTTCACAGATGACAGGAGTGGAGGTTGTGAATGGAGGCATGGGGATTAAGAACCCGCTACTTGCCATACGTGAAAGGCTCGCGTCAAATCCTCAACATCTTGGTAAGTCTTGTTAGTTTTTAAAATACATGACCATCAGCATAATAAGAAATGTATTTTATATTGGTATTGGTATTACCACTTTTTCATCACCTAATTTGCTAATTGCATTTTAATCTACATGTCATCATTACGTTATATAAAAACACAGGTAAGAACAGTAAATGGGTCCTTTCAACGTAAAAATAAATATAATTTAATATCTAATTGAGAAATAAGATTTGTTAAGTTAGAAAAGTAGACATATTGAGCCGCGTCTGTGATTGATGTATACAATTAAGGTTTACTTTCCACCAGAGTAGAATGTTTCATCACTAAAGTTACAGCTCTCATAGTAATGTTGTTAACCCTTTGTGTTCCAGAAATGCAGACATCTGACAACCAGTTCGTGTGTAAAGTGTGCCAGAAGGTGTTCCCATTACAGAGACTTCTCAGCAGACACATTGAGTCCCACAGCGACGTAAAACGTTATCTTTGTACTTTCTGTGGTAAAGGATTTAACGACACTTTTGACTTAAAACGTCACACTAGAACACATACAGGTGAGTTGATATTAAACCAGTACTCTCTGCATCTTCCTCAATGTTATCCAGGTTAATAGTCGGTTATTTTCGCCAAAGTGGTGAATAGAATTGGTAAATAATTCAATGTCAAATATAAACATGCTGGACAGTTCTCAACAGTTCTAAACAATAAAGGTCAATTACATTATTTGGTAAATAAGACATAGCATGGTATGTTTGAATACATTGAAAAAAATAAAACGTAAGTTACTTATTTAAAACATAAAATAACGTAATCACCGATACTTTGATTAAATATGTGTTGTAACTCTGTGGTTTACCGCTGGTTTAAATGACACTAGTAGGCTACATCCTAATTGCGTCGGATTTGTTGTTTCGTAAATGCAATGGTTATGCAAAAGACAAAATTTACGTCTTTTCTTCTTTACCTTTTCTTTTCCCTGCCTAATATCGTTGTTCATTTCAACGTAAAATGGTTAAACGCGTAGTGTTCTATATCTTTTAAGAAGCATATGTTTGTAAGGTTAGACAACTCGCTCATGATGTCACACCCGGGCTGACGTAACGCCGCCAACATCAAAGTGGCTCCAGTTAAAAGAGTTACCAGTAGGAGGCGTCCTGGTGTCCCAGAGGGCGTTGTTCTTAATATTATGGTTCCCGGTTTGACACCACTGTGCGTGAGGCACTTGTTGGGACGGGCGATTCACAGTTTTACACCTTGTAGAATGTGCTCACCTAATAGGCCACCTATGGTAATTATATACTGAATTTAGATATTATACATAGTTAGGTATTGGTCAAAGGAATAATAAGTCAGGACTTTCCACGTTTTGTGGAATAAAATCTTAATAATAATATATCAGGACATTCCACGTTTTGTGGAATAAAGTAGATTGTTCTAACACTATTGAAATAGGCAGCTGTTAAGCCTGTAAGTTATTCTAAGACGAAGGACGGCGGGATACGTGAACACCTCAACACATCTGTACGCGTCCATTGTCCCTGTTTACAGACGAGTGACTGGCGCGATGGTGTTACGACACAAATCGTAACAAGATCCCCTGAGGATAAAGCAATTTGTAGAACACAAACCTTCTTCACTTAATGATTCATTTAAATTCAATTTTCAAGAGCTCGGTAAAGTGTCCAAATAAAACTGGTAAGCTGAATGACTTGACCAGGTAATGGTACCTTCTCACAAAAGTGATGCTGTAAACTAGTGAATGAGACTCGCTGAACGTGGACGATTACCATAATAACTAATCGCTACTATTACGTCTCCAATCTGATTGTACCAGGTGGCTGAGTGCTGATATGTAACACCTAGCCATCACTTAGTCAAGTACACCTCCAGGGTTAGCATGCAATACATAATTGAAAATAAGGATCTCCACATGATCAGAAACCAATAAAAAGATTTACAATAACGTTTGTGAACAAAATTAAGATATAATATATTTGAAGATGTAATATATTTGCAATAAATGACAACAAAAATATTAACAACACGTGTAAGGTTAGTATAGCACAACCAATATTAATAAGAATCTGATTATTTTTAACTTGAAAAATTAAACATTTTTCTTTTGTTTTTGCAGGAGTTCGTCCGTACAAGTGTGGTAATTGTGACAAGGCGTTCACACAGCGTTGTTCACTGGAGTCTCATGAACGTAAAGTTCACGGTGTTCAGCTGGGGTTCGCGTACAAGGAGCGACGAGGCAAACTGTACGTGTGTGAGGAGTGTGGTGACGTCACTACTGATCCCGAGGCTTACTACGTGCATCTGAAGGACAGGCATCCAGCATCACCAGCTCTCCTCAAATGTTACGACAAAAGACAATTCAAATTCAACCAGGACCAGACACCATCATCTGTAAGGATCTAACACGAGTCTTTATCTGCATATCAGTACAGCAGTGTGATAAAGCAATAACGCAAAAATCAGATGGAGTTTCGTTTGAATTATTACCCCGATACATTCCATATTCAACCCATTTTTTCACAATTTTGACGTTAAAACGTTATTTCGTTTTTATAGCTTGATAGCTCGTTATTCATCATAGCATATTCACCCATGTCATGCCTTCATCTCAACACAATGACGTCACAATGACATTACAAACTGTGCTGACGAAACATTGTTCATATTCAATATTTTCATATCACATCACATCTCATAATCATTCTACACTATATTATATTATCATGAACATAATAAATATGTATATCATATGTATTTGTGTTTGTTGTGTTAACCTCTTATCAACATTTGTAAGCCTAATTTTAACGTATTATTGCGCGAATATCTTGGGCTATACAAAATTATACAACATGCTCTTAAATTATTAAAGAGAGTTTTGAGAGCAGAAACCAACGATATTGTCATGATTAGGTGCCTATCTCCATCTGACAAAAATCTCATAAGAAATGAATTCTTCATACCATCATATTATTATGATGTAACATATACTATATCCACCATTCGGTATATATTTTTATGCATAATGTAAATAATATATAAAGAAATAAAAACGTTGATATATATCACCAAATATATATATAATATAATAAAGATGAATCACTCGACACTTAGTTTATGTATAATACAAATAATGATTTTTTATGTAACAAAATGAGTTTTACTCGATCTGTATCTGTATATTACGTGGCAGTACGTACTATTGTGCTATCGCGCCACGGGAGTAACTTAGAAAGGCCTGTTATCATTCATGATATCATTCATGGCCTTATATATGTGCCAAGTACTCCATAATGTGGATTTTTTGGGGTCTCGCCGGATGGAAACTGCGCTTACGTCCATTAAGGTTCTTTTACGTCCAACTCAAAGTCAGTCAGACGAGCCATCTGATTTACGTGGTTCTCCGAGCCCCACGATAGTGTATACGGCACCTGGCAGTCCCAGGCGGTCACCCATCCACTTATGAACCGGGCGCGACGTCGCTTAACTTCAGTGATCGAGCAGATATCGATGAGCGAACGCCGTATTCCGTATATGGAATGTTGCTTAGCCCCGGTAAGCACGTAGAGCATGATATAATTATCTATGTTATGAATATATCCAGATGCTTTCGAATTTAACATATTATTAAAAATGATATTACAATATGTAATGAGTGATTAAGTATTATACACTCCGTATAATTCATATTCGGGTAATGTCTATTTTAAGTAGTACGTTTTATTTATAAACGCAATATTTCGACAAAGGTCTACGCTACTACGATCAACATAGAGATGAACAAATGAAATGATTTGTTTAAATAGCCACTAGAATATTCTACATAGCAGCAAAAAATCTCTCTGGAAAAACGTAGAATCCTAAGAATTATATACAAATTCACATTTTTGTATGCAAATACAGCTCTTCATTTGTTTAATTCATTTTAGTTTAATTTATTTTGTTCAATGTTTCGGAAGATCAGATGAATTATATGTAATTTACATTAATTTTTAATGTAATTTCCATCCACTTCAAGATTATCCACTGACAATTATTCAGATGCAAACATCGAGACTGTGAGTCGGTAATCATATATTTGATTCAAAATATACAATAAAAATGAGCAGTGACGATTATTTAAAGGAGTGATATACATATGACGCTAATGGTTTTAATACATTTCGATCAGTAGAAGACATAATATTAACAAAACTTACAAAATCTTTTTCCGGGATAAATGATAATATGTACTGTTCTTTGATATTTGAATACGATAGGCAGCAGAAGACAAAATGGAATTCATCTTCAATAATAAACATGATAAAAAGACCGTCCTTGGCACACAATGGATAAACACGTTCAGCTTTTTCTAAAAGAAATAACAGTGTGTCTACCTGTCTCGATTACAAGCGAAAGATTAGAACATCTTAACCTGCAAAATATTTATCTGTGCTTCTTTATTTTTAAAATATCAAGATACGGTTCTAAATCAAATTCTGTTTTAAACATCCTATATGTAGATAACTTTTTTGAGTTTGAAACTTTGTTGCGCCATAATGTTACAAAATGTTGTTTGACCTGTCTTCAAAGACACACAAGAGCGCATTTTCATCTTGTACACCCAGTGCGTTCCAAACGTATTCAAAACCAAATTTACATAATAATAGTTTTATATTTGATACCCACGTAACTCGGTTGCAATCACAGTATGCTAAGTGTATGAGCCAAGACGTAGTATTCGTTCGTAGAAGTGAAATTGTACATTTTCAATTTGATCGCAATATTCTTATCCCCACACCTCACAACCATCAGCAACTCGGACTGGCAAATAATCACACTGATAATGATATCTAAAAATTAAACAAGTAGCTTTGCGTGCCTGAGCTGCTATAATGTTTCTTACCTAATGCCCACTTTAGTGTAGTGCTAAATAGTATTCCTAAATATTTCTAAGAACTGACAACATCCATTTTCTTTCCAGTAAAATACCATTTTTCACTACGTTTAAGTTTACCTCCTCTTCGGAACACAGCTATTTTTGTCTTACATCAATTCACAATTAGTGACCACATACTGCAAAATTCTAGAAGTACATTGATCATAAATTGTAATCTACCAACCGGATCAGAACCTTCAGCAATATCATCTGCATTAAAAATTATATTTAAATTTGATATTTCTTTGTTTATATAAGCCCCTTGACAACCCCTCTCTTTCATCATGTCAACCAACTCACCAATATAAAAGGCGAAAAGAAAGGGGATTAAAATACAACCATGTCGTGTGCCAATTGTGCATTTAAAATAATCAGTCAATCCGTATTTAGTGCGCACACAAGTTTTTAATTGACTGTACATGTTTCATAATAATACCAAAATCTTTCTATGTATCCCACATCTTTGCATTTTATACAATAAAAGAGCATCTACGTTTTGTCGGAATTCATATTTTTCTATTATTAAAGGTGTAGTCAACTGTTAAAATTCGCGGGACAAGGGTCCCCCAGAAGGCAATAGTGCCCGTGGGTACGCTAAGTCCCTATTCCATAATAATACTAAATATGCGTTTCATACCCAAAGCCTCATTAAGAGCAAGTTCTCAAATCACATCAAGTTCATATATACTTGAGCGACATCTATGAGTTTATAATTCAAAGCTATTGGCCCTTACCCCTACTTGGTCGCTTGCTTGTAAACAAACTGACTGTATTACTGCGGGGATGTTGAAACTGCTTGACCCAAGCTTGTATTGACATGCCCAGTAAACACAAAACATTTGTATGACATTATGCAATGTTGGACCAACGTCGAAGATGTTGGGCCGACGTTGTATAAATGTTATACAACTGTCTTGTGTTTGCTGGGCAGGAGGACTTTCTCTCGAACATTGTACATTTATTCAATGTTGGTTCAATGCTGGGCCAGCGTCGCAGACGTTGGCCTAGCATTAAAACAACATTGGATCAATGTCCCGTTTAAGTAGTATCTTGTAATCAGTTCAGTGGCTATATTAATGCCGTCAATCTGTACTCAATAGGCTACTGTTGGCCTACACTTGACCGTCCCAGGCATGCGCGTCTTGCAGTTGAATCATTCTTTAATTGTAATATACATTGTGGAATAACCTTTTTTGTCTCCCACTTGTTCTTCACTTAATAAAAAAAAATTGTAAATAATATCTCACCAACTGACAGCAGGGAAATACCTCGCAAGTTATTCGGATCTTTTGCTGATTCTTACTTATGGATATTGACCACAAAATGTTATTAAATAGTGCATGTATAAACAAATACGGAACAAAAATTTCACGAGCTGATTTTAGCATTTCATTTATTATACCATCTTCATCGAATGATTTACCATGTGACAATTCTCATTTTTATCATTTGACAAGCCCTAGCCCTACTTAAGATAAATAAAATAGACAATGAAATAAATAATTACAAGAATAACAAAATATTTGTTGGACCATTTTAATTAATAATACTATACCAGTGAAATAGACATACATATATTGACAATTAAATACAAAAATGACTTCTTTTTGCTTGTCTTCTTAGTAGCCCATTACCTTTATAGCTCAAACATGCATTTAAAAATAAACAATTATTCTTTTAAAATCCAATTTTAATATCGTTGTAAAAAGGTCAGTGAAAAAACTCATCATTAAAATCAAATTAGGAATACTAATTTACACAACATACTTTTAGGAATGATATCGTCACCCTGATATTATACTGTCGTATCTAACATTTTTTTCAAAAGTGCTTTTATGTTTGATTTGAAGGTATTAGGGGCATACGCATCTTGTATTAAATTTTTGAATTTTACTTACGGATATAAGTAGGTCAAATCACACTAATACATAGTCGTATCTGCAAGTGATTTGCTAATCTTTAAAAAAGTAAAATATTATAGAGTCGTATGCGCACATACAACAAAATTGGAAAAAATATAAATCTTATATTGTTGTATATGGTAGATACGTCAGTATAGAGCATTTTTACACTAACACTGTTTAAAACCAGCTATGATAATATTACTATAATAAAACTGCAATAAAATAAATCAGTAGCTCTCTTAACATTCTTATGTTGTTGTTTAATGAAGTTCATGTATGTGGTAGATACGACTCTATAATTGCAATGTTTTGTTTATAATTTGTTGTACCTACAATAATCATGGCAAACTAGACTAGTCAAGTGTTTACAGGACAGTCATATTAATTTGACTTCAGTTTCAAAATAACCACAAAACACAAATATATAGATTCTCAGACGATCGAAGGCCGTTTTGTATAGTCAGCTATTATTTTGCTTAAAAATTGATGCAACCCCACTTGACTCACTTAATCTGTTATTAAATGAGACAAAACAAATCTTTTTCTGTGATATATACTTAGCTAAATCATGAGGCACTGAACATGCGTGTGCACTGAAAATTGTATTATGTGTTGTTGTATCTTGTTTACTGAATCTCTCTTGGACTTCTGATCTTTTTCTTCACTAGTAACACCCTATTCTGCATGATTTAACCCCACAAGCCTTACTTTAAATAACAACTGCAACAACTTCAACAGCTGTAGACCTCGCTTTTCAAATTGAACATTTTATTTCATCAAAAATAGGGAAATTAATATAGAAAGAAAACATTCAAAGGGGGGGGGGGCAGAAACGCACAAACGCTGTACTATAACAGAATAAGGTTCTTCATTCGTTGTACTCTCACCCTCTTAAAATCGCTATTTCCCGCCACTCAATATATACCTCCCACACAGCATATGTCCATTTAATCTAAGAACGTCCTCTGATTTATTTTTTGTGTCATAATTTGGCTTTTATATATTAGATAATGGGTGAAGCAGTCGACAGTATGCGAAATAAAGACCGAGGACGCAGCCCGTGGTCTATATTTGTCATAATGTCGAACTGCTGAACTCATTATCGGATATATTCACTCTCCCCACGATTCTAAGAAACCCCCCTTTACCAACACCCCACCCATTTACGGCTGGTGTCTGGCGCCACTAAGACAGTAGACAATAAACAATAGACACTTTTTTCATACTATTTTAGAAAACAAGGTAAATAAATGATATCAACGCTGTTTTAAACTTGGTCAATAACATAAACGTTGACCCATACTTAAAACAACATTGTTCCAAAGTAAAATTGATGTTTCATAATCATGACACACCACAATCAAAATCCGCAGTACGGGGTCTTTTACAATGGACAGCGTCTCAGAGCTGGACATGTTGCTCTCCCTATCACTTGTCGTTGCAGAAAATAAGAATGAAATGAAGAATATTTCTCAATTACTATCATTTATATACCCGATTGACAGCGAATTTATTTCTGAGGAGACTCATAAGTTTTGAAAAAAAAGATAAGAAATACTGGGTTTGTTTGTTTTCCTTTTTAAGAATTTAATTATTGTATAATGGATGAGCATATGCTTTTATTTTAAATTTCCACATGTAGACCCACAATAACAGCCCCTGACACGAATAAATTTAATTACAGTTGGGTGTCAGAAAATGGGCAGTGAAATTGTTCCAGAAATGTCTACTGAAATAATTTTCAAATGCATTTAAAGGAAGGATAACCAATATAAAAAGAAAAATGATATTTGGTATAAGTGATTATGATCCTGACGCAAATATTTGCAACCCAAAATACTGCGCTATATATTAAGGTACCTAGGGTACCGAAGAAATAGGCCCTAATCATGAAAGCAACAAAACATAGCTTAACAATTTTATGTAGATCTAAGCGAAGATTATAAGAATTTAGAGATTATTTTCGAATGTCATGTTATCAGTGGTTATTAGTAATAATATATTCTTCCTTCATAAATTATTGTCCCATTATTAAAAAATATATATTTTTGTAATACTTTTAATAGGTGATTTGCAACAAACACGATTATGTTGAGCCAATGTTGTTTTATTGTTGGGCAAGCGTCGCAGACAGTGGGCCAACATTAAAGTAGCATTGGCTCAACGTATCGTGTTTGTTGGGTCATAACATAAAGATTATTACACATGATATTTTCTGTTTTTTCCCAGCAAACAAGATACATTGACCCAATGTTGTTTGAATGTTGGTCCACTGTCTGCGACGTTGGCCCAACATTCAAACAAACTTTATGTCAACGGCACCTGTTTGCTGGGTTTGCTTTTCTAAAATATTTGAAATGACTTACAATGTAGGCTGTAATTATATATTATAACTATTTAATATGACGTATAATTATATATTATATGAAAGGCGTATAATTATAAGGAAAACTATGTGTGAACGCTCTGAAATTTATTGTTGGTTTAATGTTTACACCGTTGGCCCATAATTTATACAACGTTGTGTGAAGGTAATTTTTACTATATGAAGAGGGGTATACAACCCAACCTGCAGAGACAATGGGTATACTACGCCGTCACAGACGGAGGCCGCGACATAATGTTTGCTAGTGTTTCTGAGTTGACCTCAGATGCACTCTACATTATTACAAAATAATCACTGGTAGACGTTTAATAATGCATGATGAAATTTAGTCCACTCGTTTTCGGCTAGATAATCCCGACTGGAAACAATAGGAAAAAAGAGGGGGCAGTGACTATTCAGTGATCAACGCTATTTTTATAAAATGTTGTGCCCCTGTCTACAATCAGCACGATACTAATTGCCCGTTCGATTCGCACCGATCTTAAAATAGTTCAGTGCTTCGGAACACCATGAATAGATAGCAGTAGAGTTGCCTCGTAACGCCTAAACTCTATCAATCCATCAGTGTGCTTCCACATTATGTTACTCCTAGCTACGTCACTGCCAGTGTTTAATTATACTCACACAGTCAGCGATGTATTTATTCCTAACAAATATATCTATAACAGATGGTACACATAATTCTTTACCTTAGATTTAGTTCCTTATACATTGTCAATAGATCTATATTTCTATTTCCCGTGGTCAAAAACCTGCCTGCTTATAGTGAAATCAACATTGTCAAGTTAATTTGTCTGGAGGTGTGGGGGCTCATCCTAAAACTTATTAAAATTATTTTCCATCCAGCATTAATTTTAAATTAAACAATGGTGATCTGATAAATAAAATACTTGCTCGGCAAAAAAACACATTGCGAAACTAAAAGCTAAGCAATATTTTAATGTGGTTGTCGGGTGTTTTGGCTAACAACATGTCATTAACAGCTCTCATGGACAGCCATCATCTCTATACTACCATAGAAGGAAGCTGGAAACTTACATTCTGAGTGTTTATGATGTTGACACTGATGTACACTGGTTTATGTAGCATGAAGCAATTACACAGAGAGAGTAAAAAGCACGTTGTGTGACTCAATAATTACAGAAACAGTCTGGTAAAGAAAACAATAAAGTGTATCTTTTATCAGATAACTGCTGCAATGCACCGATTTAAAATGGATAAGAATGTACACTGCGTTCTCGAATGTGGACACGCAAACAAACTGAAAAACGATTTGTCCACAGCACCATTGGGAAGAGAGGCAGACACCTGTATATATTTGAGCAATGATATGCATGTGTGTGAATTGCCCCAGACCACACAGTCATGTTTATTTGTAATGAGTCAGATCCTTTAAACTGGCTTCGAATGGGTCTTATAAAATAATTTACTCCAATAAGAAGTAATTTAAAATTTCTAATCTGACTTCAGCCATTTAATTACAGTATCATGCTAATTGTTAGTCATTGTTAGTCATACCTAACATTGTTGACAATGTCACCTGCATACGTATATTTTTTACTTACATTATTTCTCAAAAAATGTAAATAAGAACATCACATAATCGAGCAGATTTTGCATAGGTTCGAAAAACACTTTAGATAGAAAACGTTATTCATTATCGTATTTCTGTTGAGATACAACACAATCTTAATGCAAGTTATATGTTACAAGGTCGTATGTGCCACTTACAACAGTGTAATTTTAAATAACAAAACATTTGTAATTTTCACCATGTTTTTCTTAAATTTATTCTTATGGGATTGTCAGTTATTTGAAAAAAAATAATTAAAAAATCGAATGTTCTAATTCCTATAGTTGTATCTGCACATACAACTATGTAGTACTTTAATTTTTTAATTTTACCTTTATTTTTTTTATTTTATAGCGTTGTATCTGCCACATACAACTGTCAAATTTTAGAAAAAAATTATGTCGAATTAAGGCGAAACTTATGAATTGTTTATAATAGTGTATTACGTAAAACATTTTGAGTTATTTAACAATTTTGATTCTAGAAGCTGTATCTGCAGATACAACTCTATAATACTGACATTTTCACACATTTGACATTTTTGTCAACATTATACAGTCGTATGTGGTACATACATCGTTTAACCACTTTTTGTACAATATACAATTGTAATGTCTGTTTGCAGTTAAACATTACTAGAAAGATTTTAAAACGTGAAATCGATTCATTTTGAAAAAAATCCTACTTATATATTATACTGTCGTATGTGCGCATACAACTATGTAATATTATGTATTATCATACACTGGCCATATTTTATAATATTATAAGGTCGTATCTTTTGTAAAAGCTTGTTGCTATGCAACGCTAAGGTCTGTTGCATTTTCTTCACATTGAACAAACGTCTATTTCTTATATCTACAAAGGTTTTTTAAGACAAGGCTGAAATATTACTACTTTTTTATAATTAAGTTTTTTTCGATTATCTCGGAATAATGAAAACTGTAGATACGACAGTATAATATCAGGGTGACGATATGATAACATAATTTTGTAATGCAGATGCTAAGTGAATGGAACGCAGGAAGTGTCTCAAAACAACACCCGGAGGGGGGCCACCAGCACTATCTCTATACTATCTCTATATCTGAAGGCATCAATAAGATGGAATGGAGAACATAGCAATGAATTTTCCGTGACCAGAGGTACTCGACAAGGCACTGTTTTATCTCCGTATTTGTTCAATATCTTTTTGAATGATCTTTTGTGTGATTTGAAAAAATCTGTGTTTGGAGCCCGGATAGAAAACTGCAAGTTTGAATCGTTTGCGTATGCGGATGATATTACATTATTTTCTCCTACTGTTGCTGGTCTACAAGGCCTAATAGATATATGTACTGAATATGCTGTGAAGTGGAGATTTAAATTTGGTATATCTAAATCAAAATGTATGGTAGCTGGTCATAGTTTATTTAAGACTGAACCACATTGGCAACTTTATAATAATATGATCATGGAAAACGTTGATGCCTTGGAAACACTCGGTGTTGTAATGAGTAATGATGGCACTGCCGATATAAATGTACAGAAAAGAATAAATAAGTGTAGACAAGCATATTACAGCTCAGATAACACAGGGATGCCATATCCAGGTCTACCAATCGATATAAAAATGTACTTGTATAAATCTGTTTGCTTACCTACTTTACTTTTTGGTATGGAAATTATGTTTTTGTCAGACAAATTAATAAAGAAACTTGAATCTTTTCAGGGCTCCCTAATGAAGCGTTCATTGGGCTTGAGTAAATTTAGTCACCACTCGAAACTTCTGGAAGCTCTTAATATACCAAAAGTGTCTGTTTCAATAAATAACATGACGGTTTCTCTATGGAAAAGAATTTTTAATGTGGACTCTCCTGTACGCGATCTATGTACTTGTTTCCTTTCTAAATATGTTTTGAATGGAAAATGTATCCCAGATACACTGATGGGTAGAGTGGTCAAATTAGGCTTCTCCCCAACGCGGGCTGCTCTATCCTGCACTAAACCCATTTTACACTTGAAACCGCTGGACGGTATTGTGGACTCCCTAAGTAGTGTTATTTTTAGTTCAAATATTCTTAGTAGAGGCTCAAGTAGTCATACATTGTTAAAATTATTAACAAAAGCATAAATTGTATATTTTATTGTTTTGATGTACTATTTTATGAATCATACTAGTATGGACTTTTACAATGTTTTTGCATGTTCAATTTTATATGTATTTCCTCATGTAATGAGGGTTGAATAAATAAATAAATAAATAAAATACCTCCTTGTTTCCGTTATTCCCCGAGGGACAGTTTACAGATGCTAAGTGAATGGAACGCAGGAAGTGTCTCAAAACAACACCCAGAGGGGGCACACCAGCACACAAAATTTGGCAAGGGATAAATAAAACCAGGAAAAAATCCGCTAACCCATTGTATCTCCAAGTCTATTAACATAAAGTTTTCAAAGAAAATTATAATGCCATGGTTGACGATTGATGCCAAAATCGAGCACGTCGTCCCACGAAACAAAAACACAAGACACCTGTCAATGTGGACAATAATTAAGGTTCAATTTTTCCGTATTAAAAAAATATTGACAAGTTTAAAATACTGACTAAAATACGGGAGACCGCGAGCAAACAATTTTAAAGATTTAAGCTGGCGACGTAACTGGTATTTAACGAGACTCGTAAGAGGGCGAACAAGTGATCGGTAGTTTTGTGTGATGTAAATTTTGATGCGATTAATAGACAGAGGCGACTGTACATAGTCCACAGCGTGATCCGATTGATCATTATTCTCATAAGAAGTCATATATTGGTTTTATAAGTTGCTCAAATGTTGAATTAACATTATTTCAATAGGCCTACATCTGGGTAAAATTCAACTTTCAATTGTTTTTTGTTTGCTATATTTTGAAAAAAACACCATAGACAAAAATGAACAGTTTTTTATGAAATTGGTAGGTTTGCAATGAAATACTATACAGATCGTGTCAGTGTTCAAATCAATACGTGAATATTATTAACAATGGACTGTGGACTAAGCCAGCAAGCTTGAGGAGGTGATCCTATGTGAAGCTGTAGCTGCTCAGCCGGGTCTGCAGTGTTTCTTACTCCGACAAGCTGCAGCTGAACAGCAAGAACAAATAAGTAAATATCACCCAAAAGATTCTTAACATTGATATCACATCGATTTATCTGCAATTTGAACTTTTATTATCAACATACTTCACATGAACAATGCCTAATCTATTTCGTTTGAAATAAATTCAATAATTATTTTATTTGTGTTTATGTTTATCACGCGTAGCAGACACAGGGTTAATCTCAGGGTGACTTTCCATATGGAGAGCGTTTTACGATTTCAACAGCAATCTTATGTTTGACAGATAATCACGTCATCATCGCACAATAGAAGCTAGGTTTTTACGTGCAGTGGACTCACTCCCACTGATAGCAGGATATAATTATGTTAATCCCCTGTTAATAAGCGCCCCCTTCTGAGGTAAACATGACATCCGTGAGATTATCTGCCGTCGGATTCCCGGCGGAGTCACACACATCCCTGACCCCCTGGACTCAGATGAATCGTGACTAAAGCGGATAAAAACCGTCCACCATGACAAACAAAGATGGCCGCCACGCCCAGTTAACTTATGACGTCATTATTACACATGACATTTGACAGAAATTAGTTGTGAGGTGATCCCTGAAGAGACATATTCTGATTGTAAAGTTTAGTTTAGGCTATTGCCTCTATATAGCATATTTGTACATAAAAAATTGTAAAAACTCATGATTTATGTCAATGTCCTAAATGGGACAATGTCATAAAGGACAAGGCTATATAGTCAATAGTCTACATCTTGACAATATATAAACAGTAATACTATGATCAGAAAGGAAGAGAAAAAAGTAGGGAAGGGCGAGGCAGAATTTTTAAATCTAGAGTTAGGATTACGTAAGGGAATGCCATTAGTAGGAGTTGAGTCGATTAGTTGAATCATAAAGAAATTTGCCTATGTTAAAATGGGCATCCATGCAATTAGCTTTAAAGAACCATGAGGCGGAGGCCTGCTGTACAGCACTATCGCCTGTCACGCCAGAGCGCGAGAGTTCTCTCATTCAAAGTATGAAACTCAGTAATTGCTTACAATTTCTAAAGTTTACTTCATGATCATTTGCTTCTTTAGTTAAAGGGACTGGCCCAGGCTAAAATCATCAAAAAATCGGTGATTTTATTTTGACTTCTTAATATGACCATATGATGTAAACATGTCCATAGACTAGAACCGCGAAGTGTTTTAATTTTTGTGCTGCGCATTCACCAGCTAGGCTAGATATAGAAACGAAATTCCTGATTTTTAATTATTGACAACCATGTCAAAAATAGGAGATACGGGAATTTCGTCTCTATATCTAGCCTAACTGGCGAATGCGCAGCAGAAAAATTAAAAAACTTTGCAGTTCTAGTCTATGGACATGTTTACATCATATGGTCATATTAAGAAGCCAAAATAAAATCATCGATTTTTTGATGATTTTAGCCTGGGCCAGTCCCTTTAATATTGAACCCCTGAGAAACTATGCGACACAACATTTTATGATCGTCGTTTTTTATTATTTAAAACATTAATAATTAAATATTATCTAATTTACTTAAAATGAATTGAAAGAGATTTATTATTTATTATTTTTATTTACATTTAATATTCAACATTTATTTTATATTCTAATATAAGTTTAAATCAATAAAGCCACAGAGTACAAGAAGTTTAATCCCATTTGACAGTTAGGTCACTAAATATAATTCTCACCTTGAAGCCGTTACTCACATCATGTTTGACAATAATATTGACACTCATGGCGTGTCATCATCAATGATTACAGTGAGTATAGCGGTGATTGAGGCACTTTATTTAGTCTCCCCCCCCTCCCCCCCCCCCCCTGTCTCTCGTCAAGTGTTATCTTTTCTTCCGTGGTTAGGCACACATTTTACTCGTCTATCTACAATAGATTAGCCAGATTACAGGTTCTAGAAAATGTATAACGTTAATTGAGCCGTCTGATGTTATCTGTTCTCCTTCTTGTTTAGTTACATATTTTACAAATCTATCTACTTCCCTTTGCTAGTTTATTTACAATCCGTTCATCCATAACAATTAATTTGAGGTGGGGCATTTAAAGTGAAAGGTATATTATAATACTCAAATTAACAACTCATTCATTTAAATTCTTACAGCTGATCCTGATGAATTATAACACATTGTGCTCAATACATTTAACCCATAACCATTACTGAAATATTTTGGTGAATAAATTAAAGGTGTGGTCAACTGTCAAAATTCGCGGGACAAGGGTCCCCCAGAAGGCAATAGTGCCCGGCAAAGGCCCTATTCCATAATAATACTAAATATGCGTTTCATACCCAAAGCCTCATTAAGAGCAAGTTCTCAAATCACCGCAGGTTCATATATACTTGAGCGGCATCTATGAGTTAATAATTCAAAGCACTTTGCCCTTGCCCCTACTTTACTGCCGGGATTTGGAAACTGCTTGATCCCAAAAGCTTGTATTGACACTCAGTAAACACAAAACATTTGTATGACTTCATGCAATGTTGGGCCAGTGTCGAAAACGTTGGGCCGACGTTGTATACATGTTATACAAATGTCTTGTGTTTGCTGGGCTGCAGGAGGACTTTCTCTCAAACATTGTACATTTATTCAATGTTGGTGCAATGTTGGGCCAGCGTCGCAGACGTTGGCCTAGCATTAAAACAGCATTAGGTCAATGTCTCGTTTAAATAGTATCTTGTAATAAGTTCAGTGGCTATAATAAGGCCGTCAATCTGTACTCAATAGGCAACTGTTGGCCAACACTTGACATGCGCATTTTGCAGTTGAACACTAGCTTAAATTTAAAATCATCATAAATGTCTGCGTAAGCTCTTTCCGCTCCATTTGAATACTCATGTTATGGGTCTACGGTTTACTTTGAGGGTCAAGAGAGCTTAGAGATACAACGTCATTAAATGTGGTTGTTATTCAAATCATCTGGTTTACAATCATTATTGTCACATAAGGATGTTATTTAAACCTTTTATATGTTTATTTCCCCCTGCAAATATTATGCATTGTAAACTTATCTATATATAATTTATATTATTACTCGTTTATTTAGACCTTTATTAATCTTCATCCAATATTTTATCCAGATGGCACAACGCCTGGTATTTTCATCAATTCTTAAACGTACATTGTTCTTGTAGTTGTTTGTGATTTTTGTTTTGAAGTTTTGATAGGAAGTATGAAAATAACAAAACTGTACCACTGAAAGGGTTACGGCTAAAATTGACAATTAACGGCTGTAGATAAATAATTACAATCACACATCAACTCACACCTGACCCCCTCCAGCCACGAGGTCATTGTTTCTCAGGTATTTTCCTCAAAGCCACTACGGGGCTGCAGGTGTCATCCCACGGCCACGCCTTTCGGTTTGTAAAGTTACTATTGTCATTATTTTCCACATGTCCTGTCCATGAAAATATACATACACCTTGTACACCTTACCTTATACTGATTATATCTATAATATATATCTAACAATAATGTTTCTATGCATGTTCCCATTATAAAATGGTTTTATATATTATTTTATTTGAATGTGTGACTGTATAATTTTAGTATACCGGGTGAGACAATAATAAACAAATGTATATAATGATATTTTACAATGGAATTTTTTTTTGGTATATTTTGCTGTATATTTAAAATAGATTGTCCCATATAAAATTAAAATGATTAAGTTTATGAAAGTATGTATATACATTCGCTGGAATTGGAATATAATATGTTCTTAGCATATAACACATAATTATAGTCACCACAAGTGATAATTAAAATATCATTGAATTCAATAAAACGCTTTAATCTAATTGTAATGTTGAAGGTTTTTTTCAAAAGCTGGCGGGTTAGAAAAAGTGAGAACTTGTGGATTTATAACACTGTGTGGCATTTAATTATAAAACATTGAGATAAAATATTGAAATAAAGTAGCTCAAATTTAATGACATGATGATTGTCATGATTCCATTTGACCTTTTTCATCGTTTTTCCCGCTGGTCCATTAATTTGAATCCAAATTAATAAATGTTCAAAGGATTATTGCAGATGATAACCAGGAGAATTTGAACAGCAGATGGCTCGTTATAATTGTATAATATATCAGAAATCATAGATCATCAGAATCATATTATGGTATTCTGACACCGAATATATAATACAATAAATTAGGTTTTATAAAATGCTGGGATGGATTATATATACCAGCAAAATTAAACAATCTTAAAATTGAAACATATATTTCCTTAACTCTTCCTTTACCAATTTCGCATTTATGCGAGAACTACCTTCCTTTACCAAATTCGCCTTTATGCGAAATCCACATGTGTACCTGAATTAATTGCAATTAAGATTTCCCATTACATGCGTTGTTGAAAATCGCCCACCAGAATAGTCAGTGACATGGACGCAATGTTCTCCTGCATTTTTAATTTGTGCGATGTGCGCATGCACATAGCTATAATCTGTATTGTGCTCAGGGGCTACCTCAGGGGTCCTCCTTAAAAGAAAAGCGGATTCTGGGGGTAGTTTTTTCAGGGGGAAGAGTAAAGGAAGAGTTGAGGACCCATCAAAATTATAGGTTTAGAAGCCACGACAATAGTAAACTTTTGAGTAGATTTTTAATTATCACAATGTTTAGTTATCGAATGACAGTTCCAGAGTTATACTTTTTTAGTATTGCAATTATTAATTTAGAAATATTTTCTCCTAATTAATCACATTGGCTTAAATGATGATTTGACATGAAATTCGAGCAGGTTATAATTATTAACCACAATACGGAGCTTCCCTAACCAACAAATATACTTGTTATATATTTGTCATCGTATTTCCTATACTCGCACAATCACAGTCATATTATCGTAAATATCATAAATGAAAACTATCAAATTATGAGCTAGACGTCACTCTATTGATTTAACACTACAGCAAAAATATTAAAATTACAAGGTCAATTGAAGATATAGAAAAGTAGGCCGCTGATGATGTGAGCTTATCTGGCGATTCAGAATACAGTATCCTGTAAATTCTAAATTTAACAAATACATGCTCTTAATTATTCATGGTTTTCGATACACAATTACGATGCTTTACTAGCAATAAAGTGCTAAGTTATCGGTAAATGTAAACTCCACCTTGTAAAGCTGAAAGACAGGAAAGTACAGCGAAAAGACAAGCGGGACTTAAAAACTTAATAAAATCAGAGTTATTGACTTTGACCGGGGAAATTGTCAAACCATTACCGGTAGTGGTTACTGTTTACTCCGCGTGAGGGCAGCACTCTGTGGGGACATCAGTCACAGTTATCAGGTTATTAGCTGTGTGACCAACAATGGCCGTGTCAACTACGATCTCACCACTAAACTACATTTTAATTGAAGGTGTATGTTCCGCTTCTATATTGAATCTACAGGAAATCGATGTTGACAAAAATATCTATACAAAGACAGCTAATCATTTTTCATTGCATTGTAGTATGATAATCAACTGATCACCATTTACAAAATGGTACATTTTGTAAATACAAGAAAAAGAACCATTTTTTCAAGTTTTTAACATTTTAAAACAGGTATACTTAAACAATTACCTAGGAAATTATGATTTATGTGTTGTATTAATCTTTTAGAAACAAAAACGATCTTAAACGGTCGTTGTAGATGTGTTGTGTTGAAATAGAGAAGAGCATAATATCTACAAAGACACGTACAATATTTTCGTTCTAATAAAACAAAGATGCTATTAAAAGTTATCTTTTATCATGTTTATATAGTTTATAAATTAAATAAAATATTCTCAAGGCTTTGATCTGTAAATCTATAGTTTTACAAATCAAAGCGATTATTTTTTCCACATCGCCTAAGAAATAACCGTGTTTTCACGACAGAAGATGTATTTTAGGTTGATAATACATCAAAGTAGTCTCACTTATCTCAGGCCCTCGGAAGGTGACAATTTATTGTTAAAAAAATTACAATGAAATGACGTATTTTCCCGTAATCCGTAACGCCCACTTTTCTCTACAGCGGAGAAATGACGCGTGGTCAAAGGCGGTCAAGTTAATATTGCTGACCACGAGACGACAATCCAGATAACGTTGGTTCAGTGTTGGCACAATGATGTGCCAGTACCTAAAACGCTCTCCCGTTATTGCGTCTGCGTCGGGTCAATTTTCCTATTGCGGTTATTTCGACAAAATTAAAATTATTAGTAAAATCAGCCAGAACAAATATCCCCTTCTAGTTCTGGTATGATAATAACTGATCTAATACGCTATTAATCTTTCTAATATTGACAGCAATAATGTAATGACATTGTTGACATGCTTGTAGTGTAATAATTTAAGCGTTACGGTATATTAGATAGTGATACAGGTTATTTCTTTGCGTTGCAACTGAATAATTGGACATATAGAATGGTATCACTGACATTATAGAAGTTAAAAGAAAACGAAAGAGAGACACAGCTTTTGGTCATAAGAGGGTCATCTAAGATGACCAGTGGGCAGTGACTGGCACATACTCTACGGTTTGTCAATCTAGCCCGGGGGTGGATATTGGTGCTCGTGCTCGCCGCGGGGGTACCGCGTTTTCGGGTATTGATTAGCGGTATCCCGTTGGTACCCCTGTGGTACCCGTCCCTGTAGGAGCCGGTAACAGTCCCGTCATCAAAGCCACAGCAGAAAAAGATGGCCGTCAGTTATAACCCAATAACTCCTGGTGAATCCTCCGTAATTATAGAATCACGGAAAATTATCTTTATCCAATCGAAAATAAAGATGTATGTAAGTAAAAAAAATGATATCACGGTCGTTAACATAACTTGATAATATTCGGTCATTATAATGTCGTCCTACTGGGGTTTACCTAAATGTGCATTCTAGAAAATGTGCCCTCGGTATCAAAAGGGTGTTCATATGGACATGGGGTTAGACAACAATCCAAAAATTGGCGTGATTTCCTGGTGAGAAGTGAACACGACATGACTCCCTGGTGAGGTTTGAACACGGTTTGTCTGTCCAGGGAAGTGTACGAGACACTTCCCTGGTCTGTCAGGTGGGGTAGAGTGGGGTAAAGTGGGTAGAGTGGGGGTAACACAGTAAAGTCACAGTTACTGGCCACGTGTACAGCACGGTTAGAGGGCGGGAGGTTCAAACCTGGTGCTCACGCACGGGTTAGGCAGAGAAGGGGAAGAAAGTAGGCGTGGGCTGATCAGGGAAGCGAGACGGGAAGAGAGACAATAAGGTATAAGATGCCTTACTGGGGAAAAGCCGTCATAACATGTGTGGTGGTTGTCTAAAAGGCACATTATGTGATGGTCACTCTCGCTGGACAAGCACGTATTATACACATAATAAGGATTATCTGTCACTGACCATACATATAATAAGGATTATCTGATACTGACAATACATATAATAAGGATTATTATTATTAGATTCATCACTGACCATGACTGACCAATGAAAGACAATGTAAGACAATGAAAGAAACATATAATTTTAATGATCCATCAATTATTTTTCTGTTTTGTTAACATTATTTTATTTATTATTTTTATTTATTATTTTCTGTCTAATGTTGAAGGTCTCTTCTGTATACATAAAAATGTAATTGTCACTTCAACAAATTAAATATAATTTAGGAAGCAATAAATGATGTGCATAATTATAAAGGACTTCCGTGTGTGTTCGACGTAACTGGTTACATTAATATTAGAACTAATTGAATTAGATTTGTTTATGAATGTCTTTCAGATCCATCAAATGAGAACAGAGTTCCAGACAACATGAATTCATCTCATCACGAACCCTTAGTTCCTGTCAGCCCCACCAGGAAAAGAAAGCGATCTGAATCTCCAGACTTGAGCAGAAGAGCCAAGAGGGTGTCTATTGAGCCTTCCAATGAGTCTGTCAGTAAACCTGTCAAAAAGCGTTCTATTTTCACCAGTGTGGCCAGCATGGCGGAGACGTCAGTCAAACCTAAGACATTGTCTGGAGTGGATCATCCTAAATCCATGTATGGTAGTTACTGCTGGGACGCCCTGCCCAGTCCTAATCCATGTATCAATCCTGCCTTCTGGAACTCTCCTCTTACATTACAGGGTAGAGGTGACACTCCTACACTCAGCATGAGTTCGAGTCCCGGGATCAGTGATCAGTCAAGTCTGGATCTGAGGATGAGATCCCGGGATTTAGGCTGTAGTCCTGTACTGTCAACACAACACAAATCCAGGACAGCACAGGACAGTGAGATAAACTATCCAAGAGACCGTACCCCAACTGACAGAGGTACCACTACGTTCTTTAGCCCTCCACATGCCACAGGAACCACTACGTGCTTCAGTCCTCTTACATCTAGATTCCCACCATCTTCAGGGTTGGGTCGTATACTCTTAGACTCCACTCACCGTCACAATATACCACACAGTCATGGTTTAAAGGACTCGAACCCCAGCTTGTCTGATAACCTGTTGGATTATAAGCACAGTTTCTCACACAGTATGACCAATCATGTACAGTTTAGCAGTCTGTCTCACAACTTCAGCTTCAATGGAAACAATTCACCTCCTTCAGCACTGACACAATATCAGCCTCACATCCAGAAACCTCAGGTAAGATATAAAAACTCCATAATGGCATGAGACAGAAGTAGATAATAATTCAAGTATGCATATTGCATCATGAATGGGAAATTGGGATATATAATATTTAAAATGAATTGTTTGGCCAATCGATGTCTATCCTCCTAAATATTCCTTTTGTTTGTTTTAATCCTATTACACATGATAATGTATAGAACCAAAATATAAATGTTCATTTCTATTTTTTTTTTACAGATGACAGGAGTGGAGGTTGTGAATGGGGGCATGGGGATTAAGAACCCGCTACTTTCTATAAGTGACAGGCTCGCGTCTAATCCCCAACATTTTGGTAAGTCGTCTTACTTTTTAAAATACGTGACCATCAGCATGATATTAAGAAATGTGTTTTATATTGGTATTGGTATTACGACTTTTGCATCAGCCAATTTGCTAATTGCATTTTAATGTAGTTAAGTCATGTAAGTTAAAAAGTAGACATATTGAGCCGCGTCTGTGATTGATGTATACAATTAACGTTTACTTTCCACCAGCGTAGAATGTTAGATTGTTTAATAACTAGAGTTACAGCTCTTATAGTAATGTTGCTCACCCTTTGTATTCCAGGAATCCAGACGTCTGACAATCAGTTCGTGTGTAAAATGTGTCAGAAGGTTTTCCCATTACAGAGACTTCTCAACAGACACATTAAGTGTCACAGCGACGTCAAACGTTATCTTTGTACTTTCTGTGGTAAAGGATTTAACGACACCTTTGACTTAAAGCGTCACACCAGAACACATACAGGTGAGTTGATATTAAATCAGTACCCTCTGCATCTTCCTCCATGTTATCAAGGTTAATGTTCAGTTATATTCACCAAAGTAGTAAATAGAATTGACAAATAATTCAATGTCAAATATAAACATTCTGAACAGTTCGCAACAGTTCAATCTAATGACGGACAATTACACTATTTGGTAAATAAGACATAGCATGGTATGTTTAACTACATTAAAAAAATAAAACGTAAGTTACTTATTTCAAACATAATGAACGATACTTGAACTAAATATGTGTTGTAACTCTGTGGTTTACTGTTAGTTTAAATGACACTAGGCTACATCTTAATTTCGTCGGATTTGTTGTTTCATAAATGCAAAGGTCATTCAAAATTCAAAAATTACGTCTTTTCTTCTTGATCATTTCTTTTCTCTGCCAAATATCATTATCCATTCCGACGTAGAAAGTTTAAACGCGTAGTGTTATATCTCTTCCAAGAAGCATATGTTTGTAAGGTTAGACAACTCGCTCATGACGTCACACCCGGGCTGACGTAACGCCGTCAACATCAAAGTGGCTCCAGTTATAAGAGTTAACGGTAGGGGGCGTACTGGTGTCACAGAGGGTGTTGTTCTTAATGTTATGGTTACATGTTTAACACCACTGTGCGCGAGGCACTTGTTGGAATGAGTGATTCACACCCTGTAGAATGTGCTCACGTACATGTAATGAGCCTCCTATGGTGAATATTCTGAGCTGAGATTTTGTATATAGTTAAGTAATGGTCAAGGGAATAATAAGTCAGGATTTTCCACGTTCTGTGGAATAGAATAATAATCTAACAGGACATTCCACGTTTTGTGGAATAAAGCAGATTGTTCTAACACTATTGAAATAAGCAGCCGTTAAGCCTGTAAGTTATTCTAAGACGAAGGACGGCGGGATAAGTGAACACCGCATTACATCTGTCCGCGTCCATTGTCCCTGTTTACAGATGAGTGACTGGCGCGACGATGTTACGACACAATTCGTAACAAGATCCCCTGAGGATAAATCGATTTGTAGAACACAAACATTCTTCACCTGATGATTCATTTAAATTAAATGTTCAAGAGCTCGGTAAAGTGTCCAAATAAAACTGGTAAGCCCAATGATTTGACCAGGAAATGGTACCATCCCACAAAAGTGGTGCTGTAAACTTGTAAATCAGACTTTTATTCCACTCGCGGAACGCAGATGATTACCATATTACTAATCACTACTATTACGTCTTCAATCTGATTGTAAAAGGTGGCTGAGTAGTTAGATGTTACTCTTAGCCATCACTTAGTCTAGTACACCTCCAGGGGTAGCATGCAATACATAATTGCAAATAAAAATATCCACATGATCAGAAACCGATAATTTTTTTACGATAACGTTTGTGAATAAAATGAAGATGTAATATATTTGAAGACGTAATATATTTGCAATAAATGATAACAAAACATTAACAACACGTGTTAGGTTAGTATAGCACAACCATTATTAATAAGAATCTGATTATTTTCACTTTAAAAATTCAACATTTTTCTTTTGTTTTTTGCAGGTGTTCGTCCGTACAAGTGTGGTAATTGTGACAAGGCGTTTACACAGCGCTGTTCACTGGAGTCTCATGAACGTAAAGTTCACGGTGTACAGCTGGGGTTCGCGTACAAGGAGCGACGAGGCAAACTGTACGTGTGTGAGGAGTGTGGTGACGTCACTACTGATCCCGAGGCTTACTACGTGCATCTGAAGGACAGGCATTCATCATCACCAGCTCTCCTCAAATTTTACGACAAGAGACAATTTAAATTCAATCAGGATCAGGCTCCATCATCTGTAAGGATCTAACAGGATCCTTCATCTGTATGTCAGTACAGCGGTGTGATACAGCAATAACGCAAAGATCATCTTCAGATGGAGATTCGTTTGAATTATTACCTCGATATTATTTCATATTTAACCCATTTTTTCCCAATTTTGACGTTAAAACGTTTTTTTGTTTTTATAGCTTGATAGCTTGTTATTCATCATAGCAAATTCACCCATGTCATGCCTTCATCTCAACCCAATGACGTCACAATAACATTACGAACTGTGCTGACGAAACATTGTTCATATTCATTATTTTCATATCACATCAAATCTCATATTCATTCTACACTATATGATATTATCATGAACATAATAAATATGCATATCATATGTATTTGTGTTTATTGTGCTAACCTCTTATCAACATTTGTAAGCCTGATTTTAATGTAGGCCTATTATTTTGCGAACATCTTGTGCCATTCGGTATAGATATTCATGCCCAACGTAAATAATATATAAAGAAATAACAAAATTGATATATATCACCAAATATATATAATATAATAAAGATGAATCACCCGACACTTAGTTTATGTATAATAAAAATAATGATTTTTATTTAACAAAATGTGTTTTACTCGATCGTGGAATGTTGCTAAGCCCCGGTAAGCACGTAGAACATGATATAATCATCTATGTTATGAATATATCCAGATGCTTGCGAATTTATTATATATTATTAAAAATAATATTTCAATATGTAATGAGTGATTTTAAGGTTTAAGCTATTTTAAGTTTAATCGTATATAAAAAAAATCCAGAATCATTTAACAATCTTCTATGTACTGCAGGCTTTAAGTATTATACACACCGTATAATTTATATTCGGGTAATGTATATTTTAAGTAGTACGTTTTATGTCTATAAACGCAGTATTTCGACAAAAGTATACGCTACTACGATCAACATAGAAATGAACAAATGAAATGATTTTTTCAAATAGTCACTAGAATATACTACATAGCAGCAAAAAGACTCTCTAGAAAGCGTAGAAACTTAAGAATTATATACAAATTCACATTTTTGTATGCAAATACAGCTTTTAATTGTTTAACTCATTTTAGTTTAATTTATTATGCTCAATGTTTCGGAAGATCAGATGAATTTTATATAATTTACATTAATTTTTAATGTAATTTCCATCCACTTTAAGATTATACACTGACAATTATTCAGATGCAAACATCGAGATTGTGAGGATATGCAAACGGTGTTCATTTGAGTGCGATATGGGAAAATACAGCACACGTTCAATGAATAAGGTGTGAGCCTTTAGGCGAAGGCCTTAATATTCATTGAACATGTGCTGTATTTTCACATATCGCACGAAAAAAGAACACTGTTTGTATTTTCTCACACGATCAACTCAAACATGACATATCCAACCATACATTGTGCTCAATCTACAGCTAGAGTGCGATATGGGCTGATACCAATATACGTCTCATAGTGAAAACCAATGCACAGAGTGTGAGAATCACCAATCAAATATTTGATTCAAAATATACAATAAAAATGAACAGTAATGATCATTTAAAGGAGTGATATACATATGACGATAATCGTTTTATTACATTTGGATCAGTAGAAGACATAATATTAACAAAACTTATAAAATCTTTTTCCAGTATAATTGATATGTATTGTTCTCCGATATCTGAAAACGACAGGCAGCAGAATACAAAATGGAATTCATTTTCAATAATAAACATGATAAGTAGACCGTCCTTGGCACACAATGGACAAACACGTTCAGCTATTTTTAAAAGAAATACCAGTGTGTCTACCTGTCTCGATTACAAGCGAATGATTAGAACATCTTAGCCTGCAAAATATTTCTCTATTCAAATGTTTCTTCTTAATTTTTTAAATATTAAGATACGGTTCTAAGCCAAATTCTGTTTTAAACATCCTATATGGGAATAACTTTCATGCGTTTAAAACTTCGTTGCGCCATAATGTTACAAAATGTTGTTTAACCCTGTCTTCAAAGACAGACAAGAACGCATTTTTCATCTTGTACACCCTGTGCGTTCCAAACATATTCAAAACCAAATTTACATAATAATATTTTTATATTTGATACCCATGTAACTCGGTTACAATCATCCAATCCCTTTCACATCCCATAACAAGCATGTGGTAATCGATCGCCAGACTTTTAAATATTTTAAACCAGTTTTTTACACATCTCTTATAGTATTTCACTGCGAGAAGGTATATACCAACAAAGCTCGCTGTAACAGCAGTATGCTAAGTGTATGAGCCAAGAACTAATATTCGTTCGTAAAAGTGAAATTGTATATTTTCAATTTGATCACAATATTCCCATCCCCACACCTCACAACCATCAAGCAGTATTGGAATATTCATTTTATCAAAAATAATTTCAACAACCCCGACTGGCAAATAACCACTTTAATAAGGATATCTAAAAAATAAACCAGTAGCTTTGCGTGCCTGAGCTGCTATAATGTTTTCTTAGCTAATGCCCACTTTAGTTTGCTAAATAGTATTCCTAAATATAAAATATTTGTAAGAACTGACATCATTCATTTTCTTTCCATTAAAATACCATTTTTCACTACGTTTAAGTTCATCTCCTCTTCGGAACACAGCTATTTTTGTCTTACATAAATTTACAGTTAGTGACCACATACGACATAATTCTAGAAGTACATTGATCATAAATTGTAATCTATCAACCGTATCAGAACCTTCAGTAATATCATCTGCATACAAAATAATAATTAAATTTGGTACTTCTTCGTTTATATAAACCTCTTGACAACCCCTCTCTTTCATCATATCAACCAACTCACCAATATAAAAGGCAAAGCGAAAGGGGATTAAAATACAATTGTGCATTTAAAATAATCAGTCAACCCGTCTCCAGTGCGCACACAAGCTTTTAATTGACTTACATGTTTCATAATAATACCAAAAAAATTTCCATGTATCCCATAACTTATATACATTTTATACAATAAAAGAGCATGTGGGATGGTATCGAATGCCTTTGAAAAATCAATAAAAACAACGTAATATCTACCTTTTGTCGGATTAAATATTTTTCTATTATTGATTGTAATACAAAAATGTTGTAAACTGTGTAAAAACTATTTTGTAACCCACCTGTTCTCCATTTAATAAAGCATGTATTTACAACAGTCAAATACCTGGCAAGTTATTCGGATCTCTTGCTGAGCCTTTCTTATGGATATTGACCATTTTACAAGCCCTAGTCCTACTTAAAATAAATAAAAATAGACAATGAAATAAATAATTACAAAATATATTTGCTAGACAATTTCAATTAATAATACTATGACAGTAAAATAGACAGACATATATCGACAATTAAATACAAAAATGACTTGTCTGTCTTCTCAGTAGCCTATTAACTTTATATTTCAAAAAAGCGTTTAAAAATAAATCATTATTCCTTTAAATTTTATTTTATTATCGTTGGATGTCTGTGAAAAAAATCATCATTAATACCAATATAGGGATGCTAATTTACACGTACTATTAGGTATGATATGATAAAATAGTAATACAGATGCTAAGTGAATAGAACAAAGGAAGTGTCTCAAAACAACACCCAGAGGGGGGCTACCAGCACACACAATGTGGTCATGCCAGATATGACAAGGGTTAAATAAAACCAGAAAAAAATCCGTTAACCCTCCGTCTAATATAAGACAAAAAGATCATCATTCAACTAATGAAGTTAATAAATAGTTTAAGCGCTAGAGCGGCCATGGTCAGATGAGTCTCTCAGTGACAATAAGCTGCTCTGTGGAGCAAAGCCAAAAAGCAGATACTGCCATTTTAGATTGCAGAGCAGTGTGGCTATAGGCCTATTTCTACACCTCCTTGTTTCCATTATTCTCCGAGGGACAAATTCTAAGTGAATGAAACGCAAGAAGTGTCTCAAAACAACACCCGGAGGGGGGGGGGGGCACCAGCACACACAATGTGTGGTCATGCCATATACGGCAAGGGTTAAATAAAACCTGAAAAAAATCCGCTAACCCACTGTATCTCCAAGGCCATTAACATAAAGTTTTCAAAGACAATTAGTATGCCATGATTGACGATTGATGCCAGAATCGAACGCGTCGTCCCACGAAACAAAAACACAAGACGCCTGTCAATGTGGACGATATGTTCAAAATACTGACATTTATAGGAAGACCGCGAGCAAACGATTTTAAATAGTTAAGCTGGTCACTGGTATGTAACGAGACTCGCCAGAGGGCGAACAAGTGGTCGGTAGTTTTGAGTGATTTAAATTTTGATGAGATTAATAGACAGAGGCGACAATACATAGTCAACAGCGTGATCCGATTAAATCATTATTCTTATAAGAAGCCATATACTGGTTTTATAAGTGGCTCAAATATTGAAATAACATTATTTATTAGGCCCACATATGGGTAAGATTCAATTTTCAACTGTTTTTTTGTTTGCTGTATTTTAAAAATCACACCATAGACAAAAATGAAAAGTTTTTATGAAATTGGTAGGTTTGTAATGAAATACTATACAGATCGTGTCAGTGTTCAAATCAATACGTGAATATTATTAACAATGGACTGTGGACTAAGCCAGCAAGCTTGAGGAGGTGATCCTATGTGAATCTGTAGCTGCTCAGCCGGGTCTGCAGTGTTTCTCACTCCGAGCTGTTTATAAAAGATCATCCCCAAAAAGTAAGTCAATTTCAATGATATCTATTCTTGAACTTTCGTGAGCAGGAAGCTCCGATCAAGTTGAGTAGGCCTACCCGTTCATCATGTTTATCACTGCCTCATCGTTCATTCTGTCATGTTCCTCTCACAGGAACAATATCAGCAATAAATACTTGATACTTGTTCGTTGATGCGTGAAATGATTCACGGTCGTGTCATCTTTCAACAAACATCTTGTTGACGTAAGCACTGGTAAGGTTAGACAACTCACTCGTGACGTCACACCCGGGCTGCCGTACTGCGGTGAACATCAAAGTGGGTCGAGTTGAAAGAGTTAACGGTAGGGGGTGTCCTGGTGTCACAGAGGGTGTTGTTCTTAATGTTATGGTTCCCGGTTTGACACCACTGCGCGAGGCACTTGTTGGGATGAGTCATTCACACCTTGTAGAATGTGCTCACGTAATGGGCCAACCTCTCATGAGTGTCCCGAGTTGAGATATATTACACTGTGAGACAATTCGAGACCGAGACCCAATGGTGGGCCAGCGTCGTAGACGGTGGACCAGCATTGGGTCGAAGTCTCATGTTTGACATTGTCCAGTAAAGTCAAACAGCAGCAACTGCTTACAGAAGTTACTGCTGTTTGCATTTGCAATGACAACAGGTAATAACGGTCTACTTTTCAAGTGAGTAGTTACTGCTGTTTGCCTTTACACTGCAGAACACCAGACCATTCTGACACCACCAAAGTGGTCAGCCATTAACAGGAGTAAACCGTTTTACCGTCTGAATGCTATGAATGTTTACAGAAGAGTGGCTTGCGAAATTTATTGATTAAGAGCTGTTATGACATAGGCCGTAAGATCTCCTGGCTATAAATAGATCTGTAGAAGACAAATGACTGTCACCGAATAAGCCATTTAAATTCCGTTTTCAAGTGCTCAGCAAAGATGATCAGTATATATGCCCTATAGCATCATTACATGAGCATGGGGACTAGATGACTTGACAAGGAATGGATGTTTAGGACGGTAATTGACGGTTGCGATAACGATTCAGTTTTAACTGAACATTGTTTATATCTTTAAAATGTACATATTGATATACAAAGTATACAGTAGTGTTTATATTGATTTTACCAGCAAGTAAGTACATGTACTGTTAACGATTATTCGGTTATTAACCTGACATTCTCAACATTACACGTTTAGTACAATTTAAATAGGATTTCCTCAATTAGTACATAGGTAGTTGTCAAGCAGGAAAAGGTTATTTGTGTCAGGGTGTTTGTTATTTTAGAGTTATTTCTCTCGATTATAAGGAACTCCTGCAAAAATTTACAGCTCGAAATGTAGCTAATTCTGGAAAATAACTGAGCCGTAGATAGCCTACACTGCAATCACACAGGAATGATGCTGACTTGGTCTAAAATAAATGCGATGCTAGAAATTCATTATTAAATTTTATTTTGTTATATTTTTTCTTAACACATATCTGCAATATTTTTAATCCTAACTGTTGTTATAAATGAAAAGATGTATAAAGAAAGAAAAGTTTGAATTTCAGAAATAATATTATTCCCTCAAGTTATGACATGAATTTTTAAATATTAACTGCAGTGACATTTCAATGTCACTGGACACAAAAGGTTTTGCACTGACCACTACATTGTATCTTGACCTTTCTGCCTCGGATGTTAAGATATAGAAGGGTTCTGAAGTAGACTATCACAGCTCATTTACCTTTCATCTGCTGAGACATTTAAAAAAAGTGATCTCAAAGAAATTGAAAAAAATCCCATAGAAATGAGAATGTTTAAGCTCTCGGTATGATATATTTCTCGTTGATTCTTTAAAAAAATGGGTAATTTTCATTAATTGTGAGGTGTGAATTGCTAGCAAAATTCCTACCTCACAATAGATGACAATTTGTTGGAATTTCCAAGTAGGTAGAATATTAATTACAAGTTACACATATATATATATATGTTTTTATTCACCTCCATATTGAAGTACATGCATTATACATGACATACAGTAAAGACAATACAAATACAATTCTACATAGTATTATAACCGATGAATAAATAATTAATTGCGTAGCTAATTTTAATTATAAATGGTAATAAATCTTTTTTTTATTATTTGACATTACCCATGAAAGTTTATACTTAGTTCCACAGGGGTCGAGTTCTAATTGTGTCTCTTATAGGCTTATTACACATTGCGAGAGGAAGGTGTCAGTCGTTGATGTTACCCCGCCTTCCTGTTATTCATTGATTGTTTTTGCCTCGCCTTAACCATGGAAAGTTGTCATTGCATTTGAAAAGTTCAACTGCCTAACATAGCGATTATACCCCTATTACACGTAGAAACGCCTATTATGAGCTGACAATCATGTGGTGTATTGTCTTCAGTGTCATTCCTGATTTTACTATAACATATGGGGTTCAATACAGAAGGTAGACACAAGCGTGAATCACTTCCTGGAACTTATAAATAAAGTGCAATAACATTGTCACCTAGTAAACCAAACTGATCAGAACCAGATCCGGTCTAAATAATATGTCATGTCATCATAACTTAGGCCTATATTAAAATGCAGACTTATTTTATTCAAACATAAGTTTTATCTAGAATTGAGAGACAAGCAAAGAAATATTTAATTCATACCTTTCACACCTTTTAAAAAAGATCAAGTAGACTTCGTCACATGGAACAAACATCTTATTCTAGATGACCAAATCAAATAAATGAAAAATAAAAAAATAACATAGAAGTGAGGATACATGTGTCAAGCTTTTATTATGATATATCGCGCGTTGATTCTTTATAAAATTGGGTAATTATCAATTACAACTCACAGGCTATAGTGAATGATAAAATGTTGGAATTTCCAAGCAGGTAGAAGATTAATTACAATTTATCCGTTAAAGTTTGGGCTTAGTTTCACCTAGTATCTTTTGTTTCACAGGGGTCGAGGTCTAATTGTATTTCCAGTTGACCTAGTACATGAATGTGTTGAGAGGAGCGTGTCAGTTGTTCATGTTACCCCTCCTTCGTGTTATTAACTAATTGTTTTTGCCCCGTCTTTCTCTTGCTCGGTTGCCATTGGATTTAAAATAAGCAAATGTCATTATCATTATCAACTGGCAATAATGCAGCATTGTCTTCACAATGAGGATTATCTGATTATTGCGTATCATTCATGATTTCACTATATGAGAGTATAATCGATAGTGTAGACACATGCGTGAATCGAACATAGAAATACTTGTGTAATAACATTTTCACTTAATGACCTAAATTGATCAGAACCATGTCCGGTTTTTATAATATGTCACGTCGTCATAGTTTACTGTGTGAAAACCTACGTATTTCATTTAAACATTAAGTTCTAGAATTGGGACATAGCCAAAATAAACATTATATAAACTTTTAATCTCCACCCTTCACTCCATTCCCAGCAAACACAAAACATTTGAATACCATTTATACAATGTCGGCCCAACATTGTACACATGATGTACAAGTGAAACAAAAATAGTATTGATTGTAGGTGACAGAAGCAATATATGACGTACGAAAATGTATTCGAATTACAAATAATTTATAATAAATCGCAATCACATTATCATCACTTCCAAGTGTTCTTTGGTCTCACGTGAACATGGTGTTAAATTGTTTATTAACATCCGACATTAATTCACGACGTACACTTGAGCCATATCACTAATCTTATATACATAGGCCTACATGCGTCATTAAAAATCAATAGACGATCGATAGTATCTATTAGTTGAAAACTCCACATTATTATACTCAGATTATCGGGTGAGTAAAATAAATCAATGCAAAACACTGTTAAATCACTGTTCACAAATACTAGGCTAGCAATTTAAAATGCATGCTGTTATCGATGACAGTGTATGAATATTTCATTTCTTTGTTAAAATTATATGCTTAAATAAATCTCGTTTTATGTTCCATCTGATTTTTCAATACATCTAAAAAAAATTGTAATTGAGCAATACAATTTGTAGTAGGCCCTACCTGTATATTTAAAAGTTGAGATCACAACAGCCATGAAATGAAAACATAAAATAGCTTCTTTTAATAATCAAGCATTTGTGTTTAAATGTATTAAATGAAGGTGATAAAATTATTTCGGAACGTTTCAAAATGTCCGTAACGTCCGATTATAGAAAAAATGGACCAAGATGTACGTGAACCCTGTCACATGACGAGATCAACCTGTCACATGACGAGATTCAACTAATCATCGCCGTCGTTCAGCTGTTATTTAAATCTAAGAAAACGTATTCTATATGATTATTTCGAAAAATGTAATTTGACCGAAAATTGAAATTTATATTATTTTTTATAAAACCTTAGTCGTAACATTCTGATAACTAACCTTGACGCGCTGACTACATTGTGTCAAGAATATACGTTTTCTGTGGAGAAAGGAATGATAGACGGACAAAGGAAGATGCGATTGAAGTTATTAATAAGCCTGATACATTTCGATAAATGACACTTAAAAATAAGTACATTGTGTTGGCCTGTTCGTAGGATTTGCCAGTCCCTGAAATGGGCATTACCTACATGTAGGAAACGTCCTCCAACAAACTACTCCCGTTGTCAACGTTATCAGGTTATGTAAGTTTGCCCCCTAACTGACCACTGTCAACATCAAAGGATTTCAAAACGGGGACACCGCTCAAATTGTGGACAACAAGTGTGGACACTGTTCCTGTTACGCCATGTTACTCAGCAGGCGGCGTGTGAGGTGCTCAAATAGACAACTAATTAACAGAACAAACCGCAGCGCCCCAGCATGAGTGTGAATTATACAACGACAGCGTGTTGAGAGCCACACCATGGCGTATGGCCATGTTGAATATAAATTAGTCCCCCTAAGTCATAAATTGATTTTATTATTTTATTTTCGTCTGATCTCTGTTGGGTATAAGTGATCGACAATATAAACTGTATAAATTTTGAACAATGCTAGTTTTGTTACAGGATAAACTCTTGTGGTGTACTGGTCTATTTTTATAATCAGCTTACTTAAATATTACTAAATGTTGTTTATAATTTTATTTACTAGATAAAATGCTCAAGTGAAGGAAAAAAAATTGTCCTGCTAGTTAACAGTTCAGTTAATAATAAAATGTAATCTTAATTTATACTGTTTATTTGATTTTGATCTCGGACAAATGCGCGCGTGTCTATCACTTAGTTTATCCCAACAGAAACCGTTACCCACATACAAAGTCTGACCCAAGTAGACCAAAGGTATTCCACCCCCAATTTAAATACAACTAAATTGATGGCGGTGATAGGCTGATCTCGTCATATGACAGGCTGAGCCACTCTTTCATTGGTCGGGAGTAGAATACCATACTTGGTTCCAATGTTCAATATTTCACAGACACTGTTGCATTGTGGTGTTATGGGATACACTAATTACTGCATGCTACGTATATTTACCCTGAAGAAATATTCAAAATTAATATCGTGATATTGTTTATCAATCACAACAAAAATACCCACGAAATACAATTTTTTCTCTGTGTCACACCAATAACGGTCATATCGCATCACATTAGGTTAAACTCTACATAATTTACTTCATGCAAAATGGGGCGACAATATGCACTGATATGTGAATACTCATTAATTATATTTTTATAAGGGATTTCATAAATACAACGTTTAAATGATGCTATTTACCCTTTAACCACCGGTCACGATTATATTCGATTTTTTTCATTTTTTATTAGCATTAAATGCCAGCTTTTAAACATGTTAAAGATAAAATGTGACATCAATCAGCAAGATTTCAAAATCGTTGACCTTCATTTTGTCAAATCTGAATAGTTCTCACCCACTTGAAGTTGTGAATCGCGTCAGCGAGTCACAACTTCGAGTGAGTGAGAATACCAAATAAATAACTTGGCGGTTAAAGACTTAAAGGAGAGAATGAAGGCCGTAGCATTTGTCGTGCATAGCATAAAGTAATTATGTACCGTTGTCTGAAGGTGTGATTCACTTACGGTTATATGTGATGTTTACTTAGGTGGGGACAATGCTTAATTTACATAATGGCTTGCTTTCTTCAGAAGCCTGAATTACTTAACTCTATTACCGAAATGTCTAAGTACACTGCCATTGTTTAAACAGAGAAGTTTACACTTCTCTGGTTTAAAGTAGCATCAATCATAATAAATTAGGAACTTTGATTTATATATATAATACTCTGTAGAATTATATTAAATTTCGAAATTAATATGAAAGAAGATATGAACTTGAACTCCAATTTTGTAATAGACCTAATACTAGTCCCGATAATTATTCCCAAGTAACACTTACCTGTTAGTGACTGATGTATGTGCGACATCTGACACATTTTTATCAAATCATTTCTATAAAAAATTAAACTGTGGTTGAAATTTGAATGCATGTACTTGGAGTTTCTACTTTGATACAATATTATAACACTTGAGCTTTTTTTGGGTAGCCTATTTTTTTTTTTTTTTTTTTTTTTTCGGGACCCATTTTTTTATTATATGCAGTGCGAGTGCTGTGCATGTGCAATCTGTATGTGAGTTGACACAGCAGGTCCATATTGGTCGTGGGACTACTTGACAGTGAGAACAACTTCCTGTCACTTGGTCCGGATGTAATCAGTCTGACCTCAATCCGACCGACCACCGGACCTATATCCCAGAGTTACCTGGGCCCGGCCATCACAAGCACCTGCGGGCCCTTGGTAGCTAATCATCCCCAAATGGGTCATAGCTCCGAGACGCCCCCCAATATCGCATCCTTTTAGTGGATGAATCTCAGTCAGTGGCTTGACCTACCCATTGAGCCTGTGTCGAGCTCACCCTGGGTTGGGGCCGGTCGCAGAAAAATCCCCATCATGTCCGATGTGGGATTCGAACCCACGACCTCCCGACTTTGTGCCGTAGCTCTAACCACTGGACCACGGCGGCCTATTTTTTATTCACTTTGAGATGTGTCATTGTAGCTGTTTTTTGGTAGTTTTTGTTCACTGTGAGATGTGTCATTGTTGTTGTTTTTGAGTAGTTTTTATTCACTGTGAGATGGGACATTGTTGTTGTTCTTGGGTAGACGTGCAATGAGTATAATTTGCTAAACGCCTCACAGCCTCACAGTTTACATATCAACTTGTTGTCCAACCTCAAATATTAATCATAAAACGCTAAGTACGACAATAGTCGTTTATAATTTGTTTTATCAGCCGATCAAATCGCTGTTACTGGGAATGTAATGTAAGTTTTAAACATTAAAATTTGCGCATGTGTGATCTCAAAATAAACAGATATGTGCAGTTTTCGCTACCGCGATCCACAACTTAAAGTGGGGGAAAATGGTAATTATTTAATTTAGCGCTTTATACTCACCGTCCATTGCCCTAAAACATCAAAGGTAAAGCTATATTAAATTTCAAAGCTGTAAAATTGATTTAGATTCAGTCTTCATGTTCAGTCTAATCCACAACGGAAAATATATTCGTCCAGCACCGGCACGTTCAGCTCCATAGAACATAATCTCTTACTATGATTTTCTATACCAATTATTGAAAAGGGTTATTGTACGTGGTACCGTAGTATTGTTTTTAGCTTTGCTTGGAGCGATTATTTTGTTCACTATCACACTTATTAAAGTAAGTCATTACGTAAAGGCGGAGCGAAATAATTTCACTTTGGCAGTTATTAGCAAAAATGAGGAACGAAAATATCGTCTGAGATTGGCCATTTACAGAAGAAACCCTATTGATACATCTGTAATCCCGGCCCAACATTTAAGCGTCTTAAGTTGGTATGATTGCACATGAGCTAATTTAGATTTACATAATGAGCCTACATGGGAACCGAGTCAATGCGCAACGTTGGACAGGATTATCTTCAAATGTGTTGTAATGCTACATGATACACTCTCATTCGGGAAAATTAATTCTAGTCGGTCAAGACATACCGTTCAAGTAGCCTACATACGTCATTTTAGGATAGATGGAATATATCATAACATTGTGTATATATGGAAAATGTCTTTACTTGGCCTTTGAATCTGACTAGATTTTGCGTAGTTCAAATATTTCAATTTCATTACATCTTGTGAAACAGTTCAAATACAAGACAATAATAAAGAAGAAAAATAATCCAAACAGTTGTTTACTGTGGTTTGATTGTATTTTGTCGCCTGCTGTACATGTACATCACTACACACAGAGCCGCCTCACTAACTTGTTGTCCAACAACACCTGTTAATTGCCGCCACAATTATATATCGCCTATTATATTGTAAATTAGACAAGGTGAAGACGCAAGTAGGGATAATACAAACGCTAAGATGTGCTTCTATATGGCAGGATTAGTCTAATTAATCAACATTCGGTAAAAGCTTCTATCTACATATTAACTTTGCTCTACAGAAAATAATAATTAATTATTTATCCCCCTTTCAGTTGTTGCGGCAACACTGCTTACTTGAATTACTGTATTTACAGAAAACATTTAAATGTATATATGTATCTTTATCGTAAATTATTGGTTGACTATATAAAAAGTACAATTAAGAACTGAAATTTTGCTTAAATCAGCACACATCATTTTTATTTTTCTTAAACTATAATTTCCTGTAAAGAATAAGAATGTATCTATCTCCAACCGTTCATTCCCCCAGTAGACTACTATTTGTATAAAACAAATTGCTATAGCTACGGATACTAGTACAATACATTGGTAAACATTTGGATTTCTTCCCTACATTGGTTTTATTTTCTTGAATGTGAAGAATGATGTGTTAGGTATCAAGTGCTTAGTTTAGTTGATTTAAGATATTTTGCGCATAAAGACTGATAAGCTAAAGCAAAATATGTCGCTGATGTTATTCCAGAATCCATCCGCCGATGGAATTAGGGATTAGTTTAGTTAAATTCCTGAATATACACAATATAGGCCTATATATGTAGTAATATCATCGGTCTCTCGCTACTGTATTTTCAAACGGACAACGATGTATTTATATATAAGAGTATATAGTTAAATTATCGGCAGACTCCAGAGTAATACTGACTTTTATTTTATACTATTACTTTTATTATATTTTGCACATACTAGGCGCGCGTTTTTTAATATAATATGTAGAGACATAGCAGCAATACTGTTCGTTCTACCGCGGTTGCTTATTTATTAAATTAGTAATGAACAAGAAATGCTATGTATATAGGATAACTATAAACTATAAGAATAAAGACACAAAGTTAACTGATATATGATGCATATTTATTATGTTTATGAATATATACCTTGCATAGACTCTGCATAGGAATAATGTGTACAGTATGAAATGATGATATGACATGAAATGCACAAAAATGAACAATGTTTCGTCAGCATAGTTCGTAACTTAGTTGTGACGACATTGTGTTGAGATGAAGGCATGTTGGCGACGAGTTTGCGATGAAGAATTACGAATTATCAATACGTAGAACATGCACCGTTTGACACATTTTGAGGTAAATGTTCGTGTGGAGAAGTGTTCAAACACGACATAATATCATAGTAATCATGCAAAGTTCATTGTAAAGACCAGTGCTTAAGATCTGTACATCTGCTGGGCATGACAACATGATAACAACACACATCACACAGACATAGGGAATATCTATACTCCCTATGTGACCTGCACAATGTCTGATATATCTCGTTGATCTCATGTTACGTCGCCGTTCCACACTCCTGTACTGACAGATGAAGGACCCATTTAGATCCTGACAGATGACGGTGTCTGAGCCTGGTTGAATTTGAATTGTCTTTTGTCGTAACATTTGAGGAGAGCTGGTGATGCTGGATGCCTGTCCTTCAAATGCACGTAGTAAGCCTCGGGATCAGTAGTGACGTCACCACACTCCTCACACACGTACAGTTTGCCTCGTCGCTCCTTGTACGCGAACCCCAGCTGTACACCGTGAACTTTACGTTCATGAGACTCCAGTGAACAACGCTGTGTGAACGCCTTGTCACAATTACCACACTTGTATGGACGAACTCCTGCAAAAACAAAAGAAAAAAATGTATTTAGTTTCCAGTGAAAAAAAAATATATATTTTTAGCATATCAAGTCTCATTACAAAAAAAAAAAAAAAAAAAAATATTTCCGAGTCACAAAATTGTATTATGTTGTGGTTTGATGTGACAGTATAGATTTATAACATATCACAGAGAGATCTTGTTACGATTTGCGTCGTAACACCTTTGCGCTAATAAATTGTACTCACCTGTGGACAAGGACAATGAAATAAAACCAATGTTGTTTTAATATTAAGGACAATGAAATAAAATTGAGATTTTTGAATGCTCTAATCCGTAAAGCTTTTGATAGCTTTCTGTAACAAAATAACTGACTACCTAAATTACTATAATATATACCATTCCTGATATGTTTCGTTCCCGTCATCTAATGAGTTTTTACTATGTTTAATCTAAATTTCTGAGGACATACCGTGAGCCCATTCAGCAACAAGTGTCCCACGGATAGTGGGGGAGTCAAACCTGTAAACATAACATTAAGACAACACCCTCTGGGACACCACGACACCCCCACCGTTAACTCTTTCAGCGAGAGCTACTTTGATGTTCACCGCCGGGAGTGACGTCACGAGTGAGTTGTCCAACCTTACGTTAAACAGATGCTTTTTAAAAGGATGTACAACACCTGATGATAAACCTTTTTACGCCAAAACGAAAAATCTGTATACCAGAATTTAAAAACACCAAGAATAACCTTTGAATAACACAACACCTTTGAATAACAAAAAACGTTATAAAGTGTTTTAAATACAAATTTTGTAAATGTAAGTTGAAAGAAAATCACCAGATTTTTTAAAATTTTGTTCCGGTGCTGAAATTATTAGGCAGATATGACGAAACATGATATGCCTGTATTCAAATACATGTATATCATAGGGTTCAGCGGAAGCACGTGCTGGGGACACCTTAACAAATGACACACCCCTAATATTATTCTTATGCACATGCTCATGCATGTACAGCGTTTAGAAAAATATTTTGTTTTTAAAAAGAGCACACTTATGCTGTTTACCCAAAGGATTTGTTTTTATTTTAATAAATTAAAAAAAAATCATCTTAGTTTCTGAAGTAGGCCTGTAATAACTTCTAGTTATTATATTTGTCAGGTGGAATAAAATATACTTCCTTCATTGGTAACTATTAATTAAAAAATAAGCTAGGGAAAATAGAGAAACTCATTCTTAATATCAACCCACCTGTATGTGTTCTAGTGTGACGCTTTAGGTCAAAGGTGTCGTTAAATCCTTTACCACAGAAAGTACAAAGATAACGTTTGACGTCGCTGTGGCACTTAATGTGTCTGTTGAGAAGTCTCTGTAAAGGGAACACCTTCTGGCACACTTTACACACGAACTGATTGTGAGACGTCTGGATACCTGTAGAACACAAAGGGTTAACAATATTACTATGGTAGCTGTAACATGCTAACACTGGAAAGTAAACCTTAATTCAATAAGTCTACCATGATCTGATTATAATTTGAAAAGTTGTATTATTATCATTAATTAAATTAAAAGGCCAAATATCCAATAATATAGCTGTAATAAATATAATATGAAGTTTGAACCTATATCATATATTAACATCACTTGGAACAAAGCAAACCTATATGTTTATACAATGTAATGGTCACATGAAGGCCTACACTAAAAATTTATCAGCAAATAAATCAACCCAAAAATGATAATGCCAATACTAATTAGTATACATTTATCATCATGTATTTAAAAAAACTGAGGCGACTTACCAAGATGTTGAGGATTAGACGCGAGCCTGTCACTTATGGAAAGTCGCGGGTTCTTGATCCTCATGCCTCCATTCACAACCTCCACTCCTGTCATCTGTGAAATAAAAATAGAAAGACACTTTAGTATCTTTGTATTATACGTAAAATTGGGTAATATATATCCAAAAAATGAAAGAACGGATCGGAGCTCAACAATTCATTTTATTTATTATGCGTGATAATTATATATTTATTTGTCAGTCATGGTGATAGTATGCCGACTAATAATATTGGCGAATCATCATTATATATTATATAGCTGTGACTAATAGTTGTTTATTATATATAGCAATTAGACGTATTTACCAGTCACGGTGACAATAATCCTACTTGAATCATATCTATTTGAATAAAATTAAGTTTTTATATCTTACCTGAGGTTTCTGGATGTGAGGCTGATAGTGTGTCAGTACTGAAGGTGGTGAACTGTTTCCATTAAAGCTGAGGTTGTGAGGCAGACTGTTAAACTGTACATGATTGGTCAGACTGTGTGACAAACTGTGCTTATAATCCAGCAGGGTATCAGGTAAGCTGGGGTTCGCGTCCTTCAAACCATGACTGTTTGGTATATTGAGTCTGTGAGTGGAGTCTGAGAGTATGCGACCCATCCCTGAAGATGGAGGGAATCCAGATGTAAGAGGACAGAAGCACGTAGTGGTACCTGTAGCATGTGAAGGACTGAAGCACGTAGTGGTACCTGTGGCATGTGGTGGACTGAAGAACGTACTGGTACCTGTAGCATGTGGAGGATTGAAGAACGTAGTGGTACCTCTAGCATAAGGGGTACAGTCTGGAGGAAAGCTGGTCTCACTATGCTGTGCAGTTCTGGGGTTAGATTTGTGTTGTGTTGACAGTACAGGACTACAGCCTAAATCCCGGGATCTCATCCTCAGATCTATACTTGACTGATCACTGATCCCGGGACTCAAACTCATACTGAGTGTAGGAGTGACACCTCTACCCTGTAGTGTAAGAGGAGAGTTCCAGAAGGCAGGATTGATACATGGATTAGGACTGGGCAGGGCGTCCCAGCAGTAACTACCATATATGGATTTAGGATGATCCACTCCAGACAATGTCTCTGTCTTAGGTTTGACTGACGTCTCCGCCATGCTGGCCACACTGGTGAAAATAGAACGCTTTTTGACAGGTTCACTGACAGACTCATTGGAAGGCCCAACAGACACCCTCTTGGCTCTTTTGCTCAAGTCTGGAGATTCAGATCGCTTTCTTTTCCTGGTGGGGCTGACAGGAACCAGGGGTTTCTGGCGCGATAAATTCATTTTGTCTGGAACACTGTTCTCTTTAGATGAATCTGAAAGATAATAATACATTATTGTTTTACACGTTTGATACAATTTGCTCTTATCAAGCTCTTATATAGTCTAGATTCTAATTTAACACACGCAGAAGTCATTGATATAGAGGGCTTAATATTATACACTTCATTCTTACAGGAAACAGGACGAAAGAGAGGGGAAGCCATAATGACATCACGCCCGTCTGAGGCAAAGGGTGTATGCAATAATAGTATGCTGAAAATGTTAACTATGCTTTAATTGTTACGTCGTTTCTTAAATTCTGACCAATTTGTCACAGATTAATTATAAACTGAGTACAAGATCAATTACTAAACTAATGATATTTTATGTGTAAACACTGATGTCTCTTCCAGTCCCTTACCTGGTTGGTCTGTCATGGCCAGTGATGAATCTAATAACAATCCTTGATATATTATAATATAGTAGTATCAGATATTCAGCATCAGATAATCCTTATTATATGTATGGTCAGTGACAGATAATCCTTATTATGTGTATAATCCGTGCTTGTCCAGCGAGAGTGACCATCACATAATGTGCCTATCAGACAACCACACGTGTTATGGTGGCTTTTCCCCAGTAAGGCATCTTATACCTCACTGTCTCTCTTCCCGTCTTGCTTCCCTGATCAGCCCACGCCTACTTTTCCCCTTCTCTACATAACCACTGCGTGTCCACCAGGCTTGAACCTCCCGCCCTCTAACCGTTCTGTACACGTGGCCAGTAACTGTGGATTTTTCGTGTTACCCCACTTTTCCAACCTTACCCCACTCTACCCCACGTGACAGACAAACTCCCAGGAAGTCACGCTGTGTTCACTTCTCACCAGGAAGTCACGCCTGTCTGCTGGATTGTTGTCTAACGTTATGCTCATGTGAACACCCTTTGTAAACTAGATACTGTATAATTGATGAAAACACCTGATTAACGGGCTTCATTTTATTTTAGATTATGTAGCGTACATATTACCTACATGTAAGTGTATAATAATCTACATACCCCTTTAAATGTGTTTACTAATATATTTTTGAAGAAAAAATGCCTATCTAATCGATGCAAATTGTCTTAAGCTATAATTACGGAAGAGACACCGGGAGTTATTGGGTTATAATTGACGGCCATCTTTTTCTGCTGTGGCTTTGATGACGGGACTGTTACCGGCTCCTACAGGGACGGGTACCACAGGGGTACCACCGGGATACCGCCAATCAATACCCGAGAACGCGGTACCCCCGCGGCAAGCACGAGCACCGATATCCACCCCCGGGTGTGCGCCCTCACGTCATCTCAGTAGACCAGGGGCTTCGATTTCAAATTTCAAATTATTCTGGAAGATTGAAAATAATTTAAAAACTGAATCAATTTCTGACAGCGCAAATGTATCCGCAGAATACATACGAACTTGTATAAAATCAATAAAATATGTTTGATTGGCATATAGGCCTTATTAACACGTTTAACTTTTTCAAAACATACATTTTCTCAGGCCAGTTATAGATAAGATAAGTTTTTTTACATGAATGTTGTACTTGTAAACTCATTGAACCAGTGCAGGGTTAATTTATTAATTAATTGATTTATTAGGCTACACAAATATATACAATAATCGTACAACTATGTAATTGTAAGTAAAATTGTGTACATCAGGATGTCGAATACAGGTGACCAGCACCCTAACTGAGTTCGACATCCAGGATAAAATTTATATACATGGTAAATACACTTAGAAGTAAAATTAAACAAAAATTTACTATACATATTTTTTGTTTCCCGTGCTAAAGCCAGAGATAAAATAACTACATTTAGTATAAAAGTAGCAAAAAAACCCTCTGCGAAGCGTAGAAACTTGTAAAACAACTGCAAGTAGAGCAATTTTTGAAGCATACAACTTTATAATATTATTCTAATGTTGGTCCACTGTCTGCGCATTGGATCAATGACTCGTTATGGATTGCATGATATACGTCATTTTCTAAGTGTCATTTTCTAAGAGCTAAGTGTGCATCATCAACATCAAACATATATTTTCCCAGCAAACACGAGGCGTTGACCCAATGTTGAGCTGACGTTGGGCAAGCGACGTAGACGATGGGCCAACGTCAGCCCAACATTGGGCCAACGCCTCGTGTTTGCTGGGTTGTGGTTTTTATGGTGATTTTGAAATAATAAACGCATTGACCTGTATAGTTATATTTTACTCATGCATTATACGAAACAGAGATCTATAGAACAGTGTGATATAAAGAGACACGTGTTACATGCATGCAGATCTCTTCATTTTTACACTTCAAAAAAGCTCATTAGAAACACTTTTGAAATGCTTAATAGATCTCTTAGGATCACTTTCAAAACGGCCTAATAGATTGCTTACGAACATTTTTTTCTAATAGTATTTCTTTTCAGCGAATCCATAACAATTTTCCTTTTTTTTAGTGGACTATAAATATTTCATTTTGCGCGATTTGAACGACTAAGAGATTATCCAAAACACTATCAGAGTATGTTATTGGCTTTATCGTCGTCAACGTGTTTAACAGTTTAAATGTCATTGTCAACAGAGATTTCCTGGATATCTAATAGTGTCACTCCCAGTTTCAATTAAAATGTAGTTTAGTATTGTGATCGTCGTTGACACGGGCATTGTGGCTGCTGTCCCCGCTCAGTGCTGCCACACACGGGACACACAGGAAACACTAGAGGTCAGGGATTAACCCTTACAACGCTGAAATATTTTGTATAAACCATGGAGACCAAAGGGTTTCTTTCAATTTGAAATCATCATGAATGTCTTAGTTAGGTCTTTCCGCTTCATTTGAATGCCTCTGTTATGGGTCTATACGGCCATTATAAATTGTGTAATTCTTGCAGTGCGGGGATTGATTTTAGACGTCCAAAGTCGGTCCCCGCGCTGAAAATGTTAAAGTCAACAACCCGAGTCAGAGGTCAATACTGCTCTGAAAAGCTAAAAGGTCGTAACTACATGGGGTTTGCACGTCAGAATAACCCTCGTCTATATTTAACTTAAGTCTCGCTTGTGATCTTATGTCCTTCTGTTTATTTACATGGTGGACCCTCCGCGTGACATTTGCTGTTTACATAATATTTTTAGCCATTCGAGCAACAAACTTCAAGTATAAAATCATTTATTTAGCTAAAGTATAGATTATTCTATTTTTTAAATGCAAGTTTGTAGGATATTTTACTCGCCAGACAAACATACATACGTTAGCGACCGTCTTTTATCTCACCTCAAACTAGGTTTGTAAGTTTAATATTTAGGTATGAATGCCAAAAAACACGAGTCATTGATCCAATGTTGTTTTAATATTTGTCCACCTTCTACAAAGCTGGCCCAGCAATAAATCAACGTTGGTTGACGGCTAGCGTCTCTAGGGTTGTTGCATCGATATCGGCGCCATGCAGCGTCAAATTTGTCACTTGACAGTTTTCTTTGTGATTCTGACAATTACGTATTATTCACAAATAAGGAGTAAAACCCTTACTTGATTCCAATCAGCTTAGTAAAATATCCCATTCTAAAATTATTTTTATTTTATATTTTTTTATTTCTTGATGTGATATTCATAAAAGCATAATTTGGACATGCATGTCCAAAATAAGAAATATTTTCGTTTCGTCTTTATATCTCGCTTAAATGGTAAATGCGCAACACAAATATTAAAAAAGTTGTGCAGTTTTAGTCTATGGACATGTTTACATCATATGGTCATATTAGAAAACCAAAATAAAAAATACAGATTTTTTTTTTATTTTATCCTGATTGTGTCGCTTTAATAGTCGTTCACCTCCAAATTATCAGACTTGTTATTTCTGGTATTTACAATGTGATTTATATAATTGAATTATGACGAGCCATCTGCTGTTCATTTTCAAAAGTTTATTAATCTTCAATTATGTTTTTGAACTAAAACTGATTATGGTCATGACTCAGCAGGAAAATCAGAACAATGAACACGTCATTAAATGGTGAAGAGACTTTGTTATAAGATTATCTCAATGTTTGATAATCAAATGTCATACAATACTATAAATCCTTAAGTTCTCACCTTTTTTCTCCCCAATCCATTTATGATGATGTTTATTAATTCCCAATTATTTTTTATTAATTCCCAATTATTATGATTGGAAATTATATCAACTACATCATTCATTGTTGATATATGGCATACTTCTGTTTACTATTATCACAAATCAGTGGTCAATCTCATAGAATATCAGGAATTGAAGGATAAATACTTGGCAGTTTATTTCCACGGACTACAGCAGACAGAAGGTGTGGACAATGGTCAGTTGTAAACAGGAAGGCGTGGCCGTGTGATGACACCTGCAGCCCCGTAGTTTCCTTGTGGAAAATACCTGGAAACAATGACTTCCTGGCTGGAGGGGGTCAGGTGTGAGTTAATGTGTGATTGTAATTAATTAGCTACCGCCGTTATTTGTCAATCTCAGCTATGACCCTTTCTTTCCTATAGTTTGTCATTTTTATACAAATCTCTGTATCCCAACTTTGGCATGGGTGGACAAATGAAATGATACATGTAATGTAGGCCAATTAATATATGACATAAAAGAGTGTGCTCTTCCAAAAAAGTACATTCATAGATTAGTACCAATACTGGATACTGGTTTGTTATTGGAAAACGTTATGATTTCATATTCTACAAATGCAATATTCACAGTAAATACTACAATAACAATCACACAAATAAGGCCCAGGAGGGTAACGGAAAACGTTATGAATTAAGAAAATTAAGAAAAAAAATCAAGATGCTTTGAAAAACTTTCATGTTCTTAATATTATTTAATACTAGTACGATTATCTATTTGTGTTGAATTTGTAATTTGAATTAAAACACAAAAGGTTTAATTTTAAAAGTTGAAAGTTTAAATATTTAAAACATTTTTCACGACTGACGTTTTTTCTTTATTAACAACGAAAACAATTAGTGATAAGGGATAAAGAATAAAAAGAGTTAATTGATAGTAAATGAAGTGAAATGTGTGAGGAAACATAAAGGGGTAGATGTCCAAAGTTGGTTCAATGCTGGTCTACCGTCTACGACGTCGGACCAACAGTGATCCAACAACATCGTAAACTGTTGAACTTTATCCCAATGCCCACTGTAATCATTGATGATGACACGCCATGAGTGTCAATATTATTGTCAACCATGATGTGAGTAACGGCTTCGAGGTGAGTATTATATTTAGTGATCTAACTGTCAAATGGGATTAAGTTTATTGTACAATTTTACTCTTGATTCAAATTATATTTGGACGCCTTTATGCACATATGAGCCAACCCCTAAAAAAATAAAAATTGAGTTAAGTGTGCCAAGTTTAATATGTGAAGCGCACTGAGCAGACCCACAGACTGGAACTGCGCTATATAAGAACATTTTATTATTATATTATTAGGTGAGATACATTATGCATAACCTTTATTTAAAAAATAAACGCCACCTGGTGGCGTGGAAGAAAAACATATGTAAAATCGTAAGATTGATTTATGCACAACTGGACCAACCCACACATCTATTTCTTCCATCGGCCTCACAGTGCTCTTGATTTCATCTAAGCTAAAAAAGTTACATGTATTTTACTGAAGACGTTCTACAGCTGGATCTGCAGAAGATTTAGAGAATATATAATGGGCTCATTATTGTATTTTTCAAAACATTATTTTTTGTTAAATACACAATAAATGGGACTTGGGCCATTTGTGCATAAATCAAAATCTTAAAATTGATTTACGCACAACTGGACCAACCTACACCTTTGTTTTCCCCATCATCCTCGCAGTCACTGTGATTATAAAAAGGTACACGTATTTTCTGTACATAAACTTCAGAATAGATTTACAGAATATGTAGAGAGTCTGTAATGTGCTTATTATTTAAAATTTCACACATATATTTGTATTTGTTTAATTTACAATACATGTGGGTTGGTCCAGCTGTGCATAAATCAAAATGGTCATTTTTATTTATGCAAAAATGGACCACAGTATAGGCCTATAATTAAAAGGCAGTGAGTTATTTTGCATAGATAGAGAATGTGAATGTCGTGTGTTGGTTTAACTCAATATTTTCTCATTATCTTCCTTAAATTTGCAGAAGACTATATAAACTTCAACTGCATTCATCTCGAAATGAACATTTCAGGGCTGGTCAAGTTGTGGATAAAGGCGTCCATTTATAGCCCCAATTATCAAAATCCTAATCACTGTAAATAAATTCAATTATGCTGATAATCAGTATATTATTTGTATTAAATGCAATATTTCAGCAGTATATTTGACTCTACATAGGCCTATTAATTAAAATTAAATATGTGGATTTTCAGAGATTGTCCACATTGACACAAATTTAAAAATGCTGAATGTATGTAAATAATGTAAATAAATATCTAATATATATGTATTGATTTTCTGACCGGACACGATTTTATTGTTTTTTTTTAATTTCCATTAGCACATTAAAGACCAGCTTCTAAACTTGTTAAAGATAAAATGTGTCATCAATCAGCAAAATTGCGGCCCGATAACAACTGAATGACGGTGGTGTTTGGCCGATCTCGTCATATGACAGGCTGAAACACTCTCCGATTGGTTGTGGGTAGAATACTAGACTTAGACCTCCATTCTGTCAAATCTTGATAATTCTTACCCACTTGAAGCTGTGAATCGTGTCAGCGAGACACAACTTCGCGTGAGTGGAAATTTCAAATAAATAACTTTGCGGTTTAAGACCTGAGGAGAGAATGAACGCCGTAGCATTTTGTCGTGCATAGCATAAAGTAAATATGTACCGTTGTCTGAAGGCGTGATTCACTTACTGTTATATTTGTCTGATGTGATGTTTACTTAGGTGGGGACAATGCTTAATTTACATAATGGCTTGCTTTCTTCAGAAGCCTGAATTACTTAACTCTATTACCATAATTTCTAAGTGCATTACCATTGTTTAACGTAGCTTCGATCATAATAAATTAAGAATTTTGCTTTATTTAATACTCTGTAGAGTTATAGGTTGGTAAAATTATAAATATGAAAGAAAATATGAACTTGCACACCAAGTTTGTAATAGACCTGATACTTGCCCCGACAATTATTCCCAATTAACACTATTACCTGTTAGTGACTCATGTGTGTGTGACATCCGACATATTTTTGATAAAATCATTTCTATAAAAAATTAAACTGTGATTGAAAATTGAATATTTGGAAATTCTATTTTGATATAATAGTAGTAGATGGTAGTTTTTATTAACTGTGAAATGGGTCATTGTTGTTGTTTTTGGGTAGTTTTTAATCACTGTGAGATGGGTCATTGTTGTTGTTTTGGGTAGTTTTTATTCATTGTGAGATGGGTCATTGTAGTTGCTTTTGGATATAGGATATATCAACATAAATCAGGATTATAATTCATTTTACTTTAATTATGTCATTATAATTATCATTTGAAACTGTTAATTCCTATTTACTGTGACAATCCCCAGTAACTGATATTTATTGTTTTTAACTTAAAGACCACAGTTATTTATTCTAATTATAAAAATTAAATTATTTACGCAATACAACAAGTGCAATGAGCATAATTAGCTAAACGTGTTTTATCCTGCTGAGTAGACTAGGTCCTCACCCAAAACTTTCTGATCGCCTCACAGTTTACATACAAACTTGTTGTCCAACATCAAACATTAACCCAAAAACGCTAAGCACGACTTCCGTCGTTTTTAATTTGTTTTATTAGCCGATCAAATACCTGTTATTGGGAATAAAATGTGAGTTTTAAACATCAACATTTGCACATGAAGAACGAAAATATCGTCTAAGATGGGCCAGTTGTAACTCTCTCTATGGCGTCACACATTACGTTCGTCCACTTTTGACATTTGCTGAAGATAACAGAAGAACTCATGCAGACATCTGCAACCCCGGCCCAGCATCTAAAAGCGTCTTATGTTGGTATGATTGCAAATGAGCTAATTCAGATTTACATAATGAGCCTACATGGGAACCGATCCAATGCGCAACGTTGGACTGGATTATCTTCAAATGTGTTGTAATGCTACACTCTCATTCGGGAAAATCGATTCCAGTGGGACAAGACATACCATTCACGTACATACGTCAACGTCATTAAAGATAGATGGAATATGTAGTAACAAAGAAAGCAACTGGATGTGACCAAATTCCAGCAAAATTACTAAAACATGCCTCTTTCCAAATTGCCCCAGTTATTTCAAACATAATAAACAAGGCATTAGATAAAGGCACTTTTCCAAATATCCTAAAGAAAGCAGAGGTGATCCCTGTATACAAAAAATCTGACAAATTAAATAAATCCAATTATCGACCTGTGAGTATTTTACCGATTTTGAAAAAGTTCTTGCCCACCAGATCACTCCCTTTTTAAACATCGTCTTCTCTTGTCACCTGTCAGCCTTCAGACAGGGTTATGGCTGTCAGGACACGCTGCTCACCCTTAATGAAAATTGGCGTAAAGATCTTCTAAAGAATAACAAAATTGGTGCTTTATTAATGGACCTTAGCAAAGCTTTCGACTGCATGCCACATGAACATCTGATCGCAAAATTTAAAGCTTATGGTGTTCAGGATCAGTCAATCAAAATTATTAAATCATACCTCTTAGATCGTGAGCAACGTGTCCGGATAGGCAACGTGCACAGTTCATGGAAAACCACTATTAAGGGCGTGCCACAAGGTTCAGTTCTTGGTCCAATTTTCTTTATTGTATTCATAAATGACATTTTCTACTTTATTAAACGAGCACGCCTCACAAATTATGCAGATGACAACACTCTCTCTTTTGCACATCCAAATTTTCAAATTGTAAAATCATGCCTCGAAGCCGAGGCAGCAAAAGCTATATGGTGGTTTTCCATTAACTTAATGCAAGCAAATCCTGAGAGATTTCAGCTGATATTTTTTAATTGTAAAGTTGATTCTCCAGTGATACTAGACGGCTGTATAATTAAACCTGAAAAAGTAGTAAAACTTTTAGGCATTACTATTGATGAAAATTTGAGTTTTTCGATACACACAGAAGAAATTTGTAAGAAAGCTGGCAGACAGCTGAGCGCTCTGAGAAGATTGTCTTTTTATCTTGACAGCAAGGCTAAATTGTCTCTTTTCAGAGCGTTCATCCTCAGCCACTTTTAATACTGTTCAGCCGTCTGGTATCACTGTACTGCTCCAAATGCTCGATGTATGGAAAAGATTCGAGAGAGGGCTCTGAAGTGTGTTTATTCCAACCATACCGCCTCATATGAGTCCCTCCTGAATAAAGCTCGCCTGCCATCTCTGGAAGTTGGGAGACAAATGAACATCGCAATTCAGACTTTTAATATTCTTAATGATTTATCACCGACATACCTCCTGGAACTGATTGAAAGACGCTGTCGCACCCGTAATTTAAGAAATTTTGAAAATATCCTGAAAATTCCTCTCATGAAGAGGGTGCGACATGGAACAAATTCCTTTTGCTTTTTGGCCCCAAAAATCTGGAACTCTTTGCCAGAGGCATTGAGAATTACCAGAGACCTGAAAACTTTTAGAGATGGCCTGCGAGCTTATTTTTCTCTTTAATTGAGAGTACAATAGGGGTAGGTCCCTTGACAAAGTCATGTGATATATTTATTTAATTATCAATAAATGCGAAATGTTTTATACAACTTTTAATCATATAATTTTCTCATATACAGCACAAGTTTTTTTTATATAATCTTTTATCTACTTTTATGTGCCAAAATGTATTATGAATTTTTACCAGCTAATTTATATTCTGATATACATTATAAGTATTTTTCTATATAATTCTTACTCACGTTTTTACATTTCTTGTTAACTTCCTGCCAGCCAACCTGCTTGTTTTAATTGTTATCCTTATTTTACATGTCGCTTGACTAGCTGATTAGAGCTAATGTTATATGTTTTTACTCTGCGACTGGAAATAAAACTTATCTTATCTTATCTTATCTTACATTGTGTAGAAAATGCCTTTACTTGGCCTTTGAATCCGAATAGATTTTGACTAGTTAAAACACTTGAAATTCATCACATCTTGTGAAATATTTCAAACACAAGACAATAATAAACAAGAAAAATAATATAATTTTTTTAACAGTTGTATGCTGTGGCTTGATTGTATTTCATCGCCTGCTGTACATGTACATCACTACACACAGCGCCACCTCACTAACTTGTTGTCCAACAGCACCTGTTAATTGCCGCCACAATTATATATCAGATTATATTGTAAATAAGACAAGGTGGTGACGCGAATAGGGATAAATGCAAATATTGGTGGACTATATAATAAGTATAATTACTAACTGTAATACTTAAATCAGCACACAGCCTTTCTATTTTCATAAACTATTAATTCCCGTAAAGAATAAGAATGTATTAATCTCCAGCTGTTCATTCCCCCAGGGGACTACTATTTGTCTAAAACAAATTGCTATAGCTAAGAATTCTAGTACAATAAATTGGTAAACATTCGGATTTTTCCCCTACATATGTTTATTATCTTGTTATATATTTTCAGGGATAAAAACAATTCCATGACCGAGTGATACATATTTATTATATTTATGAATGTGAAGAATAGTGTGTTAGGTATATAAAGATCAAGTGCTTAGTTTAGCTAATTTAATATATTTTGCGCATGAGGTAATAAGCTAATAAGCTTATAAGCTGAATTAAAATATAACACTGATGTTATTTCGGAACATTCGGACAACCCATCCGCCTATGGAATTAGTGATTAGTTTAGAGATTTCCTGATTATACATAATTATCTCGCTACTGTATTTTCAAATGGACAACGATGTATTTATATATCAGAGTATATATTTAAATTATTGGCAGACTTTATAGTAATACTGACTTTTATTTTTATATACTAAAACGTTTATTATATTTTGCACACAGGCGCGCATTTTTAAATATAATATGTGGAGACATGGCAGCAATACTAAATGCTGTTCGTTCTACCGCGGTTGCTTTTGTGATAGATTGTGATGGATTCCTCTATGGATTCTTTTGCCTATAACTTTGTAAGAAAATAAGCTATGATAACAATTGTTGGTATGTGGGTTACTTCCAGGTGGATAATGGACAGGTTAAAATATTTTTAATCTGAATTCAATACGCAAGGTTGCAGAGGAGAAAAGATGATGTTACGGCGTTGGGCCGTCCGTGAACATTTCGTTTCCAGAGCATATCTCTGAAAGTACTTGTCCGATTGTCTTCAAATTTTACACACAACACCTCTAGGGGGTCTAGTTATGCCTTTTGGGGTATTTGAACTTTGACCTACTTTTGATTCATAACTATGACCTATTTAGACGTTTTGACGCACACTTCGTTTCCGGAGCAGATCTCGAAAAGTACTAGGCCGATTACAGTCATATTGCACATACATATTCTCTAAGGTCCCTAGTTGTGCCTTTTCAGGTTTTTGGACCTTGACTTTGAAGTTGACCTAGTACTTTGACCTAATTTATGACATCGGTAAATCCGACTGATATATTTTGCGGAATATCATGAAAACCGCTCAAGAGATAGTAAGGTAAATTGTAAGGTTTCAGGAGAGGATGCATCTTGAAAAAATTCAAGTCGATAAAATTCAAAATGGCCGCCCATCAACCATTATTCACCTCGACAGGCCTCATATTGCGGAATATCATGAAAACCGCTCAAGATAGCTACACCACTACTATAAAACAAATTGTAAGGTTTCAGGAGAGGATGCATATTGAAAAAAATTCAACTCGATCAAATTTAAAATGGCCGCCTATCGGCCATTATTCACCCCGACAGGCCTGATAATGGGTAAACCGTGCTAGATAGCTGAACCACTACTATAAAACAAAATGTGAGATTTCAGAAGAGGATGCATCTTTAAAATAATCAACTTGATCAAATTCAAAATGGCCGCTTATCGGCCATTATTCTCTTTCACATGGCCGATATTTGGTAAACCGTGCTGGATGGCTAGAACATCACTATAAAACAAAATATGAGTTCTCGGGTGAGGATGCACCCTGAAATTTTTCAAATCTATCAAATTCAAAATGGCAGACAATCGGCATTATTTACCTCGATAGGCCTGATATCAGGTAAACCGTGCTAGGTAGCTAGACCATTACTATAAAACAAAATGTGACGTTTCCGGAGAGGATGCCTTTTAAAAACTTTTGACTAGTAATCAAATCAAATTCAAAATGGCCGCCTATCGGCCATTATTCACTTTCACATGGCCGATATTTGGTAAACCGTGCTAGATGGCTGGACCATTATATAAAACAAAATGTGATTTTCCGGGGGTAGGATGCTCCCTGGAAATTTTAAACTCTTATCGAATTTAAAATGGCCAACAATCGGCATTATTTACCTCGATAGACCTGATATCAGGTGAACTGTGCTAGTTAGCTAGACCATTACTAAAAACAAATAATTACTTTAAAACAAAATGTGAGGTTTCGGGGGAGGATGCACCCTGAAATTTTTTAACTAGTCTATATCGAATTCAAAATGACCGTAAATCATTCATTATTTACCTCGATTGGCCTGATATCGGGTAAACCGTGCCAGATAGGTAGACCATTACTGGGATACTAATTAGGATCATTAATTTCAATGGAGGCTTGCAATCTCTGACAGACTATCAAGTCCTTATCTTACTCTTAGACTGAGCCTCTTAGACCTAGTTGTCTTGCGTCTTGATTTTTGACCTAGCCTAGGACTACATTAGTAACCCTGCACAAAATTGCTTAAATCAAATTCTAATTCAAATCGGGAGCTCCTGGATTTATGTAATCTTGTTAAATTAATAATAAACAAGAAGTGCTAAAAATATAGGAAAACTATAAGAATAAAGACACAAAGTCGACTGATATATGATACATATTTATTATGTTTATGAATATATACCTTGCATAGACTCTGCATAGGAATAATGTGTACAGTATGAAATGATGATATGACATGAAATGCACAAATATGAACAATGTTTCGTCAGCATAGTTCGTAACTTAGTTGTGACGACATTGTGTTGAGATGAAGGCATGATAGCGACGAGTTTGCGATGAAGAATTACGAATTATCAATACGTAGAACATGCACCGTTTGACACATTTTGAGGTAAATGTTCGTGTGGAGAAGTGTTCAAACACGACATTATATCAAAGTAATCATGCAAAGTTCATTGTAAAGACCAGTGCTTAAGATCTGTACATCTGCTGGGCATGGAAACATGATAACAACACACATCACACAGACATAGGGAATATCTATACTCCCTATGTGACCTGCACAATGTCTGATATATCTCGTTGATCTCATGTTACATCGCTGTACCACACTGCTGTACTGACAGATGAAGGACCCATTTAGATCCTGACAGATGACGGTGTCTGAGCCTGGTTGAATTTGAATTGCCTTTTGTCGTAACATTTGAAGAGAGCTGGAGATGCTGGATGCCTGTCCTTCAGATGCACGTAGTAAGCCTCGGGATCAGTAGTGACGTCACCACACTCCTCACACACGTACAGTTTGCCTCGTCGCTCCTTGTACGCGAACCCCAGCTGTACACCGTGAACTTTACGTTCATGAGACTCCAGTGAACAGCGCTGTGTGAACGCCTTGTCACAATTACCACACTTATACGGACGAACTCCTACAAAAAAACAAAAGAAGAAAATGTATTTTATTTCAAGTGAAAAAAAAAATATATTTTTCTAGCATATATAGACTCTCATATACAAAAAAAAAGAAAAATTAAATCTATTTTTTATTTCGGATTCTGTGTAAATCCAAAATTTCAAGAATGTTATGCTTGCTAATGCCACTGGACCAGTTGTTGATGCAGTGATGATTGGTACTGGTAGAAGAACATTTTCCGTATTTTTTAATATAGATGATTTGATGTGGGTGCAAAATTAAAGAAAATTACCGTGTACTGGTAAACCAGTTTCATGGAAATTTTTGTTCTAAAACCCCTAGTTGTAGGGAAATTAGGTCTGTTTTCAGGGATGTAAAATGATGCTTTAATGCATCGTGAGGGCTTAAAGGGTTAAAGTCACAAAATTGTATTTATGTTGTGGTTGGGTGTGACGGTACTTGCTGTACGATTTGCGTCGTAACACCTTCGCGCTAACAAATTGTACTCATCTCTAGACAAGGACAAAGAAACAAATTAGAGATTTTTAACGATCTAATCCGTAAAGCTTTTTATTCCCCGCTACCTCTCTGTAAGAAAATAACTTACTACCTCAACTACTATATTATATACCATTCCTGGAGCTTCGGTATGTTTTGTTCCCGTCATCTAGTTAATTTTTACCATGTTGAATCTAAATTTCTGATGACATACCGTGAGCAAGTGTCTGGCTCACAGTCGTGTCAAACCTGTAAACATAACATTAAGACAACACCCTCTGTGGCACCACGACACCCCCTACCGTTAGCTGTTTCAACTAGAGCTACTATGATGTGCGCCGCCGGGAGACATCCCGGGTGTGACGTCACAGTGAGTTGTCTAGCCTTATGTCAAACAGATGCGCGTTAAAAGGAGGTACAACACCTGATGATAAACCTTTTTACGCCAGCACGAGCAATTATGTATGCCAGAGATTAAAAAACCCCACTTGAATAACAAGAGTAACCTTTGAATAACAAAAACACCTTAGAATAACAAGAAACGTTTTGATTGAGAATTTTGTAAATGTGAGTTGGAATAAAATCACTAGCATTTAAAAAAAGTTTGTTCCAGTGCTGAAAGTATTAGCCAGGTATGACAACACGTACTATGGCTGTATTCAAATATATCACTGGGTTCAGCGGGAGACACCAGCCGGAGACACCTTAAAAAGTCATCCAAACTACCCTTAATATTCTTATGCACATGCACATACATGTACAGCGTTCAAAACAATATTTTGTTTTTAAAATGAGACAGAGCACACTGATACTTTTAACCAGAAGTATTTGTTTTTAATTTATTAAAGTTTAGTAATTTTTAGTTTCTGAAGTGGGCCTGTAATAGCTACTAGTTATTATAATTGTCGAGTAAAATAAAATATACTTTCTTCATTGGTGACTATTAATTAGGAATAAGCGAGAGAAAATGGAGACATGCATTCTTAATATCAACTCACCTGTATGTGTTCTAGTGTGACGCTTTAAGTCAAATGTGTCGTTAAATCCTTTACCACAGAAAGTACAGAGAAAACGTTTGACGTCGCTGTGGCACTTAATGTGTCTGTTGAGAAGTCTCTGTAATGGGAACACCTTCTGGCACACTTTACACACAAAATGGTTGTCAGAAGTCTGGATTCCTGTAGGACACAAAGGGTTAACCATTATACTAAGGGAGCTGTAGTTCTTGTGATTAAACATGCTAACACTGGAAAGTAAACCTTAATTCAATAAATCAATAACTGAAGCGCTCAGTATGTCATTATCTGATTATAATTTGTTGTATTATTATCATTATACCTTGCTACAATATTTAATATTTTTTACAAATTAAAAGGACATAATATTAAATAATCTGTTTTTTTCTAAAGTTATATTTACAGCAGTTGGTACAAAGCATGCCTATATTTTATACAATGTAATGGTGACATAAACACTAAAAATCAATCAGAAAATGAATCAATGCAATATTGGTAATACCAATATCTTTCATGTGTCACTTTACAACTTTTCAAATCATTTAACTCTTATATTATATTTTAACTTTTATAAAGCTACTTAGTACAAATTGGCTTCTTGTACACCTTTATATAATTTTACCTAAGCTCCCGGTATCTGCAGAACCGAGTCAGCCAAACTGTCTGTTTTAAATGTTATTGCTTTATCATATTTTACTTAACAAGTCGCTGAAATAGCTATTGTCAGCTAATGTTTTACATTGTATACGCTTGCGACTATAAATAAATCTTATCTAATCTAATGCCAATGCTAATGAATATTCATTTCTTATCATGCTGATGGTCACGTATTTTAAAAACTGAGACGACTTACCAAGATGTTGAGGATTAGACGCGAGCCTGTCACGTATGGAAAGTAGCGGGTTCTTAATCCCCATGCCTCCATTCACAACCTCTACTCCTGTCATCTGTGAAATAAATAAAAAATAGAAGGAAACATGAATATTTTTGTATTATACATAATATTGAGTTTTATATAAAAAAAATAAAGGAGCAGTTCAGAGCTCAACAATTCATTTAAATAATATGAATGATAATTATATATTTATTTGTCAGTTATGGTGATAGTAGGCCGATTCATAATATTGTTGAATCATCATTATATATATATAGCTGTGGCAAAAAGTTTTTTTAAATATATATTGCAATTAGACGTATTTCCTAGTCATGGTGACAATAAGCCTACTTCAATCATATCTACTTGTATAAAATTAAGTTTTTATATCTTACCTGAGGTTTCTGGATGTGAGGCTGATAGTGTGTCAGTACTGAAGGTGAGGAACTGTTTCTATTAAAGCTGAGGTTGTGAGGCAGACTGTTAAACTGTACATGATTGATCAGACTGTGTGACAAGCTGTGCTTATAATCCGGCAGGGAATCAGGCAAGCTGGGGTTCGAGTCCGTTAAACCATGACTGTGTGGTATATTGTGTCTGTGAGTGGAGTCCGAGAGTATGCGACCCATCCCTGAAGATGGAGGGAATCTAGATGTAAGAGGACTGAAACACGTAGTCGTACTTGTGACATGTGGAGGACTGAAGAACGTAGAAGTACTTGTAGCATGTGGAGGACTGAAGCATGTAGTGGTAACTGTGGCATGTGGAGGACTGAAGCACGTAGTGGTACCTGTAGCATGTGGAGGACTCAAGAACGTAGTGGTACCTTTAGCATGAGGTGCATGGTCTTTAGGAAAGCTGGTCTCACTATGCTGTGCTGTTCTAGAGTTAGATCTGTGCTGTGTTGACAGTACAGGACTACAGCCTAAATCCCGGGATCTCCTCCTCATATCCAGACTTGATTGGTCACTGATCCCGGGACCCGAACTCATGCTGAGTGTAGGAGTGACACCTCTACCCTGTAATGTAAGAGGAGAGTTCCAGAAGGCAGGATTGATACATGGATTAGGACTGGGCAGAGCGTCCCAGCAGTAACTACCATAAATGGATTTAGAATGATCCACTGCAGACAATGTCTCTGTCTTAGGTTTGACTGACGTCTCCGCCATGCTGGCCACACTGGTGAAAATAGAACGCTTTTTGACAGGTTTACTGAGAGACTCATTGGAAGGCCCAACAGACACCCTCTTGGCTCTTTTGCTCAAGTCTGGAGATTCAGATCGCTTTCTTTTCCTGGTGGGGCTGACAGGAACCAGGGGTTCTGTATGAGATGAATTCATATTGTCTGGAACACTGGTCTCTTTAGATGAATCTGAAAGACAGTAATACATTATTGTTTTACACGTTTAATACAATTTGCTCTTATCAAGCTCTTCTATAGTCTAGATTCTAATTAAGCACACACAGAAGGCATTGATATATAGGGCTTAATATTATACACTTTATCACTACACGAATCAGGTCGAAAGAGAGAGGAAGCCATAGTGGCATCACGCCCGTCTGAGGCATAGTGTGTATGCAATAATAGTATGCTGAAAATGTTAATGCTTTAATTGTTACGTCGTTTCTTTAATTCTGACTAATTTGTCACAGATTATATATCAACTGAGAACAAGATCAAATTACTAAAGTAATTATATTTTATGTGTAAACACTGATGTATCTTCCAAAATCTTACCTGGTTGGTCAGTCATGGCCAGTGATGAATCTAATAATAATCCTTGATATATTATAATATATTAGTATCAGATAATCAGTATCAGATGATCCTTATTATAATATATGGTCGGTGACAGATAATCCTCATTATGTGTATAATCCGTGCTTGTCCAGCGAGAGTGACCATCAGATAATGTGCCTATTAGACAACCACACGTGTTATGGTGGCTTTTCCCCAGTAAGGCATCTTATACCTCACTGTCTCTCTTCCCGTCTCGCTTCCCTGATCAGCCCACGCCCACTTTCTTCCCCTTTTCCACCTAACCACTGCGTGTCCACCAGGTTTGAACCTCCCGCCCTCTAACCGTTCTGTACACGTGGACAGTAACCGTGAATTTACCGTGTTGCCCCATCCTTCCCACCTTACCCCAGTCTACCCTACGTGACAGACAAACCCCCAGGAAGTCACGCTGTGTTCACGATCTCACCAGGAAGTCACGCCAGTTTGCTGGATTGTTGTCTAACGTTATGCTCATGTGATCACCCTTTGTAGGCTAGATACCGTATTGATGAAAACAACTAATTAACGGGTTTCGTTTTTTCAGTTCATGTAGCTTACATGTAACCTAATGTAAGTGTATAATAATCAATATACCCCTTTAATTGTGTTTTCTAATATATTATGGAACTAACATATGCCTATCTAGCCAATGCAAATTGCGGATAATTTTTTTTTTATAATTACGGTGAGTTCACCGAGAGTTAATGGGTTATAATTGACGGCCATCTTGTTCTGCTGTGGCTTTGATGACGGGCCTGTTACCGGCTCCTACAGGGACGGGTGCCACAGGGGTACCACCGGGATACCGCCAATCAATACCTGAGAACGCGGTACCCCCGCGGCGAGCACGAGCACCAATATCCACCCCCGGGGTAGATTGACAATCCGTAGAGTGTGCGCCCTCTGGTCATTTCAGTAAACCAGGGGCTTCGATTTAACATGTTAAATTATTGTAGAACGTTGAAAATAATATCAAAACTCTATTAATATCTGATAGCGCAAATTTATCATAAGAATACACACGAAGTGGTTAAAATCAATAAAATATGTTTGATTGGCATCGGCCTACACTTTTAATTTTTTAATAGACATAATAGATGGACATCTTCTGATGCCAGTTATAGATAAGATAAAATAAGATAAGGGCTTTGTACGTGTCGTGTTTTGAACTCATTGAACCAATGCTTGGTTTTCTTGTCATTCTGATATAACTTGTCACCTTCCAAGTGACTGAGCTAAGGGTGCATCATCAACACATCTCTTCCCAGCAAACACGAGGCGTTGACCCAAATTTGAGCTGCCGTTGGGGAAGCGACGTAGACGATGGGCCAACGTCAGCCCAACATTGGGCCAACGCCTCGTGTTTGCTGGTTTGTGGTGAAAACACGTTTGATTTTTGAGGTGATTTTGAAATAATAATCGCATTGAGCTTTATAGCTATATTATATACATGCACTCTAAGAAACAGAGATCTATGGAAGAGTATGAATATAAAAAGACACGTTTTACATGCATGTAGATCTCTTCGTTTTTACACTTCAAAACGCTTATTAGATTTCTTAGGATCACTTTCAAAAAGGCCTAATAGATTTCCTTTAAACTCTTTTTTTAGTGGTATTTTTTTTCAGCGAATCCATAACATTTTTCCTTTTTTTGGGGTACACTATAAATGTTCCATTTTGAGTCATTTTGAACGACCAATTCAAAAGATCAAACAAATACTATTAGAGTTTTTTATTCTTTTTTACGTGTTCAACGTGTTTAACAGTTTAAATGTCATTGTCAACAGAGAGTTTCTGGATATCTAATAGTGTCACTCCCAGTTTCAATTAAAATGTAGTTTAGTATTGTGGCGGTCGTTGACACAGGCATTGTGGCTGCTGTCCCCGCTCAGTGCTGCCACACACGGGGCACACAGGAAACACTAGAGGTCAAGGCTTAAAGTCAACAACCCGAGTCAGAGGTCAATACTGCTCTGAAAAGCTAAAAGGCTGTAACTACCTATTGGGGTTGCACGGCAGAATAACCCTGCTCGACATTAAACTCAAGTCCCGCTGTAATCCTTTGTCCTTCTGTTTATTTACATGGTGGACCCTCCGCGTGACATTTGCTGTTTACATAATATTTCTAGCCATTTGAGCAACACAAGTATAAAATCATTTATTTAGTTAATGTATATATCATCCTTTTTTTAAATTAGAGTTTATAGGAAATTTCACTCGTCAGACAAACATACACCATCAGCGACCGTCTTTTCTCTCACCTCACACTAGGTTTGTAAGTTTAATATCTGGGTATGTATGCCCAGAGAACACGAGACATTGATCTAATGTTGTTTTAACGTTGGTCCACCGTCTACGACGCTGGCCCAGCATTAAATTAACGTTGGTTGAGCGACCAGTGTCGCCCGGGTTGTTACATTTACATCAATATATTGGCGTCATGCAGCATCAAATTTGTCACTTGACAGTTTTCTTTGTGATTTTTACAATTAGGCCTACATTGTGCGTAGTATTTACAAATAGTGAATATAACCCTTACTTGATTCCAGTCAGTTTAGGAAAATATTCCACTCCATGTTCAAAATCTAGCTTTGTATAGGCATATAAACCAGTAACACGTTGATTGGTTCTTTGGAAAAACAACTGTAGAATTCAGTTTTTGTTTTCTTGATGTGAAATTCATTATTGCATAATTTTAACTTAATAGTCGTTCACTGTCCAAACATCACACGTGTAATTTCTGGTATATACATTCTGATTTATATAATAAAATTATGACGAGCCATCTGCTGTTCCTTTTCAAAAGTTTTATCTGCAATTATGTTTTTGAACTAAAACTAATCATGGCAATGACTCAGCAGGAAAATAGAATCAGACAGACAGACAGACAGATATTTTATTGACAGAAATAAAAGTCATTACAGACTTATTTGTCATAGTAATAAGAGAGATATATGTACATGTATATACAAGAATGTTAGTTTGTTAAAATCATATGAGTCAATATACATGGTATGATAAACAACTAAAATCATGTTAGGTGGCATTGCCATAATAAAAACTGGGTATTTCGGTAATACAAATGACTACTCCTTAAAACAAAATTAAAAGGCATAGCCAAGATAACATGGGGGTCTATCATTTTGCTTCCCGCACCAAAAATAGAATCAGAACAATGTAGACGTCATTAAATGGTGAAGAGACTTTGTTGTAAGATTATCTCAATGTTTGATAATCAAATGGCATACAATGTTATAAATCCTTAAGTTCTGACCTTTTCTGTCCCATATCCATTTATGGTGATAAATATTTATTTGGTATAATTAAGTTAAAGTCATGACTGCTTTGAGCATGTTAACAATGATGATACTTTAATTCTCAATTTGGTTTATTTTTGTAAAATTATGTTAGAGTAAATACTAGAATGCAATTAATTTATTTAAAAAAAAAAGTTTTCTGCTAAACCTATTATTAATATACACAAAGAGAAGAAGAAGAATTCAATTATTATGATTGGGAGATACATTAACCCTTTGAGTGCGGGCGACGCTTTTAAGCGCATTCATACTGTTTTTTCACAATTAAATTTGACAGAAATTGAACAAATATGCATGTACAAATCTTGAGTAAAGCCCCCATTGTGAAATTTAGCAGGTTTAATTTTTAAGTGAGGAGGTATTTTCCTTTCATTTGAAGTTGGCAATTGCGTGAGCAATGCCAACTTCAAATGAAAGGAAAATGTTAAGTAGTAATGAAGCACTTAAAGAGTTAAGCCCATTATTCATTGTTGATACATATATGCTTTCTATTATCACAAATCATTTCTCAGTGGTCATTATCAATAATTATCAGGAATTGAAAAATAAATACTTGGCAGTTTATTTCCACGGACTACAGCAGACAGAAGGTGTGGACAAAGGTCAGTTGTAAACAGAAAGACGTGGCCGTGTGGTGACATCTGCAGGCCCGTAGTGTCCGTGTAAAAAATACCTAAGAAACAATGACCTCGTGGCTGGTGGGGGTCAGGTGTGAATTAATGTGTGATTGTAATTAATTAACTACCACCGTTAATAGTCAATCTCAGCTGTAACCCTTTCCTTCCTATAGTTTGTCATTTTTAACAATCTCTATCCCGACTTTGGCATTGGTGGACAAGTGAATTGATACATGTAATATATTAATATATGACGTAGAAGACTGTGGTCTTCCAAAAAGTACATTCATAGATTAGTACAAACACGGGACGTTGGTTTATTATTGGCAAACGTTAGATTTTCATATCAGATTCAACAAATTAAATATTCATGTCAAATATTATAATAACAACAACACAAATAAGGCTCAAGAGGGTAATATAATACTAATATAAGTTAAGAAAACAATGGAGATGTTTTTAAAAAGCTTCGTGTTCTTGATATTATATAATACTAGTACTAGTATCTGTATTTAATTGAATTTGTGATTTGAATTAGAACACAAAAAGTTTGCTTTTAAAAAGTTGTAATATTAAATAATTATTTAAAACATTTTTCACGACTGAAGTTTGTTATAATTGACAACGATAGTCAATGGATAGTATAGATGGAGCAAAATGTGTGAGGAGACATAAAGCGTAGATGACCAATGCTGGTTCAATGCTGGTCCGCCGTCTATGACGCTGGCCCAACATTGATCCAACGCTGGGTTTATAGTCTCGTCTTTGCAGGGAGACCAATTGAACATGGTAAACATCACAATACCCAATGTAATCATTGATGATGACACGCCATGAGTGTCAATATTATAGTCAACCATGATGTGAGTAACGGCTTTGAGGTGAGTATTATATTTAGAGATCTAACTGTTAATTGGGATTACGTTTATTGCACAATTTCACTCTTAATTCAAACTTATATATTTAAAACGACAATTATCAGAATCTTAATCACATTTAGTTTATTCTGATAATAGTCATCAAGATATTATTGTGTATCAAATGCATTATTTCAGCAGCATATTTGACACTACATAGGCCTATTCATTGAAAATAAAATTGTGGATTTTCAGAGATTGTCCACATTGACACACATTTAAAAATGATGAATGTATGTAAATAATGTAAATGTAATGTATTTAATTCTGTGAAACGCAGTGACGTCACTCGGTGAAAACAAGGTTATATAACTTCTCCTCCCCCATACTTCATTCTGTGAAACGCAGTGACGTCACTCTGTGAAAACAAGGTTATATAATACCCCTCCCCCATACTTCATTGTATTAGCCAGCTCGGTGAAAATAAAGGAGGTCAAGGTCATTGAGTTTCACAGAATATATATTTTGACCAGTATGGATTATAAATCTGATTCTAATTCAAGGCTGCCAGTAAGAGTCCATGAGCCATGAATGCAAGGATTGTAATAAATTCAAAATTTAGGATTTCAAACCTTTTCTAAATTATTTTGTTGTGCATTAAAGTGATTCTATTTCGATTCTAGGCCTATGAATAAACCTCAAAATTTAGCTTATCGTTAATTCCGCTTGATAACAGACAGGGGTGAACGAAATTTCTCTAAAAATAAAACGAACCAAACATAAAATAATTCCAAGCACAACAACAGCGAGATCATGTAAGGGTAAAGTCGATCTGCAGTATCAGTGAACAGTATCAGTGACAGCCTCCGTCATGGGTAAGAACCAGACCAGACAGACGCTCTCCATTGTCATTCTCCACACGTAGATGTCGCTCAGGTAAACCCCCGCTGCATCTCTGTAAGCAGGCACCATGTTTTAAATGAAACTGCTCATTTCGAGCAGTTTTGTTGTTATACCATCTGTAAGCTTATAAACACGCTTGTGTATCCTGAATATCTATGGCAAATATAAAAGACCTCTATTCACAGAGAAATAGAAAAACATCAAGGGATTACTTTCTCCACCTACGCGCTGCTGTGAGAAGGTTTATGTTATTGTTTTCTGACATAATTTTCAATCGGGTTCAAAACACTGACAAATAAAAATTACTGAATGATATACGTATTGGCTCAATTTATCCATAGCTGAACAGAGTAAATAGCGATTACCTGCAGCAAACTATTAGAATAAACAAAATAGTGAAAAAATGATCAATAATCAGTCCAGGAGAACAACTAAATAGTTCCGTGGTTATATGAATGGTTATTCAAAACCTGAATCTCGCGTGTTAATAGCTGATACATCAGGTTAATCGCCATGCGTGCTTACGGTAAAATCGGCATGTGGTATCAGAGATATTAATCTCTGAGGCCAAAATGCTCTATTGTATGTACTGTATTTGATTGTTGAACAATTATTGGTTTATACTTTCCGATTCTGACTAATGGTTCGCATGTTTTCATTGAAATGTGTCCTAACAGTTTTGTAGCCAAAGGGTTCCGCATTATGTATAGTTTATGCTAATTCAGTAGACATGGGCATAAAATTATGTCAAACTATATAGTCCGGTGTTGGGCAGACTTTTTAGGCGCACGCCTACTCGGGTTCATGCCTAATCGGACTAAATCAACGTCTCAGCATCCCAGAAAAACGAGATATTGTCTCAATGTTGTTTCAGTATTGGACTAGCGTCTTCGATGGTTGACCAACATTAAAGCATTCCATTACTCATGTGTATTCTTTAAAAAGTACTCATATAATTAAAATTAAAAATAAATAAACCTCCAGTCGTGTTGGGTGCTTAATTTTAAATGTGAGTGTTTGTATGAACAGAACAGTTTAAAAAAAATTGCTATTATAATAGGTCTTGTCAAACTTTACAGATCTGAACAAACAACTGTGAGGTAGTTTCAGATGTCTGAGCAAGTCTAAAGTGAATCAAATCTTATCGAAAAACAAATAAACAATAATAAATTATTGTAACTTATTTGTTGAAAAAGCTGTTGATCATGATTGTTCTAATCTTTTAGGTGACACCGAATCAGTGACGACATTATTTGAGAGCCCCTTAATTAGCACTAAAGTGCTACTTGAGTGATCCAAAGAAAATAAATATGATTAAATATGATGGCCAGTTCAAAATTCCAAACCGTCAGTCTATCAGATTTAGCAATGTTTCTATCTTTGTGATCACGTTTTTTTCAAATATATTTGTTTTGACTTAAACGTTTAATGTTTATTCCAAATCAGAAAATGTTTACTTTTTTTGTTTCAAAATATGTGTACAGCAAAAGAGTGTCGACCCATTGTTTGGATGAGAGATATAACTGTTTTATAGTGGCTTTATGAAGATCATTAACAAATTTGAATCTAGTGTCGAGACAATATGTTATTTAATCAATAACAATAATTTACGGTAGAAACGAACAAATTTGATTGAGCGAAAGCATAAATAGTATTTATCTTATGACTTCATATCTAGCACGCAGGCAAAGGTAACGTAATTATACGTAACTGTCAGGCTTAATCCACTTGGAATTCCTAAACTGTCTCTCGGGGAAGAATGAGAACAAGAAAGAGGGGAGTACAGCTTATTGTTACTTAGCGGGAGGCACATCTGACCCTTGACAATCATATCATTATTTATTTACTTGATTATGTTATTTTAGATCTGATTATCAAATTATTTATTAAATCATAAAACTGAATTATTATTCGAAGTATATATTTATACAAGTGTTTAAACGGGTTTATTTACACATATTTTACACATACTTAAACGTTTAATGTTTATTCCAAATCAGAAAATGTTTACTTTTTTTGTTTCAAAATATGTGTACAGCAAAAGAGTGTCGACCCATTGTTTGGATGAGAGATATAACTGTTTTATAGTGGCTTTATGAAGATCATTAACAAATTTGAATCTAGTGTCGAGACAATATGTTATTTAATCAATAACAATAATTTACGGTAGAAACGAACAAATTTGATTGAGCGAAAGCATAAATAGTATTTATCTTATGACTTCATATCTAGCACGCAGGCAAAGGTAACGTAATTATACGTAACTGTCAGGCTTTGAAAACGTTATATTAATAGACTGATAGATACAAGGGGTTAACGGAATTCTTCCTTGTTTTAATAGTTGACATATCCGGCAAGGCCATATAGAGTATTACAGAGAACCCCCAGGGTGTTGTTTTGAAACACTTCCTGGGTTTAATCCACTTGGAATTCCTAAACTGTCTCTCGGGGAAGAATGAGAACAAGAAAGACGGGAGTACAGCTTATTGTTACTTAGCGGGAGGCACATCTGACCCTTGACAATCATATCATTATTTATTTACTTGATTATGTTATTTTAGATCTGATTATCAAATTATTTATTAAATCATAAAACTGAATTATTATTCGAAGTATATATTTATACAAGTGTTTAAACGGGTTTATTTACACATATTTTTGTGTTTAAAATGTTTGGTGCAACTACGTACAGCTTTACTTTAGCATGGCAAGGGTTAATTGATTTGATGTGGAGGCTGTGTTTGGCTGACTATGTAGGTCTCATGATGATTATCATAATAACGGTCACAAAGCAGAAAGGCAGTATCAGCTGAGTTTTAGTAAGCAGAGAGACAGGGACTGCCTACACTGTAAACAATAAAGGTTCTTAAAAATAACCCTTCAGTACTATTTCCATGCAACCCCAGGAGAACCCTGCAAGGGTTCTCCTGGGGTTGCATGGTAATAGTACTGATGGGTTCCTTCTACAGAACCTATATTGTTCAGAGTGTATTTGCTTTGCAGGGTACTATACCAGTACTGTACATTAGCACTGAATTTACTGATACACAATACAGAACTTACAGAGCTCGTTATCAGCCTCGTGTCATTATATATACAAGTTATCAGAGTAGGTCACGTTCAAGAGATTCAACCCATCACTGCTACGAAAATGTGAAAATGTAATTCGATTTTACTTAGCTAACGCCACATTGCTTTTCTAAAATAGATTTATTGATACAAACTATATTAACTTAACAATACATGCGTAAAATGTTAAAACGTCTATGGCCTAATTATCTTCCTAAATCATATGGGTTTTGAATCGTAGCAATGAGGAGAAGTCCCTTATTATCTGGTTAAGTGACTTGACAAACAAACTGACACAAATTAACTTGGTCTTTTTGATAAGTGTGTACTAATTGGGAAAATCCTATTTAAATTGAGTTTATGTTATATGCAGAGCACAAACCAAGAAAATGGCCCAGGTGTCATTCTTGTTACCAAATTTAAACCACATGCGGATTGACAGATATCAAGCATATTGTTGCTCTTGTGACTTTTTGTTTTCTATCTTAAGTTCAGTTTACGCTTTTGTTGTTTGTGTTATCAGATACGGCATGGACTTGTAGAAAGTGTCTGACACTGACCCATTCTTTGCATCCTAAAATAAAACATTTTTAATTTGTGAGTTGCTACATTTTCTGTATCCGGCTATATAATGTGAATGTGGTATTTTAAAAAGATAAAACGAACTTCAGAATTCATCCATCGTTGTTTTCATCCATCGTTTTTTTCACAAAATCGAACTTTTAAACTTGTCATTCAAAAGTAGGCCTACATAGATGTACAAGCAAATCTTATTAATGTGTACATATTATGTTCACGATAGACAAATAATCCACACTTCAACGAAATAATAAATAGTCAGGTCACATTTTAAATGAATTGTGGTTAATAATTTTTCAATTCGATTTTAATATACATGTTTGATATGTTAATTTCACCTTACACATTTTTTAATTGTGTTTTTTTTTCTAATTATTGATGTATATTTATTTTGTTTTATACGCTGAAATATTACAATTACCATAGTACAATCAATAACTTTGCGTACTCAATTCACTAGAAATGTCAACACATGCGTTTAAAATAACAAGGTAACAAGGTAATTTATTCAAGATCCAGTAGGACACGAGAAGCCAGGTGTGCGATACTGGGTGAGTAAATATAACATACCTGTGACAACGGCATGCCAATCGTTATTAATTTAAACCGTTCATTACGTTATTTATAAGAATAATAAGTTGTGCTAGGTGATACAATAACTCCCGGTTTTCACTTGAGATTATTTCATGCATTTTAAATGGTTAAGGTCTATTATAAAAGTAGCAGCTTATTAATTTTTTTTCTGTCTCCTTCAAAGTGCCCACATTAGAAAAGATAATGATATTCATCACCGATGGATCTGTTGTGACATAAGGTGCAGGTACGTCTATCACCTGAAATACCACAAAAACTACCGAGTACAATGGGAAGTTTGGAATTCCTGCATCTGAAACGGGTTATAGATTTTCTTATATTCGGTGCAGTTAATAAAAGGAATTTTTCCAGAATGAAATCAGATTTGAAAATCCTATAGTTTGTACATTTGCCACTATTGAATAATTCTTCCGACCACTTCTGTATAAATTGATCTTCTAAACGTCTTTCAATTACCTCCTTGAAACATTTAAAACTATTCAGGATGTGCTGAGCATTCCAGACACCTAACAACCCTGTTATTTTACCTTATGACTGTCCGTTTTTCTATCAATAATAATTATTATATATGAATACATTTAAATCTGACATCAAATTCGTTACTCGTAGATTACGAAGGAGATATTCAAATGTACCATAAATACCATTATTGTACGTGGTAATTGTATATGTAATCATTTACATCTAGTTTTGTGAGAAATAAATCAAGTGGAATGTTTCAAATGATTTGCTCTGTTTGAATCTGGACGTGTTCACTCCCATGAATGATTAACACCCCCCCTCCTCCTTCCTCCCCGGGAATGCTCGCTCCTTTTGTAATGATGTTCGCGTTTAGCTGTTTTATAAACACGATATGTTTTGATTGAAAATGGTCATGGTTTGTGCTGGTGTCACATTGGTGAAAAGCACGAAATTAGGCGATGTGAGGTTCACGTAAATGTAAATTTAAATTTGACAGGCTCCCTGTGGCCGCATAACTAATTGACCGAGTGGGAACAGAGCGAGATGAATTGATTTTAAGCGTAGGTTATAAATAATGTCATGCGTGAAGAACACCACTTGTTATTACAGTGATATATTGAGTATATTGAGTATATTGAGTATATTGCATTTATATTGCGCTTCATCTCACTTGATTCTAAGGCGCTGCTGAACAACGGGAGTAGCTTAGCAAGGCTTGTTATCCCTCAAATTCCGGCTCATTCTCCTGGGAGATATACAGCTGAGCTGCCATTGAGGCGCTTTAAGCTATTTTTTTCATTCCAAGCAAATTCGCCTTATGTGACAAGTACTCACACATTGTGGATTTTCTGGGGTCTCGCCGGATGGAAACTGTGCCTGCGTCTATTGATGTTCTTTTACAACCAACTCTAGATCAGTCAGACGAGCCATATTGAGATTTACGTGGTTCTCTGAGCCCCACGACACGACATCGCTGCACGTCCTAGTGTATACAGCACCTGATAGTCCCAGGCGGTCACCCATACAATTATCAACTGGGCTCGACGTTGGTTAACTTCAGTGATGAAGCCGACACCGATTAGCTAACGCCGTATTTCGTATAAAAATGATGTATTTGGCTGCCTGGAGATGTTCACGGTCTTATTCTGGACTGTCCCTCCCTACCCCTTCCCAGGAAAATCAAGAAGATGACCCAATCTTGGATTAATAGTAAATTAATTCATAGGAATTAATTGAAAAGTAATTTACCCTGTCACATGACGAGATCGGGAAATCACCGTCGTCATTCAGTTGTTATTTAAATTAGGGGGTAGTATACCAGACATGGGCCAATGTTTCTAGTTGTCTGCAATGTGGAGCATCAGCAATCAGGTAATATACATTGTTTAAATTTGAGATTACTGTGATGGAATGTCATCTGATATTGAATTATGGAAATATTCACGTTTTGAAGATGAAGGATTTAGATTAGTAATTTCACATCAACATCGTGTGGCGCCATACAGCGTCAAGTTTGTCAATTAACCGTTTTCTCTTGTGATTGCGGCAAATAGATTCATAACTAACATACTGCAATCCATCGCACCAGGAAAAGGTAGATGAGACACCCACTTTTTCCTGGTACAACGGATTGTAATATTTTTTTATTAACCGCATCTTATAATAAATACATCCATCTTACTCGGATCGATTTACCCGGCATGACCGGGCTGCCTAACTTTGCCGTAGAATCGATTTTGTCATGGGGAATTGTTTTCTTGTTTAATACATATTGTACCGAATATGCTTATTAATATAATGTAATTTATTCCTCCTGGCTTCTGTCTGATGCGATACCATAAAGATTGATTAGCTGTTAATTTGGACGGATTACAGCAAACAGAAGGTGTGGACAATGGTGAGAGGCAAACAGGAAGGCGTGGCCGTGTGATGACACCTGTAGCCCCGTAGTGTCCTTGTAGAAAATACCTGAGAAACAATGACCTCGTGGCTGGAGGGGGTCAGGTGTGAGGGAATGAGTGATTGTAATTAATTAGCTACCACCGGTAATTGTCCAATGACCTCGTGGCTGGAGGGGGTCAGGTGTGAGGGAATGAGTGATTGTAATTAATTAGCTACCACCGGTAATTGTCTATCATACAGTTAGGTTTGACCGAAATTCCTGACTTCGTTACTTACCACATAGCTGACCACATAACTTCCACGAAATGACTGAAAGATAACGTTATAACAATATGCTGTGCATAAATGTTTGGAGCCCTGAATACGCCTGAATTTGAGAATTCATCGTGGTTTTAATGTATTCCATATCTAGTGAGCCTGTTTTCAGAAAACACGATACGTTAACCTAATGTTGCTTTATGGCTGGTCCACCGTATGTGACGCTGGCCCAACATCACAGCAACATTGGTCTGACGTCTCGTGTTTACAAGATAAGTGAGTGACAGAGTATAATCCCTCGGGGTGTTGATTTAAGACACTTTCCGGGTTCGATTCACTTATCACCCGTAAATTTGTCCTCAGGGAGGAAAAGAGGAGAGAGAGGTAGGGCCTATATATATAAAGCCAAAATGCAGTATCTCACGTAATCCCTCGCGCTGCGTGCTCTCAATCAAAAGGCAGTATCTGCTTACTTGCAAAGTGATCAGATACTGCCTTTTGGCTTTGTACGGCAGCACAGGAGTGTGAGATGAACCAAAGGTTATTGTAATTTAGCTACAGGCACATCTGACCCTTTAAGATCTGCTGCTCAAATTGTTAACTTTTATTTTATCATTTAGTTGAAATGTACCACCCGTGAAATAAAAAAAGATAATAATAGTATATTTTGTGAATTCTTCTATAAATATACAATTTTATTTTTATATGTTCCCAAATACGAAATTTTATTCAATTTGAAAAGCTCGACAATTATTAAGAATTATTGTGTTTTGTCCTACAACCACCATGAGATCAAATGATAATATTTTGACAGACTAGAAGGTACGGCAATATGTCAAATATTACTGCATTAGATTTACCAAGAAAGCAAGCCAGTGTCTCCGGCATGACATCTTGTTATCACAAGCATGTGTTGTATGACCTAATACTGTGAAATATTTTAGGTTTAATTCAAAATATCTTCCATAAACTTTCGCTCATTAAGTTGGGGTGTCCGACATTAAGCGATATTTTGTTAATACTTAAAATGCCATTAAACTGAAACAAGAATTGTATTACTTGCCAAATGGGCTAACTTCTAAAAACTGTAAATAACAACGAAAAGTAGAGAAAGGCTTCTGCCAGTATGTGGTAAAACAGACAATAGCGATTGACATCACAATCGTATTAACGGTTTAGGTATTATAGTGAACAACGTCTAATTTGATTGATGATATTCAAACGTATCTACTTTGTGATGGTACATAAAGAGATTATTGCAGGTGAAATACGCTACTGTGATCTTGGAGTAAATTATTTACTAGTTTCAAATGCATTGTCTTATTAGATCATTCACATTCTATGATCAAACACTAAAAGTTTACCCAATGCTTATTCAGACTGTCATATATTTTAATTCAAATTGTACATATGTCATTAATTTTCACCCACACGATTTTGTTGTTGGTCATAGTAGCGAAACAAAACTTCAAGTGATTTTTTTTATATATATAATGTAGCGTTTTCAGAGTTTAAACCATGTCGCTGTTATATTTCTAACTTTGTGTCTTCATAGATAAACTACATCACGTTTGAAAATTAGCCTGACGAATTCTCTAGTTGTAAAATATAATAGCATTTTAAATACATTTACGTCAACCAGTGGGTTATTTGCTCCCCCCCCCCCCTGCCCCACCAGGCTGTTAACTAATTTAGACATCAGATAGAACTGTTCTTCAAATTGTAAAGGGCAGTTCTTCGCGGTGGCAAAATTACAACATGAAAAATTAGCCCCAATAAAAGTGACAGTGAATGGAACTAAAACAAGATTGGGAGCTGGCATGTTCACCACAAAATGACAAGTTAACAACACTAAACTTGAACTGGTACTTATGTATATGGCTCTATAATAAAGGTTAATCTTCCAATTTTAATTATTTTGTCGTTATGGAGTTTCACCAAAGATTTTATTCAATGAAATGGTCAACGTGTGATGTGTGAAAATGTGAAATAACGTTCAGTGATTCCACCAAGTGCGGACAATGTTCTACAAAGATCGTGTACTGTCTATCCAGAATACATTATTTATGCTGTTGCAATATGTAATTCTCACATTTCTATTATGAAATACTATTCTTGACCACATAAAGTTGTGCAGCAGATTTGTAACGTTAATACGTTCAAAAACATATTGATTGATATATGTTTTATTGACACAATTAAAAGTCGTTACTGACTTATTTGTGTCATTTCTCTCCGTAGTGACAAATTCTTCTGATGATCCGATTAAACATAACTGTATGCATAATGTCGCCGATGTAACTGTGGTCTGACTTGGGCTCATGGTTAAGAGATGGGGATATTTACATAGAAAATATAAACTCTCATGCCACATTCTTTCCAAGTTTATAGCAATAGTCCTACAAACCTCTAATATACCAAAGTTCAAATAATGAAATGTTACAAACTTTACCCATCTAACAGAGATGTATGTTATTGAGTGTTTTTTTCCTGTGAAGATCTGCAGTTTATGAGCTAGATTATAACGGACGGTGTCGATAATTCAGTCGGATATTCAGTCATTTGTTAAGGTGATGAAAATTGTTAACGGTTAACCATTTTTAAACA